>VXBU01010560.1:1015001-1199620 GCA_013400315.1 Bombycilla garrulus
CTGCCGAGCCCGCCCCGTGACGCCGGACGGAAGCCGGGCCGGGGCCGCTGGTGCCGCGCGCGGCGGCGTCCCTGGTAACCGGCCGGGCCGGCCGAGCGGGCCGAGCATGGGCCCGCCGCGCTGCATCTGCCAGATCTGCTCCTGCGGGTGAGTGAGGCAGGCACCGAGCGGGCCAGCGCCGCCCTCCCGCGGCACGATCCCCCGCCAGGTACAGCTGGTGCCAGTACAGCTCTGCTGCACGGTAGGAAGACTCTGCGGAGGGATCTGGACAGACTGGATCCATGGAATAATGCCAGTGGTATAAGGTTCAACAAGGCCAAGGGTCGGGTGCTGCCCTTGGGTCACAACAACGCCACACAGCGGTACAGGCCGGGCAGAGAGGCTGGAAAGTGCCCAGCAGAAAAGAACCCGGGGTGCTGGTCAGCAGCAGCTGAACATGAGCCAGAGTGAACCAAGAATGCCAGTGACACCCGGCTTGTGTCAGGAGCAGTGTGGCCAGCAGGGCCAGGGCAGTGTTTCTGCCCCTGTACGGGGCACTGGTGAGGGGCTGGGTCCAATTCTGGGCTTCTCAGTTCAGGACAGTCACTGAGGTGATGGAGTGTGTCCAGAGAAGGGAACAGAGCTGGGAAAGGGTCTGGAGCATAAGTGTTATAGGGAGCAGCTGAGGGAGCTGGGGGTGTACAGCTTGGACAAAAGGCAGCTTGGGGTGACCTTTTCAGCCTCTGCAGGAGATCATAACCAGCCTCTTCTCCCAGACAACCAGTGACAAGAGGACACAGTCTCAGGCTGCAACAGAAGAGTTTTAGGTTGGACATTAGGAAGAATTTCTTCTCAGGTAGGGTGATGGGGCATTGGAGTTGGCTGCCCAGGGAGGTGGTGCACTCACTGTCCCTTGCAGTGTTTAAGGAGAGACTGGATGTGGCAGTCAGTGCCATGATCTGGTTGTTGCGGTGGCATTTGGTCATAGGTTGGACTTGATAATCTCAGAAGTCTTTTCCAGCCTCATTCATAACATAAGCAGCACCCCAAGCCACTGGGGAGTAGGACCAAGTATGAGCACATTCTCAGTAAATGTGAAGTAGTCTACATTTAAATCAGGTAAGGGTAAAAGAAGGTCTTAAATGGACTAAAATAGAATAGAGTGGAGACAGTCTTTAAAAGCCACCCAGACTAAATGAGAATCAGGCTTTTCCAGAAACCAGAGCCAGCTCCCGTTGAAGGACTGCACCAAAGGAGCCTTCTGAAGAGTTCTGACAACCTTGTCAGAAACCTGTGCAAGCACTGCAGCCTTTAAAAAAGATTTAATGTATCTGCCCTTATGCCGTGACATCCAGTAGCACTCACCACTTTGCTTTATGTTCCACGATGCCCTAGAGAGACAAACAGTTCATCATTGTCCTATAGCCTCTTTGACCCAGGGAGGCTGGCACATGAGGATACAGTAGCCAATTTTTTATGAAAAATTACTATTACAGCTCTATAAGCAATATTATCAATGCCATAGGTTAAAAAAAAGCACACAAATTAGGTGTCCCAAAACAATAAGGGACTTGGACCTTTCAAAATTCAGATATATATTTACAGGTTGGAGTCACAACTGTTAATATTTTCAATTTCTTCTCTGTCTGTTTTTTTAAAAAAATAACAAAAATTATCACCCTAGGATTCAAAGATTCAGTTCATACTAAAAAAAAAAAATCTAACAACTACATACAAGAATAGTCATCACAAAATCACATAGGTGTGCCCAATACTTTTTGGAAGTATAGAGCAAAGTGCACCAAGACCCACAAGTTTCATGTCAAGGTCTGCAGAGCAGGCACCCTCTATGTGTTTCTGTGTGTGAAGCCTATCTGTTCATCAGCCACTTTTCATCTGTAGACAGAGGTGTGAGGCAGGCACTGAGTAAAGCTCCTTGTTTGGCCAAGCCTGTGGTGAATTTTATCCCATAAATTTGTTTCTTAAGTCCTAGATTAATGAAGAGTTGGAACACATTGTTTTCACTATGAGATAACAAACCTGGCCCAGGCACAAGTAGAAAGATGGTGAGATAACACAATGAGACAGCACAAAATGAGGTTCAATTCAACCAAAAATTCTCAATCCAAAAACTGAGTTCAATAATATGAATAATTGAATTAAATATGCATAAAGCTTGTGGTTTAAAATAAACCTCACTGAAGTTTTTATAGTCAATAAAATCTTAAGCCATTATTGGTTTAGGCAGCACATTGTGTTTGCTTCAGGGTAGAGTGTTTCTGTTTTCAGGGGAAGGCTGCTTGGTCACTTGGCAGTGTTACCTGGACATTGGAATGCATACACAGCAGAGACTTCAAAGCAACTATAAATATCTAATGTGTTGTAGACATTATCATTTAGCTATTTGCAGGAAATTTTACGGAGGTATAATTACTGCTATAATTATGGAGGTATAATTATAATTCTAAATAATAAAATAGAAGGAAACAATCTCTCCTATCAACAGAATTAAAAAAAAAACACTGAAAAAAAACTTACAGGGGAGCAAAGCCAGTAAGACAAAACTTCATTCTGCTTTCTCAAATACAGGATGTTAAATCTGCCTTCCAAAGAAGAATAAAGCCTGTGTGGTAGATGAACTGTCTGCACTCAAGGATAGTATTTGTCTGCCATAAAAAGATAATCACAGCCTACAAAAGCATAAAGGTTGTTTTGAGACACAAAAATAAACTACTGCTTTATCTCCTTCTCAGTCTGTAAACCTTCTCCCATTTCTTGGCTTTTTTGTTATCATTATCATAAAAATCTATGTTCCTGAATAAATGTAAGTTAAAAGGAAAGAAGATTTCTCTAAAATATGGGTAACTTAAGCCATCATGCTGACCACATATAAATACAAATGCAGTAAAAACTACCAGATCTCTGTCAAGAACAGGAAAGTAAATGACTCTCAAAAACAGTGTCCATCCATCGTTTCTGTCTTCCAGACCATAGTGTGTACACTGGCAAAAAACCAAAAAGAAATTACAAATAAAAGCTTTGAGCTGTGTTTTTGGAGGGGGTAGTAAGTTTTCTGTTATGACAAATATTAAGCTTTTCTAATTATTAGTCTAGTTCTCTTGGAGGAAAATGCTTTGTGGTAGAATTTCAAGGGTCTTGCTAGCATAGTATTAAAAAAAAAAAAATATGTATGCCAGACCTTAAATAAGTTAAAATCACGAGCATTCTACTAAAACAACCAAAACAAGAGCATTTGGCACAAGAGAGCTGAGGTACTGTCACTTTTATTTAGCTGAGTTTTCTATTCAAACCTTATGCAAGACACAAGATACTCTCCCACAAAGAAGGGAAAGAATAATAATCCATCAAAGCAAGTGCCAGTCCTGCATGGGAAAAGGGATACTTTGACCAAATTAATTTGAATTATCAGTAACTCTGGGGTGGAAATTAAGATAAATACAAGGAAGAAGTTAAAAATAAACAGTGTCTCAAGGAGTGCAGGCCAAACTTTAAGTGAAATATTTCATTTATCAGAGCTGTAATCTATCTTCTCTTAGGATTCCTAGCATTGTGATGCCTTATATAATTAGTTTTACAAAATTATTATCTAAATGAAAAATTTTGATTTAGCAATCAAACAACATTCTAAATTTGACAACATCCTAAAGCAAATTTATCAGTTAACCAAAATAACCCCTAATCTCTTCTCCACGTCAAATTCACAAGGTAATTTTACATTACCCTTCAGGCCAACTGAAAGATCTTTCACAACACAGAGTAGGATGCAGGAACTTCATCAACAATATCATTTGATTCCAAGTAATTTTGTGCACAGTTAGAGTGTGTTCAGAATTATTTTATAAACAAGAAATTAGTGATTTGAAAGACATTTTTGGATCAATAATTAATTCTAATAAAATTGCAACCATCTCTTTCCTTGAAGAGGTAAGAGGAGATTGCTTTCACCTCTGTGTATTTACCAAGAGATAGAGGCTCACTCTGCAGTAATTATTTTTCTAGTATGTATTTCAGTTTGTAGCATGTCCATTCAGCAATAGATGGGATATAATCACAACATTGCTTAAAAATATTCAGAATTAAGCTCTTAAAGAACAGTGACCCCAGAACACAGAGGGTGTTTTGTTTGGTGGTTTGTCTTCCAGACCAGCTTATGGCAAACTGTTGATTATCCAAGTGAAGCTTTTGCAGATGAATAATGTTTGTTTCCAACTCCTTTGAATTGTATGCCAAAAAATGTGTGAAGAGCATTATCATTTGATAACCTGTATTTAAACCAGCTTTCATACCAACCATTCCATGTCTTTTGTTTCTGCTTAGCTGTTGCTTTTAGATGCTACATGGCACAGCATGTGCTGTTTGTACTTCCTGAAAAACACATTACTAAGGTGAAAGTGAATTTCATTGCAAATGTCATGCCAGGCAAACACTGTAGTGAGAAACAGCACACACTTACCTCCTTGTTTTCCTTCCTTTCCTGTTCTTCCCCTCTTCTTCCTTTCTCCGTTCCCTGCTCTGTAGTGAAAAGGTCTCTCAATTGTTAATTGACTTAATTAAAAAGGAGTAAACACCTGAGATTTGGGAAGGATCTGGATTCTTAGACAGGGCTACTTTATTTCTTATTTTTTGAATTACTGAGCTGCCAAAATCAGGCAGCACAAACTAATACCAGCTTTAGGATCTCCAGTCTCCAAGAACTACTTTCAGTGTTTTATTTTCTTTTTTTCATTTTCCCAGCAGGAGTCCTTCATGTCTGTTCCCATATTTTATTTTACCTTATTTTAATTTATTATTTTCCTTTAGTTGATTCAGTGCTAGCTAAAATTCTCTGCAGAGCTTTGAAATCTTCTTTGGATATCTAGCTTCCTGAAACTTGATTTTATTTGTATTTACAGAGAGCTGTACACTTTTATCTTTCTTGGGGTTTAGATATTTTTGCTTTTCATCACAGAATTTTTCAATACTTGTTTATTTAAAAAATTATTTATTGTTTTTTTCCCTTTGCATTGCAAGTTGTCAGCGATAAGTAGGAGGAAAAACCTGTCATTATATATTTCCTTGAGGTCAGCCAGAGATGTGCATTGCAAATTAGAATTAATATAACAAGATTTTCAAAACAATAACAACATTCAAATTTTAATTTCATGGATCATTAATTAGAAACAATAAGGTATAAATAACAAATTGTTATTATATACCTCCCAACACCTTTTTTTGCACAATAATGTCATTGATTGAGGCAATGAGAAGCAGAAGGAATTGAAATAAAACCTATTAAGAAAAAGAGATGTCATTACTTCCAAATAAACTTGTGTTTTGGATAGAGAATTTAGTCAGTCTGTGGAGAAAAAAAAGGGGTTGAAAAGTCACAAATGGCCTGCAGAGCACTAGAAGTGCACATGAGATTTCACACCATTAAAATTTTAATCAAAAAGTCCCAATCAGTAGTGGTGAAAATAGGTGAGATGCACAGAAATAAAAAGACAAATGATACGGTAATAGCGGTAAAAAAGAGAGCTATGAGACAAGAAATGAAGCATAGCTAGTTACTTTTCCAAACAAAATGAGCAAGATCATTAAACATTACAGACAAGAAAGCACATCCTGGTAGTAGCATCATTTAGAGAACTGAGATCAACTCTGTGCATCCTCTGTACTCTGCAAGGACTAACTCCCAGCTGATACTGCTTTTATTACTGCATTAGTATGACGTGCTCTGGGACCTGTGCCATCAGCACAATATTTTGTGGTTTTATCACTCAGAAAAGATTTTAAACAAAAACTACTGATACTGTTCCATCTTCCCCATTTGTTATTCACTCCCAGTAGACAGAGTATGGGTTTCCCTCTTAAATGAAACAATACAAAATTCTCTGCTCCAATGTGTTTGACCCAGACGCCATCGCTGCTGCCACAGAGCCACGAAGATTTATGATGATGGAGTGCAGCCAAACCACAGAACAGAGTATTTGGAGAACTACCCTGGCTATGGCAATGTCTCCCCCCCTGAGAGCTGTAAGCCAAAACCAGGGGTCCAAGAGGATCGAGGGAGAATGGACAGCACCTCAACATTCAAGTAAATATTTTCAAACAATGTTTTATAATCAGTCTGCACGGTTTTTCATTCTTTGTTTTTTAAGCGGGGGCTAAACATTGTATTGCAATCTTCTCAAAATGCAGTCATTGTATCCTTTGCACTTTTTGCATATTTAAAGTATAAATGTTGAGTATATAAATACAATTACCACAAAATGGCTGAAAAAAATAGCAAAGCATGCATACAGCAAGATTTGCATTCTTTACAGCAGCCTTTAACCTGTAAAGAGAATCAAAAATGTTTGTTTGTTTTCAGCCTGTTAGGAAATTTAGGTCTTATGGAAAACCTGGCAAGCTGGGGAACTTTCTCTAATACATATGTAGAATCCAAGATAGTGGGAAAATTAAATCTTAAGGAAAAAAGAACAGGAATTCTTTTATTGATGTTTTAAATTGAGATTATTAATTTTAAGAAAATTATTAGTTTTAAGAAAGCAAACTGTAAAGGAGTTCAGTACATCTGTTCTGTCTGTGCACAGAGTCTGATTTTAATCAGAGAAAAAAATATCACTCATCATTGATCATTTCATAAAATTTGTTGTTAGTGATGTGACAGTGGCATCAACTTTCACTTTTTCTATTACTGTTGTTTTTCTTTTAAGCTGTGAGGGCATCTGGTGAAATTTCTTTGCTTATCAAAAAAAAAAAGAAAAAAAGAGAGACATAAATAGAAAGGCCAAATGCTATTCTGCCAGATTGGTCATGTGCTTGTATGAACTATTTAACCACCCACATATGTAATGTACATCCTTTTAATGAAATGTGCCCATACAAAAACAGTGAAATACCATTTCTGATTATATCCCATTCTCCTCATGGAATCAGTAAATGCTACCACTTTAAGTAATTTGAGCTTTGCTCTGCTTCTGCTTTCTGATAATTTCTTTACAAAATTATAGCAACTTTGTAAGTCTCCTTTCAGATACTTTAAATAATACTGTTAAACTGTGAATGGAACTCAAAAGTCTCAAAAAAATTTACTTCACTGTCTGCCTTTGAATAAAGACTCTATAATGCATCAGAGATCCTAGATTTATGTAGGAAAACCATGGTTTTCTCTCCTTTGTGCCATCCCTTCAATATATGGTGTCTGATAGATTTTTCAGAGTAAACATCTTGTTATTTTTCCTTATAGTGGAAAAATTACAAAAGCGATTTCAGAAGGAAGGAAAGATTTTTTTGACCAGTGTTTTCTTCTCCCCAATTCAGATCTGATTATTTACCATATGAAATTCTTACAAGACCTTTTCGACAACAAGAAGAATACAGACCAAAGTCAGGGAAGATTGACCTGGGAACCATATACCAGAGAGATTACAGTCCTCATAAAGTAGGACCAGTGATATTAGCAAGGCCTCAAGAGAGGAAACACACTTCAGATGCAAAAGTGGACACCATCCCAACCTATCGAGGTAATAATATATGTCCCCACAGAAAGAGAAATAACCAAGATGAAGTAGCATTTTGAATTACCTATGTTAGAAACTATTGTTGGTTTGGGACAGGGAGTAAAACATACTAGAAAGCAGGTGATGACGCCCTAAACATTCATCACTTCAGTTGTTAAGGAAAGACCTATTGCTTCTAAACTAAAAGCCCTCTCTGAGGTTTGCTTGGCTACAAGGAAATTCCAACATGCACTTGGTTGGGCTATATCAGGCAAAACTGGATGGAAATTAAGGTGCAGTGTATTTTACAGGTAGTTTTAGTAATGGGACTTTTCCTACTTCCACAGAGTAGGAAAAAAAGCAGAGTTTAGGCTTCTGCTTGTGTATGGTTTAGCTTACATATACATCATCCTAGTAATGATCTGTCTGGACACAAATTAATCTATCACGAGGGACAGCACAAAGGTGCTAAATCTTTTAAGTAAAATGGAAGATACTGGATTTAAAATATGTATAAAGCTATTTTCTGTATAGTTTGTGTTGAGCAAGTAGTCAAAATAGGGTATAAGGTACAATTTTGGGAGTCTGTTTTTATCACACACTATAATAGAAGACAGTTTTGTCGGATCACAAACATGCAGATAAAATTATCATTTTCATTTACATCCATTTTGTTTGTTTTGCAAGATTTAATATCAGAAGACTTTGTCTTCATTTTAAATGAATAATCTTAAGTATTAACACCTGTACGGTGGAATTTTGGTTTTGCTTTACAGATGACTACAGGTTATGGAAAGGTGAAAGATCGGAATCCTGTAAGGTGGAGCATCCATACGAGCCGCCTTCGGAGAGGTTTGGAAATCCTTCTACGTTTCAAGATGACTACATCCCTAGGCAAGGCAATCCCGCCCAAAGCTGTAAACCTTGTGACACCAAGCTGCCAGAGGGGCCTTTTGATGCCAACACCATCCATCGCACCGCCTACGTTCCCCATGAGATGGGGCCCTTGTTCGTAAGGCCAAGAGAAGAGTACAAGCCAAGCGACCAACCCTTTGAAGATCTCACAACCCACCATAGAGATTTTCAAGGGATACCTGGGGAACAAGCAAAAAGCTGCAAGCCTGAAAGTAGAAAACTTGGATCTGATGTTCCTTTTAAAGGAACCACTGAATTCCAGGATCGCTATCAGCCATATTTGGTCACCGCGCCCGAGTTGCACAAACCGAAAGAGTACGTTCCACCCACAGACAGGATGGATCTCAAGTCCACAAACCGTCTTGATTATATTCGACACAGAGTGGCTCCTAGAGCCCCCATAAAACCAGCTCCTGGAAGAAAAAGCACTGGCTCTTTTCAAGGGAAGACTACAACAAAAGAAGACTATCAACCCTGGAGCATTTGTCCACGAGGGCTTATTAAGAAAGAACAAGAAATTCAAAAACCCACAGGAAGATTTTCTAGTTTAACTACATTCAGGTCCCATTACATACCACATCAGGCCAATCCAGCTCAAAGCTGCAAACCTGTACACACTGTAGCTACATCAGTTCCTTTTAAAGATGAAACTTTGTATCGCACAGAATATACTCCAAAGAAGCCAGAGGTGTGCCCAGGACTCGATCCAGCTGCTCTGGGTTATGTCTATGTCAACACAGATTCTCAGGGTCACAAATTCTACCGCCGCGTGTCTCCGGAATGTGCCAGCTCAAACTGTAGTCCTATTCCAGATGAAGTACCTGCTGTGTCATAATATTTACATGCCATATCTCAAGCACCTTGGTAAAATAATTTGAAACCGACTTGTTCATTTTCTCCTTAAATAATTCTGAAAGCAAATTACTGAAAATTTTGCTTTTAGAAGTTTGAAGAAAACCAAACCCAAACCAAAGTTTATTACAAGAGTAATAAATATTTGCCAAATGCTGAAGGAACACTACTCCCTCCATGGCATCTTCCTTTTTCTGATTGTGCATTCTAGTTTCCTTGACTCCCCAGATTTCATCATGCTCCATCTCAAGCATACTTATAACATATTTAATTAATTAATATTTTCTGCAATCATATGATTGTGTTTGTGAAATAGCAAGTATCTTTTGCTGATAAAATATGTTACACAGTAAGCAAATAATGCTACCTAATAATGAAGAAATTAGTAATAATCCCAGTAATCTGCATGGCATGACACCTAGGCATTTCTAAAAACCCGATTTTAGATTTAGTCAGATCTGAGTGAGAATTTCTGATAGCAATTAACAAGTGATAACCTTGCTCTTTTTCTCTACACATGGTTGAAACCACTCAACCACCAAATGCAGGTCATTAGACTGTTTCTTAATTACCCTGATCCTGCTCTTTCAGCCTTACTTCCAAAGGAAACAAAACCAATACACCTTGGACACACTGACAGACTTAGTGCATGTGTCCTCCCCAGCTCAATCATCTTTAAACCCAGTGTGCAAATTCAATCAAATCTCACAATGAGATTGCATAGATTTACAGAAAAGAGAGTAAACTCAGGTTAAAAAAGAAATACCAGCCGAGATGCAGAAATCTGTAAGCAGCCCAGCTTCAGTCTATCTGCTCTTCAAAGAATTGCTTCTTCCAAATACACAGACATCAATTTTTTTACAGGAAATTTATATGAAATTGCTTCTGTATGAAATACTTAGTATTTTCTCTATGTATCTTTAGCTGATTTTGAGAAATCCAGATGAATCAATTTTAGTTTTATTACATTAATGATTTAAGCAAGTCCTAATTAATAGTTCTGTAATTAACTGTATTGTCATGCTCTATCACATTACTCCAATTGATTTTTTCTTAGTATTGCATATCTTGTACCCATTGGTGTAGAACAGTATTTGGGTTCTGCAGAATCATGTGGCTGTACTTCAAAAACAAAAGTCTCTTACAAAAGGGCTAAGATCAATGATGGGAACATTTTTAAAGCCGGAACTTGGTCATATGAAAGCAAGGAAGCTGAACTGAGCAAACCAGCTGTGCACAAAAACATTGCATGAGAGGGATCCAGACATTATTACAGCATCAGTCACTTTTAAAGATCTTTTGTCTTTGTACTGTGTTTTTGTAGTATCACTCTGTTAATGACATGGCAAATCATTTTACTTTTCTGTCTGAAAATTATTCACCTCCCTCAGATTGTGAATGAACAAGGACCATGTAAATCTGTGAGATCCTAAAAGCAGGACAGGATAAAGTCCAACTGACTGTCATTTTTCTGTACCACAAAAGAAAGTCATTCTCTGTCACGCCACAACTGAGGAAACAAAGCCAAATCTTTGCACAGTCACACCTGCCCAGATCCACATCCTGTACACAGTCCTGGTACCTCTGGAGCCATTTACAGAAGCTCCCAATGCCCTCCAGCTCTCCTTTCTAGGGAGGGACAAATGCAGTCTGAATCCATGAAGTTCCATGTGCCTGAATGTTCTCCTCAAAACCAGCTCTTCTGCTGGGTCTGTGAAGGAGCCCAGATGCTTTTTAAAATTTTCACAGCTGTTTTTTCAGGTCTGAAGTCACTTCCCTCTCTTAAGTTATGGAAAGTCATTTGCTGCCACCTACCAGTACGGTACAAACATTTGAGAGGAAGGGAAGTGGAGGGCATATTCAGATACATTTAACAGTTCCTCTGCAGAATTGTTTGAAGGTTTTTTAGGGTGGAGGGGCATATTTTCTTTCATTTGTCCTTAATGTTTTCCCCTAAGTTTAATAGTGAAAGAGAGAAGCCTTTTTTACTTCACAGTTGAAAAAAGCCCCACACACCAATTGTGCTTCCGGGAAAAGCATCAAATGATATTATAAACCTTCAGACACTATTCAATACCTGACATCAACTTTTTCATAAGCAAAAAATTCCTGAAATGCAGACCAAATGAAGAGATGGCTGGAAAACCAATATTTTTCCAAAATAACAGCTGTTAAAAAAGCATTTTATGATGTCATGCTAAACCAAGATGTAAATGCAGAAAAGTTATTCATGGATTCAATTGCTATTCTGAGAGTGCTTTCCATGCACTCTGCCATCCAGCACCAGGTTTCACTGCACTGTGTACAGAGCCTTTGCTTTTTCTAAAAACTGCACAAATGGAATTCAAAAGGAAAATTAGGCCTTTGCCGATATTGTTATCTAGAATAACTCTGAAACACCACCATTACATTGTTAGACATTTATTTTCCCTTTAATAAAAAAACTTTAAAGGCTTTTATTGTTCATACTATTTATTAGACTATTCTTTCTAAGACTATTTACATATAGTGGGTGTTCTGAAACAATTTATTTTTCATGGAGGTATTTCCATCACTCACTAAATACAAAACATGGGTCTGTCCTGTCATATCTAAGTTAACTCTGCTTGGTGAAGGCCCAGAAAAGAAATGCAATTTTATTTCACCTATTAAAGCATCCTGATTCAGTGAATCAGAGCTGACATTTGGATCTTGGGCAGTTAATCTTCCCACTTTTTCTGTCAGGTTACATCTATATTATCTCTTAATAAGCAGTGCAAAGCAAACTGCAGTGAAGTTGACAATATGTCTGATAGACTGTTAAAAATAAGAACTAATTGAGGCTTTGAAAAAATCCCAGAATTACGGACAAAGTAGGTTTAAAAAATAAAGAATGAAAGCATGGTTACATGCAAATCATGGTAATAAACAATCTCAGGGTAATCACAGTGTTGAATTATCAAACTATACTTTATTTCAGAAATATCAAAACTACGTTCAAGAAGCTAAAATTTTCAGTTACTGGAGAAACAATAAAATAATCTACAGAAGAATGTCATGCCAATTGCAATCTCAAACATTTACAGCACTGCTTCAATATAGCATGCATACTTAACCAACGTTAGCACAACAAAAAATGCTATGTGTTAACATTTGAAAACTTTAAATATAAAGGGAAAACATGAATAAGAAATTTTGGTAATAAGAAAAAATATATGTCCAAAAATCTTTATTAAACACTGTACAAAAAAATATTGCACTTTTAAATCAGACAATAAATATCTACAAAAGTATCTTACAAATGTTTAATTTAAAAACTGCTTAAACTATCAAGACCCATTGCTGATGAAAAAGGTAATGATCAGGAATATCCTCTCCTTGCAGTCAGCCTTGGACACAATATTCCACCCTAAATATTTTCTATACAGTAGTGCTACCCTAATTCTCAGTGATGCAAACCCTCTGTGCAGGATGCTGTGTCTGAGCTGCCCCCACAGCACTCCCAGCCCTCTGCCCGTCACTCAGGTCAGAGATGGAACACAAGAGCCAAGCCAAAGTGAGCATTCAGGCCTGCAATATGAGCAGTAGTTTGGAAACTACAAAAGAAAAAAGCTTCTATTTTCTGCCTCCTGTGGGGTGCTCTCTCTGCTTAAAGCCCTAGTCAGACAATCTGCAATATGGAAGATAAGTTACTCAGGAATATCATGGTATGAATTTATCAACATGCAAACGATTCAGATGGTTAATGGTCGTGATGGAAAAATCATCTTGATGGAAAAATGCTCAAAGTAGATTTCCTGCACTTGTCTATCTTCACAATTAATAATTCTTCCTTGGACATTTTCCCCCATTAATGGAGAAAAATAGAATGATTATTCAAGACAAGAAATCTGACAGCTATTTTGGCCAGTTACTGGCTCCACATTTGACTTGATGTGCAAGAGAACAGTGCTTACAAGTGTTTGTTCACAGCTCTGACAAGGAAGCTTCTGTCTCATTTAATGTCAGTACAAAAGTATAATCATGCAGAACTTCTATTGTACTTCAGAGACTGGAATTAGAATAGAAACAATAAAACATGACACCTCATTTATTCAAAGGAGATCTAGTGCTGCTTTGAAAATTGTACTAGGATCTATAGTTTCTTACTGCATACACAGAAATAAAAGCAGGAAAAATTAAATGTACTTCTGTGTATCCATCTGAGAGCTAGTATCCATAAAGCATATCCTGTGAGATCAACCCTTAAGCTCAAGCTGTTTATGAAAATGAAGCTGCTGCCAAAATTTTACAGCTTCAAGCCACAGCTTCTATAAATTTAAAAACTGCGTTAAATATGATGAAAAAACCCAAACCGAAATCCTGGGAGTCAATAGTTGCTGCATTTCCAAAACTTTTCAAAGCATTTTTGTGACTCCTCCTCATAAGTTACGGACAGTAACTACTGTTTGCTGCTTTCAGGTAATGATTTTTCACTGATAAAACTATAAATTATGGCCTGCAACATTTTACAGATGATATGCCATGATATTATCTTGCTCATCCAGACATGTTTAAAACATTTGAAGTTCCATTGCAAAGAATGAAAAATTAAAGCTCCCAGAAACAATACCTAATCCAGTACATCAACCCACAGTACTGTGTTTTCATTAGCCCCATGTTGCCATTTAACTCTTACAACTAATGTCTCTTTTACAAGAATATACAAGCAGGTTAGTTTAATGAACCTCTCTTCTCATCTCTTCACTGCAGCATCATGAACTTGCCATAGAGGACTTACATTTCTTGACATGACTGACAACATCTTTCTTTGTAGGAGAATATCAAGCATAACTTTAGTTGTTTTACAAATGTACAGTAGTGAGTTGTATCCTTGCATTCGCCTTCTGAAAAATATATTTAAACATTACAAGGCTTTATAACGAGCAGAAGAGAAATAGTAGAACTTGCCTTAGTAATTGTAAACAACTGATGGGTTCCTGCTAGCTTTGTTGTAATTATTTCAGTGTGCATTTCTGGCAGCAGTGGATTCAAAGCTAAACAAGGTCACAAGTAAGCGGTGTGATCTCACTGTGATCTCACATTTACTCATTGTCTGTTTCAGAACACTATACCGTCTTGGAGGTATTAACAGCTTGCTCAGAGACTTTTGAGTCACAATTGGCACAGTCATGTAGGGAAGTTTGCAAAAAAACTTCCTAAATATCCTCTTTCTAAAAGTGCTTTTGAGGCTTTAATATCAAACTGGCCTACTTAGAGAAACGAAACCCCAGGATTGTGAAGTGCTCCTTGGAGAGGATAGCTTTACCTTTGATGTACAATCAAATGCTTGTAGAATCAATAGTGTACAACTGTGAGTCACTTCTAATATAACTGCTACAAACTATTACTATGCTCATATTTAAATAAACATTTACATACTGCCACAGGATGTGACACTGCACTGTTGCCAGGTCACTGGTCTCTTCCTCCCTCTGCAGAACTGCTCAGCCACGGGTTTGTTGCTCTGCCTGTGCACGCAGGACACTCGTCTGGACTGGAACCCCCTGCCACAGCCCACACTGCAGGGCCTCCAGGGGCCTGTCCGCCAGTACACATCACACACCTCTGAGGAACAGTTCCTTCTGGCAGGAGGGCTGTGAGGGAAAGAAATGGCAGTTAAATGTTTGCTTTTGTGCTAAACCCTTCTTCACACAACAAAAGAACTGATCAGCCCCCACACCCCTGCTCACAGCTCAGCCAGCTAGACCAGGATCCTCAAGATTGTCTCTGTGTTTTGAGTATCTCCAAAGATGGAGATGCAACCACTTTCTGGGTAACCGGTTCAATTTTTTCTTATATTTAAGTAGAATTCCCTTTATTTTATTTTGTGCTCACTCACATCACTCCTTCTCTCTCACTCATGAGAAAACATGATTTTTTTAAAACCAGTTTCTTAATCCTGGAATACAAAAGGTATTTTATCTCTAAGAGAACATAACTGGCCCTGAAACACTGCATACTGGATGCTGTGTGTTCTTCAGGCATAACCTGTCCTGGGTTTCTAAATTCATCCAGTGTCCACAAAGGGATGACTTTCTCTACCTCCTTTCCTTTGACACAAAAGAATTTGCCTGCTTGTACCGCAGTAGCAATTCTGTACCTTCAATTTGATAATCTAAAGAATCTAACTTGTAACTTTTTCAGATTGTTTACCTCTTTCTTTCATCACAAGAAGAGTTTGGCACTGAAGATCCATTCTGAAACTGACATATAAACTGACGGTGCTGAGAACCTGCAGGGCGGCCTGCACAGTGACCAGAACACTGAAAATTGAGAGAAAAGGGTGAGGGGAGAGACAAAGAAACAGCCTCTTAGGGAGTTATCCAGCTACAAAGCCCAACCATGATTTTTCGCATCTTGCCTTCTTCAGTCCTTTCACACCTCCGTTTGGATAAGGCCTACATATTTTTGGTTCTCTCTGTGCAATTTTGCCAAGACACTGACTTTCCTGCTTGTTCCTAAAGCTAGATCCATTGTCTTCTCTCATCACACCATGTCCCTACTGCTACAGAATTCTTTCTGTAGCTCTGCCCATTACAAACTTTCCTTGCTAAAACCTGTGTTGGAAATGCAGCAATAGCAACTCTAATTAATTACTTTGCATACTGAACAGTAAATACAAATCATATCAAGATGAACACAAGTTTGCTGCATGAAGGAAGAAACAGAAAATACAGGAAAACAGACTTCTGTGAATTGAACAACTTCTTCAATGTGATGTGGAAGCACATTCATATGTCTTTTTTGAGGACCTTCCCAAATACAGCTATGCAAACTGTGTACTAATACGGCTGCAATAAAAGCAATAAACTAGCTCGGAAAATGGAATACACCATAATGGCTTAGCTTATAAAATACACAGAAGCTAATACTCTGGTTTCAAGTCATGTCTTCAACAAAAAAATGTTGCTCAGAGAGCATAAAATGAAACAACAAGATTTCTAATTGACTAGTCTGAAAGATAATTACAGTCACAGAGCAAGAGGACAGATGTTCATACAGTGGCACGATGGCACTGTCCCACTTTTATAACACGAGGAGATTGCAGACAAATGCTGTTACTTGCCTGTGGTTTTGCCTGTGCTGGCCCCAGAGCACAGGGGTGTCCTGTGCAGGGTTTCCGTGCCACAGGCCGGTCCCTGTGTGTGCAGGCCCCTGGCAGCAGGGCTGGCACGCTGCCCTGGCCTTTGTCTCGCTGGCACCACAGCTGTCGATGGCGAAATCCACTGCCACAGGACACAGAGCACTCAGACCACGGCCCGGCCACCCACCTGCAGGATGCACAGACACATTTACAGCAATTACTGCACTCCTGCCGGTAGCTGGCAGAAATTGCAAAGAAAATGCAACAGAACCCATCCTTGCATATTTTAGATGTGAGAACAGTTAGAATCAGCTTCTTCACTTGAGCAAGGTCGTCTAAATGTGGTTAACTGACGACAGCACACTTGCTAACAGAGGTTACAGTGCTTGTTACCAGAATCTGTTCTGAGGTGAGCCCTAGAGCCCTGCTGGATGTGACATTCCAGGAGGAAGGAGAGTATACTTTTCCATTATTTGTAAAATGGATGGTACCAATTTAGTTGGTACTAAAGTGACAGCTGCCATAACTCATCCAAATTAATTACATTGAGATCTCACCAGATAATGGCTCAAGCAAAACATGTTATTTATTGATTAGAAGTTGGAAGTATTTAGTCTGTCTTAGCAGCTAGAAGCAATAGTGGGAAGGCAGCAGATGGTAATACAATCAGGTTGACTTGTTCTTTGTATAAATCCAGGCTAGAAATACAAAATGGACTTTATGTGTACCCAAACAGTGAGAACAGGAAAAAATTTCTATTTTCTTCAGCAATTACTTCATTTTCTTACACTCAAACAGCTCATATCCATTCAAGGAAGATTAATCTTTTACAGTCTTCACCCTTGTCTTTTTCTCCCTTTTAAAGCTGAAGTATTTCTGCAAACATTTGGTGCAGTGCATGCACAGTAAAACACAAGTTAAGTAGATACTCAAGGCCTTGTATTTGCTTAACTGTACCTCTCCACTGTGACAGAGAGAAGTGACTAAACACATGCAAAATGCTTTGAATAATTAAGGTCCCATGCCACTGACCATACATCTAAAGCCTTTATAATTCTATGGGTGCTTTCTAAAGAGCTGCCTTGAGATGAGAAAATTGTTCAGAAATCAGTAAGTGGGAAAATGGGAAGTCTGGACATTTTGCACTTCCCTCCTAGGTCAGTAATCACAGGGAAGGACAGAGGTTAGAGGCACCAAGAAATAAACAAAGGGGTATTTTCCAGGCATCTGGGATGCTCTTCCTGTGTAGAAAGCATGGACCATTCAATAAAAGAAAAACAATTTATATATTAGCATACACATATGGCTCAAGGCAGAGTTAATTATGTTAGTATACACACAATTGCCTTCCATTGGTGATTACATAAAGCCAAATTAAAAGCAGAACAAATCTAAGCATTTAAGAAGACAATTCAGTTCCCATTCTCTTTAGCCATATGAAATAACCAATTTGTTTATGTTGTGAATGCTCCAGGGCTAGTGATAATCAGATTATTTAGTCATGCCCTGCAATCCACTGGAAGGCACAACCTTGCTCAGAGGAGCCCCAGGACCTCTTGCACCCTCCTGTCATCTGCTCCAAATGCTGGAGCTTAAGAGGGAAACCTGCAACTGAAGTTTTGTTTCAAACTATTTGTTTGATTTCAGCATTTCTCTACTGGCAAAATGTTAGTTTTCTCTGGGCTGGCTGGAGTTCAGTATCACAATTTAGGATAATCTGTTTTTTGGCTGCTAATAATTAAATATAAACAACTTCTTCTGATACATATCTGTTGCTAGGTTTTCCGCATTTAGAACAGAATTTAGAACATACCAGCAAGATGTACTCTCACAATGTCAGCTAAGGTCTTAACACTTCCCTGCCAACATTTTCCAGTGAGAAACAACTCCAAAGTGTGTGTATCCCTCACAGATTTTTGCTGGTAACAATGGCCCATTCTTTAAAGCAACAAAAAGCACTTGTTTTGAGGATCCTGGGGTGCCCTGTTGAAAACCTGGAGAAACACCCTGTTGAGCTGGAATACTCAGTGCAGCTCAAATAGTCTAGAGGTATGGTCTTGGCCTTTGGAATCAGATGTTGTGATACAATTGTCTGTGATATAAATATTTTCAGCCCCATGATCCCCAGCTGAACCAGTGAGAAAAGTGTCAGGGAAGGAGATTCAAGGAGCTTTGTGGTAAGAGACATCAGAGAGAAATGAGGCATTCCACAGAAAATATCTTACTCAGAGCTCTCCTGGGCAAAAAGGGGAGCAGGGAACACAGCGTTACCCTGGATACTCTAAACACAACAAGTTTTCCCTCTGGGGCAGCACAGATTCCACAAAACTGCACATCCCAGTGTCTCAGCGAGATCTCCAGCTTGGCTTTTGAGGTGTGGTGTGGTAGTAGCAAGACTTGCTGCTGCAGCAGCATGGAGACGCACTCAGGTCTTATTTATCTAGCTCAATCAAGTGTTTCCATACTTGCTGTGATCCATTTCCACATCTTTCATGCTTTAAGGTTAATGATGAAATAAACCCCACATTTCACACTCAGAGCATAAACACAGAAACAGTTTCAGGAGATGCTGAGTGCATTTGAATACATAGAGAGCACATGGAAATAGAGCAGAAGGGAATTTACCTGGGAGGGCAGTCCTCTCTGTTGCAGGGCTGGTAAACAATCACTGGCTTTTGCAGCTCTCTGCAATGTGACTCATTTACATTCTGTTTCTCTGCATTGGTGCACTGCAGGCTCCTGGAGCGGGTTCCTGAGTGCCCACAGGTGGCAGAGCAAGGACTCCACTCAGCATATTCCCAGGTGTAATCTGAGAAACAAACGGGAAGCAGTGTGAGAGAGGCACTGTACATTGGAACTCTCTCACATTGGGGTTGATTTGGCAGCACGCTCTGTGGGCTGGGTAGACACCACATCCTCTGCAGAAAAGCAAATATTTCAGCACTGGGAAAAGGGACCATGAGCCAAAGTAGAATTTAGTTCTGCTCAGCTTCCCTTCAAGTTCAGCCCTTACCTATGAGCATGAAGCCCTCTAGAAGGCAAATGAGATCAGCACATGAAGGGCAGAACCTGGCTCACAGTAGGAACTGATGAGCTTCCTTTAAAACTTTCATAACATTTTTATACAATGAGCATTAAAAAGAGGAAATTGTAAATCAGGCTCTCTAGGTTTCCTGCTGTTCTACAGCAATTTTGTCCTGAACAAAACTCATCTTACTCCAGACACCTCATATAATGTCAGGATTTAAGAAAATCCTGTCCTAAACTACAGAGAAGTATTTAATGTAAAAATAATTTGCCAGCGAGGCATCTGGCAAGATGAAAAAGGAATTTGTTTTAAAGAGCATTTTATATTAAAAACCGATCACCTCTAACAATTACTACCTCTATATTTAGTCAAAATTCCACACTTACCCCTTCCTCCACAATTTTTTTTGACACTTGGTAAAAGATGAAGTACTATGCAATGTTGACAGATTTTTATGTGATCACAGAAGGAGTCAGGTTTTTCTATAATAACCAAGAATAATTGATAGCTACCAGCTGTGTCCACAGACTCACTCTTGCAGCACATAATGAATTCTTTAACTTATTGTTTTTCAATGTTTCCTTATTACTTCTGGATTTCTTAAAATAATACAAAAGGGCCTTTTTCAAAGTAGAAATAGTTAAATTTACTGACTGCAGCTATGATGGAGAGACTGTATTATTTGTTTAACTAGGATGACACTGCTCAGAAGTGCCCTCAAAATGCCTACTGTGCAAAAACCACCAAGGGAGGTTTTACAGCCTCACAAATGCGTCGGTATGGCAGTGATGAAACCTTCACTTAAGTGTCAATCACAGTTAAAGCTCAGAACTAGAAAATGGAATCACCCCAAAATACTGCCCAACCTGACTGGAGAGGAGACTGGGAAACCAAAAAGCAGTCCTGCTGAAGACTGCAGGTGTACAGCTCAATAACTGGCAGAAATTCTAACTGCAATGAGATCTAGATTAGGATCTAGGGCTGGACCAAGCTTTTGAAAAATTCTATTAGGGTATTTTCTGATAAATGTTTTGATCATAAATGCATCTCAGTAAGATTCCTTAGCAAATGTAACTTCCTCCATAACCCCAGGAATTCCAGAACCATCCTCACCCATGAAGAGTCACCGAGAACATCCTCATACAGAGCACAGCGGATCTAATCCTACTGCTTGAGTCCCTTGCAGATCAAACTGATCTGCCAAATCAAACTGATGGGTGAGGAGATAAAAGATACAAGCTGACAATGTCAAGACACTTGTTTTTACATCTGAATTCCTAATTTTTAAAGAAGAGAACATAATTCTTTTCTAAACACTTAAAATATTTAAAACTTGACAAAATGTTTGCAGATACAGCTGATTGTCCTGCTGGTGCATAGGCAAGCTTCTTTTAAAATTTATTGATTTTGAAATTCAGTTGCACATTTTGTAACCTACTGATAGAAATGTGGTTTTTTTGCAAGTGCATTATGCTAGGGAACCTTACAAGATATTCTTGAGAATTTCACATGGCAATCTATGAGTCTGCAGTGTGCTCTAGTACAGTGATTAAGGGTGTCTGCAGTAAGATCACTACCATATTAATGATCCTGGAATATGACAATTACATTAAAATTATTTTTATTATAATGAAGGTATTTCCAAAGATGACCTCAAGCCAGTTTTGTTTCAGTTTGGTGGGCTACCATGGAGAAGTTTGTTGAAGGGGAAGTTGATGGAACCTGTCTGATTTAAAACTGTTTAAGCAGAAAGCCACATTCTCTCACAGCAGCTCAGATGCACAGGCAAGCAATAAGAACCCCCACATGATATTTGGATATACATTAATTGCCATACCCAACTCTGAGTATGGGCATTGTCTATTGACTTATACAAGACCATTCCCATATGTAAAGCTAAAAATGTATTTCTGAATTACTTTCAACACAGAAAAGAATGTTAGTTATCAGAAAAGTCTTTACAGAGCAAAAGCAGATATTTTAGAATTCAAGAATTTGTCATATAATTTTCAACAAACCTTCCTTCTTGACATTTACCCAAACTGACATTAGTTTTGCACTAGCTGAAGTCCGACATTGGAATTGTCCAGCAAATTGACCAGAGCTGGTGTTCACCTCTAGGATACGACCCCCAACCAGGGTTCTGTATTCCAAGGTCTTAACTTCCTCAACTGGACTATCTCCAAAGAGCCACTGGACCGTATTTCTGTGACTGGACAGCACCGGGCAACCTAAAAACCAACAGAATTTTAGCAGGTTTTTCTCAACAAATTGAAATGTTTGTGAACAAGTATGAAAGAGTGTGTGATTCTACAGAAAGGACCATTCTAAATAAAAACAAGAATATGCATAAATGCACTGACATACAAACTCTGCCCCAAAATCCTGACTGCCCCTTGATAGGTATGAGCTCTGTAAGCTGATGTGTACTTACTACACTTTTTCATAATTTTCCTTTCAGTAAGTTCTTATAAACTTAACTGCTATAGGAACAAAATGGAAGAGGAAAACAATGATTTAAATGGAACTAAGATGTCATCCCAAACTCTACAATATGCAAATAGGTCTGTAATTAAAGACCTTCTATCTGTTAGGGAAAGGAGTCATAAACACATGAAATGGAATTGCTGCATTTTCACTCCACAGGGCACAGGCAGGAATGGAAACAAAGGCATTCATTTAGAGGGGGAAAACCACAAACATAGAACCCAGCTGAATCCCTTCCACTTTTTCAAATGAAGCTCAAAGAGCAATTATATGGCTTTAGTGTCAGGGTGATTCACCTCACAATGTCTTATGGAAAGCTATTTTTTGAAAAGCTGAATTAAAAACTATGATTGCAATATCATACTCTAAGGCCTCCTCACTGGTAATTGAGAGCTGAGCTACAGTTAAGAAATCCAGGTGGTCACCAAACCTGGACTCTTGGGAATTGCACTCACTTTTTTCATGGGGCCCTCTCTATTTTAATAAAATAAATAAATAACATTAATGAAAAAACGGAAAAGACAACACACCTATTCTTAGTGGATCGCCAGGTACCACACTGACATTTGTACCAATCCCAGATGCCATCAGGACACGCTTTCTTCTGCTTCCCTTCAGTAACTGAGTGTTATTCTCTGTAAGTCTTTGCTCTGTAACACAGCGCATAAGTTCTCTTCTGAACAAGAATTAAATCATGATGCCAAAATACATTTCATGTCAAAATATCCATCATGCTAGTTATGAAGCAGAAAGATAATAGCAGTTTGGAATTCTTTACATCAACTTCATTTATGCAGTTAAATTATCTGTCTAAGAAATAAACTACATGTGCGCAGAGAAACAAATTATTTATGTTTATGCAAGTTTCTGAATTAATCAATAAATCAATAAATTTATTGAATTTGTTAGAAAAACAAGCCTGTAACAGTACAAAAACAAGATTTACAGGATGTATTTCCTGTTTTTCATGACAACATTATTCTTTATTTCATTGCATGCAGAAATTGTAAGAAAAATTATTTTCTAAGTGGAATCTGGCCAATTCCTCTGTTCCATTAGATGGAATTATGACCAAGTGTTATAATAGAAAAAAAGAAGAACGTCTTTTAAAATCTCATCATGCATAGAGATAGCATAATGAATGTAGAGTCAAACGCCCATCACTATAGCAACTCCTCTTTATCATATGCTGGCAGAATAGCTGCCAAAAATGTGGGCAATCTGTCAGTAACACACAGTTCTTACCACTTAGTCAACATATCTGTTTTAATGAATGTACATAACATCTATGACTCTCCCTCCAGAAGGATTTAAATCTTTTGCTATATTCTAACTTCTCTGGGTCATTTTACATTGGCTCAACATTTTTTCTCAGTGTGAGATTTCTGCACAAAGCCTCCTGCCTGACTTTAAACAACAGCACAAAAAAGTCTCCACAAAAGCACAGAGAGGCCAGTTCCACAGGCAAAGGACTGGTTGCCTTGTCAGCCCTTGGGGAGTTTTATTGGAAAGGCTGCACAGACTTTGTGCTACTGCTGGACTGCCCCTGATCAGGCAGCAAGTCCTGTAGCCAAGCCAAAATTCTGATGGGATGTTTTGGACAACACTGAGCCACTGCAATCTGCAAGTCCTGACAGCAGAAATCCTCCCATTTCACAGCAGTCTTGCACAGCCAAAAACTTGCAGAATTTGGCCCTCTCCTATCCAGTCCACATTTATTTAAATGAATGCCACATGACCAGGAACAGAAACAAAATTTAGACTCTTGTGAGCAATTTTCCAGTTACGTAATTACAACAATATTCCCCTCCGGAACATCCGAAGTTTTGACGCACTCCAGGAAAACTGAAAGCAGGAAAGCAGGTTCAGTCTACACCCATCCTCACACACAGGCTCCTGTTATGTCTTTAAAATGTCCCCCTTGGCCAACAGACCCAAACATCCACAACCTGCCCTAGGGGTGTGCCCAAGAAAGGGATCTTTGTAGCAGGACTGATCCCAGGGAGCTGGGCTGCACTTTGCACAGCAAAAGAGTGAGACAGCTCATCTCTAGAGCCAAATGGTCCATTGACTGCAAGGCATGATTGCATTATACAGAATTACATTAATAATATACTTACAATAGAGATATTTACATGGAGGCTTTCTTTACATTTTCTATTCTGAGAGTTTGGAGTTCATAATCAGGATTTTTCTTTTCCACTCCCCTACATTTTATTGGCCTCTATAATTAAAAAAATGAATACCAACCCCCAAATCTTTCATTTTCCTGCATTTCCCCAAAGACTTTCTGAATACTCAAGTCTGCCCTATGTCTCTATTTAGAAGCACTGGGCCACTGCAATGTGGATTTAGTTCCTAATGCATCAGGTGGTTTAAGGGCTGATTATTTATCGCCTGAAAGGAAGAAGATGGAACAATCTTAAAGTCACAAGTCAAACCATCTGTACCTAGATCCTCATTACAGGAAACACAAAATAGAGAACAGATACAAGGGAGTCAGATGCAATCAAAAATTTCAAATTTCTAATAAAGTCTTAAAGATGCCCCCAACTAGTTTATTGTTAAACTTTAATTATAAATTGGCTGACTTTTTTATAAGTAAGGAATTCTCATTCAGCACTTACCAGTTATGTGGAGAACAGATGCAGCCTCAGCTTTTCCGAGAGCATTAGTTGCTCTGCAAGTGTATGTTCCTGCATCTCTGTAGGAAACATTCCTCAGAAATAAAGAGCCATTCAAAACCAAGAAAGAATTGATTTGTAAAACATCTTTCTTCTTCAACCATGTTACATTTGGTTTGGGAATGCCTTTGAAATGAAAATAATTAAAACATTTATTGTGAGAGATAAGCCATTGGGTTTATATTGCTAACTGCTACCGTAGCATGCAAGAATCCTGAGCTTCTCTGTCATTTCACAGCATGAAAATCTAAGAAACAACATTGCAGTAAAACAAGCAGTTTTCACACTCAAATGAAAACTTCTGAGTTGTAAGCCCTATTAATAATTCAGCATCCCAGTAAGAACAAAGATCAAAGGTTAAGTACTGCAAGCCCAGCTCAAAGACAGCTTTGCAGACTGCTACCAGTCCTACAGAAGCAATGCGCTCACTGAAGGATGTGACACCACTAACCCCAGTCAGGACCAGCTGATGGAGAGACCTGCACAGTACCTTTTCATTCAACCTGCCTCCCACGAGGAAGGAAGGACAGAAGGGAGGAAGAAAGACTGAATTTTCTTATCAAAAATTAGGAAAAAAAAAATTGGGCCAACAGTATCTCTCTTGAAGAAAAAAAAATAGAATAGAAAATACATGTTGCCGATTTATGCCAAAACACTTGTAACAACTTCAAGTTGCAGATGTGATCTGTACAGCTTGTAATGACAGAGGGTAAAGGGAAGGGAACAGAAAGAGCTATTAACAATAAAAAGAGGGGTTCTCTTGTTAAGCAATCTCAGTTACTGTGGTACAGAAGCCAAAGGTCTATCATCATTCCTGCTATAGTGCTTGAACTCTGAGAACCTCAGCTCTTGCAGATAACTTGTCATTTTCAATTTTAATCAATAAATTACTTTGAACACATATTTTAAATGAAATTATTTTTCCACTGGCACACTACAAGTGGGAAGACTTCAACTGTTTTATTTTCCTCAAGTACTTGCCTTTAAAAAGAGATTTTGCAAGTTGGCAAATCAGACACCTCATTGATCTGCTCTGGTTGAGCTGCTGCAGCAAAAATTCTCTTTCCAAGTTCCAAAATCCTGGGGAAGTCACTGGGTAAGTTGGAATATGTGGCACACTGAGCAGCCACAGAGGGGAACAAAGGTGCAAGGATGGGACAAGTCACAGATGAAAAAAATCTTTCACCTGAACAGTTTTTCTCACTAAATAAATTGGTCAGTGCTCACTGAAGACTCCTCAACCAGGTTCTGCCACAGGAGCTGACCCGAATGTGGGACATTTGGAAGCTCCAGCCATACTGAATGCTAATTCAGTCTCCTCTCCTCACAGATCATTGTGCAGTATTACTTTACAGATGATGTCTTCATGATGTGGAATGGCCTTTAGGAACAACTTTCACATTTCAATCACTGGCTTAGCACTTCCAATGCACACCTCCAGTTTTTCCTTTGCTGTAATAGGAACCAGACATATTTTTTGGAACCTGCTATTTCACTGAAGGAAAAAGCTCCCCCCGCCATTTTGTCTAGAAAGGGAGTGAAAAGAAACACTCTCTGCATAATCACTGATTTTATTCTAGGCAATTTAGCAGCTGTTCCGTGCTTTTAAACTCATGTAGAATTGTGTTTTACCAAATAAAGTTTCATAAAACAAGATCTGCAGAGTGCACAGAGGTCCAAAAACCAAGTTGTTTTTTCAAGTTTCTAGAAGAAGCTTTATGCCACTTTGAAATATCCATCTGGAATTAGGATGAGGTCTTGGTCTAAGGGTCTTTTTTTCCATTTTACCCAGATTTCTGGCTAAAGTGTATAATTCTCAGACATTTTTCCTTTACAGTATACTTTCCACAGCCATTCAGGCATATATACTTACTCTGCAGATGGGCTGAGGAGGTGGTGTGAGCATCTGAGCTGTTTTACTTTAAGGCCTAGCGGTCTGCAGCCAGACTACCCTCACTGGCACCAAGACCCAGCAAGCCAATCAGAGCCAAAAAGAAGCCAGAAGCAGCACAGCTGAGATGGGACTGGAGTAAAAAGGTTTAAAGTCAAATTCCACAAAACACAAAAACGTTTGGAATGGTTCAAATTTAAACTTTTAACCTGAGTCTCTATCAAACATCAGCCCAATATCAGCTCATGATAGTCCTCCCTCTGCTCTCATGACAGCATTTAGAAATGTAGCTCATTCCCAGGATTTAACTAAAGTCAAATATTTTTCTTCCAAACAGTTTATATCCTAGAGCTATCCCAGAAAAATTGCCATGTCTCTATTCTTCTACGTGTGCCTCATTCAGAGACATGTAGAGCCTTTTAAAAAGTGAACTGGAGTTCAGGTCGCAGAAGACATCTGCAAAATAGCTTTGCCACTCATTTTAAGTTCAAAACTGGGTATCTGTCACACACCTTAAACTCACGTTATAGCAAATGATTCCTCTTTCTTTCTCCAAAGAGCTGTATTTGTTCCTCTTCAGGGAAAACAAGTGAGTAATACCACACACACAAGTAAATCAGACCATTACTCAAGTGAATAATGTGAGCACACAAACATAAATTGTAGGTCTGAGGAGAGGTGCAGACAGAGCCCTGCACCACAGGCCAGCAGCCAGTCCGGCTGTCATGCACCAGGAATCCACCCAAGCCATCTTAGGGGTGCTGGCAGTGAGAGATAAAGAGCGTGTGAGGGGGAATCCATGGAAAATAAGCAGGTAAATAGATCCTGTTAAAACCACCACCTATGCTTTGCACAGGGGCACTGCACACTGCTGATTGCCAGCAGTTGATGTTACATGGATACCCTCAGGGTGTACCCATAAAGCTCAAATCAGCAGTGGGAATAATCACAACACTCCCGTGTTGTGCACTGTATTTTGCCCACAAACTATCAAGGAGTAAGATTTTTATCTAGGAGTCAAGTATTGTTATGTGAACTGTGTGCTGAGCCCCTCTGAGCTGGCCTCTTCACAACCGTTTTAAGGACTCTTTAAGATTTTGCATTTCATGGTTCCATTTCTTTTCCCAGCCTTTGTATTACATGGAAACCAAGTCACTCTCTGAGAGTGAGACTGCGAAATATTGGCCTATGTGCTTAAGAACAACTGGTATTTGTAATCAAGGTCCTTCTCTTCACTGGCTTTTGGTTAGGTTGCTATTAAAGCTATTAAGGCAAATGCTCAGACTGAGTCCTGAACTAAGGAAAAAAAAGAAAAAGATTGCTTTAGAGAAGAATTCAGGGACCTATTACAGACTGGAGTAGAGCATGAAGAGAGGAGAAGAGAGGAGGATTCTGCAAGCTCTGCAGCCAGGACACAGCTCTGTGCCAGAAATCAGGGTCTTCTAACCCTGCCTTTCAGGGGAACCCAAAACTAGAGGGAAAAATGTGATGTAAAGCTTTCGGAGCTGGGCATCCAGAGAGACACAGTAGGGAAACCAGTCAGAAAAAAGGCTGGTATCTCCTAATAGACACCCTAGAAACAGATTAAAGAAATAAAGCTGGAGAAAGAGACTATCCCTATAGTCCAGCTCCTTCACATTCTTGGGCAAAGCAGCACATTCATTTCAAGCTCTTCTGGACAGCTTCACTTTATCTGTATGTTCACAGGGCCAGTGAAAAATCCTTTTTTGCTGTATGTCTCATGAGAGGCAAAGGGTTTGTTTATATTTTCATTTCTGGAATTCCTATCAGGAGAAATTCTTACTGTTAGAGGACACGTAGAAAAAATTCGGTTTAGGTGTGCATCTATATTTTTGCTTAGGAGTACCTTGCATAAAAGTCCATCTCATAACCCATCACAACCCCAGCACACAGTCAGCATTAGCACATTTCAGGTGCAAAACTTTGCATTGTGCAGATTTTCAGTGCTTCTTCTTTAGAAATCAGACTCCATATTTACTGCTCCTGAGATAAGGTTTCCTTTCCCTACTGGTATGCAGCACTGCACACTGAGCTGAATCTCATCTAGGAGCTCTTGGGAGAGAGCAGGCAAAGTACACAATTCCCACATTCCTCTTGAGACAAGGCTCTTCCCGTTCCACTGTGAAAAGCACCAATTTTCCTACACAGAAACTGCAGGACAGAGTTCAAGCATACCATCAAAACCTAGAAAAAGTTCAATTTTTTTTTTCTTAGGCAAGTAGTTAAGGCCTAAAGCCTCTGTTTTACCCTTTGGCAATCATGTAAATAAAAACCCAAGAGTTTTAAGCAGTTTTCTCATCCAAGTACAAACAAAACCAAGCAAAAATAAGCCAAAACCAAATTACTGTGTTCTTTTAGTACTTTCCCTTCCTTAAAGGAGCTGAAATTTCTCTTAAGCTTTGGGATATATTTGTAGGACTTCATGGAGGATTCTGTCCTGCGCACAAGGTTGAATTTTACTGCAGATGCTCGACTCTTGCTTACTTAAAGGTTGATTTACACAGGGACTTTAAATGAAAAAAAAAAAAACTTTCACACTCTCTTCAGGAGCCTTTTTTCATTACAGAATTGTAGCAAGAATACCTACAAGCTGAATAACTCCTGGTTTGATCACCAGACAGTATGAAAAGGGGAAAGAGGAAGAGGGAAAATATGGCCTGTAGCCACCTTTGTTTCTTTCCTACCCCATCTCCACACAGATGCAGCTGAGGATGAGCCCAAAGATTCAACTGCCCCAAACTGCCAAAGGCTCAGAATTCCCGAGTGCAGTAAAGGTCCCAGGGATTCAAATGGGGGATCTACCACTGGATCCAGAGAGAAGCAGAATGCAACAATTATATCCTACAGCTCCAAGTCAGGAAATCACTTAGGCATGAGACTAATTCCATCCCTATCAGGGAATACAATTAAACACATACTTAAAATTCAGGATGGCTGTAATTGTCCTTTGTGAACAAAGGTGCATTTCTGAACTCAGGTCTTCCTAGTCTTAGAAAAATCTTGAAAATGCAAATCTTACTCTTGCAGCGGATCTAAATCCTCTTAAAAAGTTCTTCTATAGACCTAAGTGGCTATAAAACTTTAAAATTAGTTTAATCTATTTTTCTGACCTCAAACACAGGTTATTTTCCACTAGCGCTGGAGCAGCTCTACGATACTCAATGTTCCATGAAAAAAGTCATTTTCCACCATGAGTGGCCCTGGGACAGCAAATGTTATGGAAAAAAAACTCTAGCTCCGGATGGGACTGCAAAACACGTGTTTAAAAAAAGAGAAAAAAAGGCATCTGCACTATAGGGTGCCCTTAAAATATTCAGTGTTCAAAAACAAATTTCCTCCAACCTTGAAAGCCCTGTGAAATATTACACACCATAAAAACCTTGGCCTACTAACTACTTGCTCTAAAACACTGGATATGTCTTCAGGAATTTTCCCCCCAGCTACGTAGAATCTCATAAAGTATTCTGAGTTTCCCATTCAAGAGCAAGGCAGAACTGTGCTGGCACAAAACACATTTTGCTGCACTTCACTAGAACTTCACCTTCTTTCAGAGGCTAAATTTAAATGTCAGCTTTCAGAGGAAACTATTCTGGGTCAACTATATACACACAATGAATGTCATCTGATTATTATTATTATTTACCCTACACCCACTAACACCTCCAGTGCACTGACTGTAACCTACAAAGCAATTGCTTCCACTGGTAAAGCTTCGTATTTTCTCCAGAACAATTCTCAAACTGCCTTTGTATTCATCTGAATTATGCTTGGGCAATCAACTTCTAGCGAACCCTAAAAAGCCTAAACCTGCTGCTACTGAAATTACCTGTATGAATCTTGTCAGCTTCACCAGGAATAAAGCAGCATGAGACATTCTGGCACCCAGTGGGATCCCCCACCTGCCCTCTGACACTGCCCCTTCTCTGGCAATCTTTCAAAGCCTTACCTCTCCTGCTTCCTACCAGCCATGCAGCAGCCCCTCTTCCTAGGTGGTAGCAGCATCTGGCAGGATTTAGGTATTCTTACCAACATCTGGTGACCTCTTTAGACAGCTTCCCAAAGCAAGACCCCTTCCCACCCCACTCTTGCTACGGCTCTGCCAGGTTCTGTTTAGCTCTTTGGCTGTCAAAGAGAGCTTAATCTTTTTTCCAGCTGTAGAAGTTTAAGGCTAATATTTTTCAAAATCAGGCATTTAAAATAAGGCAACTATATTTAGCAACTAATGACTGCAAGAGTGAATTCTGCAGTCGACCCCCAACAAAGACTCGGTTGGTGTGCATTAGGGCACTTCCACAATTCAGCACTGTTAGCAGAGACTGGTTTACCCAGCTGCTGTAATTATGCTTTCACTTCACTGAATAAAAGTGCTGCATCAGGGACTACACTTTAGCATCAGATATTTATCATCATAAAGTAGATACATACAGATGGACTTCAAAAATATGATTTTATCAGAAATCAAAGCACTATACAAGAATTGCTATCCTTAGACCTGAAGTCCACTTAACTCTGCACTTTCTGTCCAACAATGGGCACCTGGGAATGTGTAGGCAGAGTACCAAATCATGGCACTTATTCAATAACCCTTCCTCAACATACCTTCCTACCTTCCAGGACCAGAAGTAGCCCTTAGTTCACGCCTATTTCCTCTACTGCTCTTCTCCCTACAATATCGTTTTTGAGATGAGATCGGCAAGTTGCAAACAGGATTCACCACATCTTTAAAGAATGGCCAATTTATATTTTCTATTATTTCATCTATGCCTCTGCCATTAGTTTTGATTTGGACAGTGCCCAGCAGGCGTGCTGGTGTTCTGTGGAACTGAGAACCATCACTGCACAGACCTTGCTCCGACTGTCAGTCCTTCAGGGCAGCCACGTGCATTTCTCTACATGTATTTGTATTTGTTCTACATGTACATTTATTCTGCAAATATCAACTTCGACCATCCTTTGAGCTCATCTAGCTTTTAAATGTTACTTGTGTGACCAACCTGCTGCAACTCTTCACAGGGAATTTTAGATACATTAGCCTTTATAAATCTCCATTCTTCACAGTTGTAAACTAACTGATAACATTCCTTTCAAGAAATTTTATAAAAGTGTTGAGAATCACAAATCCCAGAACAGCCTTTGGGGCACCCTACTCTCTCTCCACTATGAATTTAACCACTTGCTCCTCTCAGTCATTTAAGCAGGTGCTAACCACTGAGGCAACCTCCTCCTTTACATAATTAGAATTTGTTAAACTTTGCCTAGGAAATTTATCAACAGCTTTCTGCAAACTAAGGTAGGAAGTCCTTGAAATTTTACCTTCCTCTAACACAATCCATCTTAACCCTTCCTGAATTAGGAATTTAAAGGAAATTTATTTTCAAACTAGCAAAGCTATGAGAGAAAAAAAAAAAAAAAAAAAAAAAAAAAAAAAAAAAAAAACAAAAAAGCAGTGCTGTAAACAATTTCCATTTATGGATTTCTCCCTACCTCCCTGAGGCTCTATCTGCCTCAGAAATTAGTGGAAGGCCACAGGAATGTGTTTTTGTAGAGACCTAGCAGGTACTAATATCTCAAGAGACACCCCGCATGTGTTTGGATGAGGGTTGCCATGCTGTCTGTTAGTACTGGCAAAATATCAGGTGTAGTCCCCAGACACACCCTTTAGTTCAGTTATATCCAAAGGGATTCAGTTTTCAGGTTCCCAGACTGTTACAAGACACAAAGTAAAGCACAATTAAGCTTTTGAACATCTTTCAGTCCCTCCTGCTTAAGCCTCACCCAAACAAAAACTCTAATGAAGATGCACTTATCATAAAAAGCTTTTTGTTTTATTATGCTAATTAGAAATACTATCGTTCCTTCCTCATAAAATAAATCTGTATATACTTCTTTAAATATTTGGAAGCTATTATAAATATCCTTTAGAACTTCCCCCCCCAAAAAACTAAAAAGAAATGAAGAACCAAAATCCTATGTATTAAACTTCTGTATTTCTTCACTGATGTCCTCTAAAGGGCTTTTAAGCATAAAAGACAAAGAACAGAATCACAGTTACATTTGGAATAGTGTGGGTAAATGAAGCAACAGATGGAAAATCAAAATCTTGATTCTTCTGGACCTGTTTCAAGTTCCAACACTGACAGCAAGCACTTGGTCCACCTTTGTGAAAATTCTGTGCAAAAAGATACAACAGGCTTTGTGTATTTCCCACAATTTTTTATCAGTATGTTATTATTAGAGAGCCAAAATTTATTCATAGGAATGCAGAATTTGGATGAAGGTGCAGATTCTACTTTTCAAGGCCTGTGTGCCAAGATATTTCAGAGCTGCAAAAAGAAGTGTAAACAACCTCAGCTCAGTGTGTGTCACTTCCCTTCTCTCACCACCAAGCGGCAGGCAACACACATTTTATTCGTATTTCCACTTTTCCGCTCTATTCTACTTCAACTTAAAACTTGTGAAGTTTTTACAATAAATGGAGTCTGACAGTTTTAGTTTATTTTAGCAATAATCACAAGACGGTTTTTTCTGCAAATACAATAAATGTTATCCAAGAGCAATTTGGAGCAATCAGTATTGATATTTATACCACGTGTGTTGATTGAAAAGCTCTTGGCTGTAAGAATGGAATATGAATCTATTCAGAATGCATGAATATCTTCTAACGTATGCTCATGTGGGAGCTATAAAAGTGAGTTTATTATAATTAGTGGAAAAATAGTCTTGTAATAAACTAAAAAGAGAAAAGAAAGAAAGAAAGAAAAGAAAGATACCATCAGTTTTTACAGTTCAGCTAACTTTCCTTATTCTGTTCTTTGATGCCCTTCTGTTTACTAGGATACACTGGTCTTCAGCAAGTTAAAGGGATTTTTTTTCAATCTCAATTTATGATTTTTGGAGTGTGAGAGAAAGGCTTTCAAAAGGATAAAAGAACCAAATTAGCAACAACGAAAAAGAAAAAAACTTGTACCCAAAAGGCCAACGCTGCACAAAATATTAAACTTTATGTCTTCAATAAGTGAATTTCTTTGCTGAAGGAACTATGTATTGAACAACTCTAAAAACATCTTTTAGGTTATTCATTCTACAGAAAAAGCCCTCAGAGGTCACTGCAGCCAAGAAATTTAAAAGTAATGTAAGAATTCTACCACTGACATGGCACTAATACTCCTCACACACATGGACACTTTATTCATTAGATGGTTCTTCTTGTGGAGAACTGTTTTGGGGGCTAGCGAGAGTCCCAAAGACCAGATGTGACAGCAGTGAGAAATCTGCATGAGTAATGTCTGCAGAAGGATCCTGAATAAGCTCCTGGCAGAACATGGAGAACGCAAAGATTCATCTGGTGATGTTCCACTCAGTGAAACTCACAGGGCAAACACATCCTCTGCAGAGCAGTCAGGAGGAAGGACAGCAAGGCAGAGGTGCTGCAGATCCAGCCAGGGTCTCCCTGACTCTACAAGAAGAGCTCTCTTATTACTTTTGCAGGTCTGATCATTCACATCGTGTTGTATCAGCATTCACAACAAGTTCTCATCCTCCTACACTGCAAATGGACATATTTTTGGGTCCCACCTATCAGACAAACGTATCAGCATAAGGTGCTATTAAATTCCATCTTCTGAAGTCGGTGGTTTATTACTTTCCATTAAGGAAGGGGGAACAGGAAAACTCTGCTTACATCATTGCAAAAGTTTTTCTGCTTCTAGACTTAGTGACATTTTAAGACACGCAAGCTCTATTTTATTCACAAACAGTAATACTTACTTCCTTGGCAATGACAGGAAATAAAGCAATTAGATAAATCATTTTCTAAGTCAACACTGGTGTCTCAGCATAACTAAGTTTGGCTCACCAATATATACAATTCTAAAGCATTTGGAAATCTACAGTCCCATGTGAAAATATTAATTTATATTTAAATTGCTAACTGCTTACCCATCCTAACAATATTAATATTAACAGTGTGACATGAACTCTCTGTTGAATTCAAGATGTAGGTCAGTTATACATGGAGTTGCCAAACTATAGCTGGAAAATATTACTTCATCAAAGAATTAGCTTTGGTACAACGGTGAATAGCAGAGCCACATGTCCTAATATATGTCAGCCTGGCGCCACTATTGTATGCAGAGCTATTTGCATATATATATTTCTATCACTACCCTGGTTCAGTATCAACACCCTCTGATATGCATTTCCCAGCACATAAATGTGAGCAGCAAACTGCCTGCTCTGAGGTCGTTCTTTGTTATTTGCACTTTCACACATCATCTTCACAAAAGGCTGAGCTCAGCTTATTAAATGTTTGACAGAATATTGCTGCTGTGACTTAAATTTTACACTTCAAACTTCGCAGATAACAATGGTAAGATTAAAAAGAAAATAGCTACCTTTCCAGGAAAGGGTTAGAAAATTAAATGAAGCAATGAACTGCTTAATGCATGTTAATTCTGATTAAAATTATTCTTCTTCCAGAGATGGTGAGCTAGAAAATATCTGTATTCTCTCATAGCTCGGCACTTTTCTTTGTTTCCTCACTGCAGCTGCAGACTGATGGATCTAAAAGGTGAGTTTACTTCACCAGCAGGTTTAAAGTTCTATTAGGCTACGGCTGGAGATTTCATTTCCAGTTTTAACAATAGTCTAGACAGATGTGCATCTCCAACAGGGATAAGGAAAGTTCTTTGATGAGCAAGTCAGCTGGCCATGCTCGCTATTGCAGCAAGATAGCCCCAAACTCTGGTGGGCTTTGAGCTCTGTAGTGGAACCTTAGAGCACTTCTTGGGAAGAAAGCCCATCTAAAGGAAACCCTGAACATACAGATGTGTATGTATATTGAAATGTATTGTATGTATGTATATTGAAATGACAGGCAGAAAATAAATAGGACTGGCATGAGTGACATTCCTAATAAAAAAAAGACTAATGATCAATGATTTTCTGCCTTCACTGATAATTTATTTCAAGATATAAAGTAAATTTCCAATTCCAACATTACAAGCAACATCAGTGTAGTTCTTACCTTTCACTGGACATTCAATCAAAACATTTGCTCCAATTCTTGCCACGACTGTACCTCCAACAACTGCTGAGAAACTGCTGGCTTCCAGATTTGTCACATTTAACACAGAGGACAAGATGACAGGCACCTCTTTGAAATTAAAGAGATAGTAAGGTTTAATAGTTTTATTTAACTTCTGAACATAGATCTTGTATTTGAATTCATTATGTTTGGAACAGAATTTAGTCTGCAAAGCAGCAGCCAGAAAAGACAGGTGGGACAGATACAGGCAGACTGAGTTCACACCTGTTGTGGTTTTAGAGCAACAAGACCATCTTACTGCTGCCTGTTAAATCAGGCAGAGTTTCATGGGTTGCCAATAAAAAACTATTTCACACTGCAGTGGGCATGGGTGTTTATACACACATACATGTGTGTGTCTATGTATATATATGTGTGTGTGTGTGTGTGTATAAAAGCCTGATTTTGTGGAACGCCACTGTTTTACCTGCTCGCAACAGCAGTGATGTTTCCATATCAAAACCAGAGTCATTAACAACCAGGCATCCATAGGTACCAAGTTCCTTTTCAGTAGGATTCCGAATCTGCACTTTTCCAGGGCTGTCCAGGATCACCCTGCACAATAACCAAGAAAATACAAGGGTTACTACCCTGGGACAAACCCAGCTGAATCCCCTTGCAAGAGTTACAGACAGAGCAGCAAAGCTCCTTTTTAGGAGTTGGCAGTCCCAGAGCAGCACAGGCAGTCACAGCTCTGGTGACAGAAGGGGAGCACTCAGGGAGGATTGTTCAGATCTCCTTCTCCTACAGGGCTGTGTCCTATTTGCAGCCCTTTGAAGGACAATGAATGTGCTACCACAAACCAGGATCCCCTGAGAACGAAAGTGTGAATAAATCAGAATACCACAATTAAAAGTATTAGGCTTGGCAAGAAATCGGTCTCTCCAGAGCAAGCTTGGTTTTCAGCAGGATAAATTCACAAATCTGTGGCCTGATCTGACTTTCAAATTACTATGGGGTTGGGGTTGTTGGGGATTTTTTCTTTTAAATATCATCATTGAAGCTAAAAATCTTCCAACAAAATCTCACAGGTGTCTTGAATACCTTGCCTGCCCTCTGAGGGCAAGAGACAGCATCATAGGCCAGCTAAGAGGCTGAAAATAACTTTTCTTCTCTGTTACCTTTCAGCACTGTTACATGACTTGCCATACACTTGGCATATCCCAAAAACCTGCAGCTGATGTTTTCCTACACTGAGTACATTTACATAATAGATTAACAAAAAATAATATTAAAAATACTTGTGTCTTAACAAAACAAGCCACCTCAAGCATGGCTCAAGTATATCCTTCTTTACAAACCTGACAGATAAAGAACATTTACCTCCTTGAACTCTTCCAGAGGCAAGGCTATTAACATCACTTTTGGGTCCACACGCATATGTGTGGATTTGTGTATAAGAAACCTTACTGGATAATAAAAAATTATGAAATAAACCTAATTTGCTAATATATACCTTAAGTGCAAAAATATCAGTCTGGGCTAAAATTAGGAAGCAAACATACTCCTGAATAAACAAAACAGCATCATGTCCACAAAAATCAAAGTATCACTTGCTACAAATTAATGGAAAGTTATGCGCATTTCACAAAATAAACATAACTCGTGGGAGCTACGTGGTTCCAAAAACATTTTCACTTTTTAAAATGGCTTAGTTTGGGTGTCTTTGCTTTAATTGATAGCCCTGCAGAAGTATATTTTTCTTGGCAGTGCATTTAATCAGTTAAATATGTTGAGAAATACCCAAAAGCACCTCTATCATTTCAGAACCAGTTTTTTCATTACTCAAGAGCTAGCTATAATTCCAAGAGCCTCACACACAAAATTAACGTTAATATTACCAGGTGAGCTTCTAATTTATCAGCACTGAAGTAGAAGTATTTGCTCAGTCTTGAGCAAATATCTGATTGCAACAGCTTGCTCTGCTCGTGTGTCAGCTCTCAAATGTAATGGTAATACAGGTTCTTTATTATTTTGAATTTCACTGTCCTCAACAGAAATATTTTAAAGTACTGAAAAACATCCATAAAAGCTCATCTTTTTCTTTTTCAATTGAAGTTATGCAGCTTCAGTAATACCTAAATACTGTGTTGAAGAATGGTGAGGGTACCAGTGATCTTTTTCCCTTCTTAAAATGAGTAAGAGCTAAGATTTCTTTTCATCTATACCACGGCAGATGTTTTTAATGTGTTCCCACTGTATTTAGTATCTGAATGAATCCAATAGCCTCTCTAATTTGAGGGTAAATCTGCTCTTTTTCTGACAGAGCTGAAATGATTAAAGCAGATCAAAAAATACAGCCGGGACATCCAAAACACTTCATCTTATAAAAATAGTCAATCCTCCTATTTAGTATCCTGGAAATGGCCAAACACTTGGATGTCAGTAAAGCCAAACAACATGACAGACACTTAAAATAATAAAAATAAACTACTTAACTAAAAAGATGGAAGGCCCAGTGGCCATGTTTATCTCATTTTTACAACAGTATGTTCTAATATTGCACAGCAAGGTGGATTTTTTCCACAGATAGTGACATAATAAGTCATTCAAAAGTAAGAGAGAAGCTATTTACTTACTTTGCAGAGGCTTTTAATGTCTCACCATCTTTTGTCCAAGTGTATTTTACTTCACTAATACCAGCTGTTTCACACAGTAGATTGACAGCATGAGTATTCTTGGTCAGAAAAACTGTATTTCCAATTCGTACAGTTACTGTTTTGTTGAAGGAAACTTGAGGAATTTCCTTTTGCCTCATAATAACTGGAACCTTCTGGTCAAACATTAACTTATCAACTGTTTTTGTGCTGAAACGTTCAGATTCGTTTGGCCATTTGCCTGTGAGTTTTGAGGCAACTTTCTCATCCTGGGCCCCCTTCCATTTCTCAGTAGCTGGTTGTGGAGGGCTGGATAATTCAGCAATCAACTGGTAGATGAGCTGGGACGCCAAGTCATCGCTGACTTCTCCAGTTTCAATGAGCTGACTCATGTTCCTTATGAGCTCCTCGAAGTGTGCAGTATCCATGCTGTAGGCGCCCTGGAGAGCTGCAGCCTCCAGGCGTTTGTTCCTGAACTCACGAGAGCTGAACTCTTCTGCTGAGTTGCTCCCAAAGCTTCCAAGGTTCCGCAGCAAGGGCTGATCGTTCACTTGCCTGTCACCCAGGTAGAGCTCATTTTTCTTGCTCCACATTTGCCACATTTTGCTCATCTTGTGCCATTTGGCTCCGAGGCTGTTGGCCTCGTTGTGATCTGGGTTACTGCTCTGGCTGGGCTGCTTGCGAAGGGGAGGGGGCTCGATGAGCCTGTTGTCAGTCCCAATGAGTTTGAGCACGAAGGTTTCGTGCACAGAGCCTGCGATGCAGCGGTACACACCAATATCCCTGGCTTCCAGACAGTGGATTTTCAGCGAGCCTGACTTGGTGATGCCAAGCCTTTTGGAGATTTGTAAGTGCTGTCCATCCTTCTCCCAACGGATAAGGGACTTCTGGAACCTTCGCACGGGGCACTTAATTACCACAGATGTTTTCGGAAGTAAGTAGGCTCGGCTTCCTATGGTGAAATTAATGCGCTTCTCTGGCCTTGTCTGAATATAAACTCGGTGAATGCTGACAATCTGAGGTCCATGGGCAGAAAACTTTGCTGGAAGCTTGGGTTTGATCTCTGCAACAAAACAACATGTTGAAAAGCATCTAGTCATTGGCAGTCATGCTTACCAAAACTGCTTTTCACAGAATGCTTGAAAGAGCTTTTCCTGACTTTGTTCAAGTTAGGCTGCAACAAACAGAGCTTTTATGTGAGTCACAAAAATGCAAAAATATGAACATGAAACCATAACATTCCCTTGCTTCGGCCAAGAATTCTATTGCTTCTTCAAATCTCCTAGCAATGAAAGGCTAACAGGCAACACATACCTCTGTGAAGGATGCAGATAGTGCACTTATATATGAAAGGATACATACACATATTATATATTACCCCATATATATGTTCCTATTATGGTTATATTTCCTATTGCTGCCTCTGAAAGGCTAGGCATGATAGAAATGAAAAAACTGATTTTTAAAAATGTGAACACATTATCACTTTCCCCACGTTTGAGCACTGTTGAGTGCAGAATGACCTAAATAAAACAAAATCTACCCAAATGTAAGGCTCCCCTTGACTCTTATTTAAAATGCTGGCGGGCTGTGCTGGTTGCCTGAGTCAAGCCAAACTGGTAGCAGTGCAGGAGGTGAAAGAAACAGTCAGTGAAGACACAGAACATGCAACAGGCAAAGCCACCCTCTAATCACAGGCTGAGGGTAATTCATTAGGGTTGAAAGATGAGCTGCTGACAGTGTTGTGCCAAAAAATGTAGGGAGGGAAGGGAGGAAAGAGAGAAATAAGGCATAATTTTGAGAGGCTGAATATAGTGATCAGATGAATTCACAGAAGCAGACAATAACAGCACAAGGCTTTGTGCAGGCTGGGTATAGAGACACTGGGTACTATGAAGCTCCTCTTGCACTGAACTGCAGGCAGCTGGATGCTGGAAGGTTTCTAGGGAGCTGCCTGGATGAGCACCACCACAGGCAGGCTCAGGGGGACTGCTGTGTTTGGATGCCACTGTGCTGACTCAGTGCTGGCAGCACCGTTCCCCGCTTTGATCAGCAGAACGAACGTGGCGGAGAGCACCGGGCAGCGAGGAACAAAGCACTGCAGGAGCAAGGGCACGCACCCCCGAGCCCTTCCCCGCCAGGTCGAATCGGCCACACGGGATGAGTCGGGAAACAATGATGTTGGAGCTAGAAAACAGCGCAGTTGTGTTTGGTGACCCAGCGTTTTGGTATGTGACAGAGAGAAAACTCAGAGCCCGAACCAGGAATGGACACACTCATCACACCGCTTCTCAGCTCGTCTGAATCTGACATCAGCTCTGCTTTTTCACCTGGGAGGTGCTTAAATAAAAGGACAACTGCACTGATGGCACACGAATGATACCCAAAAAGCTGCATATACGTGTGCTCCAAATATGCTGTGAAGAAATAGGTGAAAAGCTAAATGCTTCAAGCATTCAATAAGTGCGTACACTATAGGAACTACACCCTGGAGTGCATTCTTATGCTTATAAAACAAAATGGTTATTTTCAATGTTTTGGGTAATGAGTTCAGACCTGTGGGGATATCATGGTTTCATAATTACACAGCTTTTAAATTGGGATTCGTTATCCAGATATAAGGTTCTCTCAACCATCTCACATGGTACAATAATTAAATTGTTTTAGGCACTCAGTTTACTAAAATTATTAAAGTAGCGTCCTGCTTTTAATAAGTTATTGGGCCCCAAATATTTGTTTTCAGGGAAGTGTTCCAGTATTATATCTTCCATTTCCAAAATCCAACTTACAGACACAGTAAGTGTAACTTCAAACACACAAATTGAAATACTTCAGGCTGTGGTCTGTTTACACTAGTTATTCCAACTCAGAATTAAACCCAGTGCATACTTATAAATATGTTAACAAGTCTCATCCATTTAATTTCTTTTAAAAGGACAGACCACCAAGTCTTATTAGCAGCTCAACACTAAAGGGTGTGTGTATTTTTACTGGTGACTGGTGAGAAGGCTGAGAGTGAAACAAAGTTCAGAGCTGTAGATGGCAGCCCATATAAATATATAAGGTCATATGAATATATGAGACCACGTAAGTATGCATTCTCTAGATCCTTACTGTCATTCAATCTTGCAGCTGCTGAGGTAATGGACTGTTTGGGAGACGAAAGGCAAATCTTAAGGAATATGTGCTGGAGCCATTGGTCCTCATTATCACCTGATACAAATCCATCTGCATCTGTGACCTGTAACAGTCCTGAACAGCTTCAGCTGGGTTTCAGATCCTGGTGACCTCAGGGCTAGACTGGTGTTATTTCCTATTTCTCAGCAGAGCCCTGAGTCAGGAATGTTTTTACTTAATAAGCATTACTAAGTCAGAAAACAGCTACAATTGCCAGTCTCAGGGTAAAAGATTAAGTCTAAAATGACTCAGCATTGTCATGAGACAGTAAAAACGGCACCCAACTGAGCCACAGAAGCATCACCTTGAGGAAGGAGATTGAGAAACCGCTCTCCAAGGCAAGAACCTCCAACAGCACTCGCACCACAGGGCTCCTCACCCATCCACACCACTCCTTGTCCCACAGCCACGCTCCATTCCTACCTTCTACTCAGCCCCCCTTCAAGGCAGCCTCAACCCATGGCTCCATGCCTCCTGCATATTCCTGGGAATCCAAAGACCTGGCTTCTTCTGCAAGGCCCAAACAGAAACTGCAGGTATGGACCAGCCTTGCACCTTCCCCTGCCCTCCTGCTGCACTGTGAGAGAATCACCAGGCACGTCTGAGCTGCAAAAGCTTCCTTGCTGCACAGGGTCGTGGAAATGGAGGGAGAGGACAGTGATTCTCTTTATGACTTTGACCTGCCCCATTGTGGCCGATGTCAATCCCTCTGCAGCCCTGTGTGCTCCTCTCTAGGCACTGTGCTGGAAGCTGACATGGTAACATTAATATCAGTCAGAGCTAAGCAACTTGCAAACCAGCTCCACTGCCATTCAACTATCCACAATTAATTAAATTCAGATAGATATGCAACTCAAAATATTTTATTAAACCTTATGCCAAGGACATTCCTGGAAGTCCAAAGGGCTTTATTTAAGTGGAGTTTTGAACCTCAGGATTTTGGCATGTTAATCCGAAATGCAGGCCAGGAAAAGAAGTTTCATATTATGTATGAATCAGTAATTATTCTATTTCTTATTTTGTTTTGTGAATAATCTTTAAAGCAAAGCTTCAAAATGCATAAAGTAGCTATTTCCTCACAACACTGTGAGCTGGGTCAAAACACGGCTATGTCTGACCTGTGATCATAACCAGGACATTGATAAAGGCTTTTTGTTTTCCCCCAGCTCAAAACTAAAAGCTCTTTTTTCCCCCCATCTTCTCAGCACCCTGATGCCCAAATCTGCAAACCAATACTCTCCTTTATAAAGGAAGGGGAGCACAGGTTCACACATCAGGAACTGCATTTAGATCTGCCTATTCTAAATTAGCATATGTAAGTGAACATATTCTGTATCAGAGAGATTTTTCCATTGCTGTTAAATTCACAATTAGTGCAACTATCATCAGTATCATAACCCAATTGTGCCCAAATATTACAATTTCTGTAGACAATCCTGCTGAAAAGATTCTTATATAGGCAGTAATAAAACATCAGATGTTTTTTAAGAATGTCTGTACTGTCACAACTCCCTGTACAGCTAATGAGGCCAGAATTCTAATTTTTACAAGGAAAGATAGAAATTATACCTAAAATTATCACTGGCACAGAGTTTCAGGTTTTGAATTCCATCATGTTAAGCAAAATGTTCAGCGTAATGCAAATATACAGTGAAAAGACAAGGCAGCAGAACTGGATTCTTATCTTTTCTAATGTCCTTTGTAATTTATATCAAATTTGTGAATTTTTCTCTTTTTTTTTCTTGTTGGAATAATGTAAATGATAAAGGAAAAATCAGATCAAATTGTGTGTAAGAGTGAGGATGAGAGGTATGTACCATAATATATATTCAAAAACTACTTGAGATCATAACTTTTGTTTCTGAGCGGCAGAAATAAAAATAAAAACAATCCTGTTATTACTGGTATAGTAATTATGACACTCAGTTTGTGCCAAGTTATGCTGTGATAGTACAGGGAGATGAGTGAATTAATGTGCATAGAGACTTCTCTTCATATATAGATCATTCCAAATCAGCAAGGAACCAGATAAAGTCACATACTTACTGTTGCAGGCATCCTTCTGACAAGACCTTACAAGCAGGGAGGGAGTCAGACCACTACACAGAGATCCATTTAATGTGACATACTGGCCCTTTGCTGTTAGGTTTTGGCAGGCGAGTTTCCTTCTCTGGATTCCAACACCGCAGCTTACTGAGCACTGTGAAAGGAAGGATGCAGTCAAGCTAAACTTGGTGCTCCACACCACACATGCTAATTTTAAACTAGTTCTTTTTGTGGTGGTTTTCTTTTAATTTTTTAGTTCTGAAAGAGTACACACACTCTACTGCATAGTAATCCTTTTGTTATCTAGTTATTAGACTCTAATATTAGTTATTAAACTCTCTCCACTTTTCCGGGCAATAAGAATATGGCAGACAGTTTTTCCAGCAAACAAGTCATGAATTAAAGTAACATGACAGTATTTCTGCGCAGCCATAGGCAAAGCAGAGCAATGAGATCTGGTACCTGAGAGAAACAACTCAGGAGGTTCTAAACAGTCTCTGGCAAGTCTCTCAACCCTCTCTCTTAGGTTGTATTGCATGAAACTGTAATTGCAGCTTCTAAATTCAATTTTCTAAATCATTTTGAAAGAGGAGTGGTAGCAAGCTTGCATTAAACAGTTAAAGGGGAGGATGTATTCCAGAATAATGCAAAGGTTTGCTTTCCGGAAGCTGTACCATGAAATTACTGATAGCTAAACATGTCTGGTAGAAAGCAGGCAATGCAGTACAGCCTGTTCTTCAGTGACTGAAGCACTGCCCAGGAAGGGGGCTGTGGTCAGGCTGGCTGCAGGCAGGGATGCACAGTTTAGTTCAGTACAGCTGCCCTGGCAGCTCCAAGAAGTTCATTTACCCAGGCAGAAATCTTTAGAGCTTTTGTGGCAGTGGAGGGTTTTGGTTCACCATTATTGGGGTCTCCTCACCTTGGACCATTCTCCAAAGACCAGCTGAGGAGGACAATCAACTTTTGCACACGCTTTACTAGTTGGCAATTTGGGTTCCTGGCAGGTGTCATCAGGGTGTTTCAGGAAACTCCCATCCGTCAGCAGCTGCTTACAGGACACTCTGCGGGTCTGAACCCCTCCTCCACAGGTACGTGAACACTAAGAAAGAGAAGAATTAAATACATCATTTACACCTGCATGGACACCTGTGCACTTGAAAAGTGACATCTACTTCTAATGAAAAATCAAGCAGCACAGAAAATTCATCTGTTAAAATATTTACTATGTTAGAGATGAGGAGGGCTGGAATTCAAATGACAAGCATATCCCCTGAATGCACAGAAGTCATAGAAATCTCAGAGAAAAACATGCATCTTATGTATAAATCTATGTCACTCACCAGTTTATATGTCAAAAAAAAAGAAAATAAGGTATTTTATGCTTAGAGAGCATAGGAAGAGAGATGATGTATAGAATAACAGGTATTCAGCCTTCTGAAATCCTAACAAGGACTTCCACCTCACCCTGGGACTACCCACTAGCACTGGAGTCTAAAGCAGTGCTTTTGGGTTAGTTTGTTCTAATGATGGAAGCTGAAACACACACAGAAGGTTGGGAGCTGCCTTCTGTGCTGGAGAGTTGCAAGTCCCTGGCCAGAGGAACCCATTTAAACTCTTTCTGCGACCCAGCCATACCTGTTGCCATTCCTCAGCGTGCCAAGCAGGGGGACAATCAATCTGGTTACAGGCTTGCAAAGAATGAGGCTTCGGCTCCTTGCACTCGTGGGCAGCAGGAGCAGATTCCCCGGGCTGCTGGCAGGACACGTCCCTCGTCTGGATCCCCACCCCGCAGGTCGCCGAGCAGGGGCTCCAGGGGCCGCTCTGCCACCTGTCCCAAAAACACAGCCAAGAGCTCACCTTCAGAGCCACCTCAGACTGGGGAGGAACAGGCTGAGCCAAACAGAGCCCAGCAGAAAGCACAGCTGCAGGCACAGTTATTGATCAATGCCTACAACAGCCCTCTGGTTTGGCCAGAGCACAGAAGTATAAATTGGATTTATAAACTTGCAGGTAACAAGCTAATGCAGAATTTATTAACACTAAAGTAATAAACGGTCATTTTCAGACAAATTTAATCCAGTATTTACCTTTAGAGAGTGCTCCTCCTAAAAACAGCCTGTTGGCAACCTGCTGATGTTTACACTAATAAATGTAAATGCATAAATAGCTTTTTCTTATATTTACAAAACTTCCTTTAAATGTATATACGTTTTCTATAAAACATCCTCTTCCTGTTAACTTCTTCCCCACATTCAGCAAGAGCAGGTTTCTACAAACACATAGAAATAATTTGCAAAGGATCTGGGATGTCAGAGGTCACAAATGGCTAACTAAGTCAGCACACATCAAAATTTCACATATGGCCCTTTCAAGTGATAAATGACCTAGAGGTTTTCTTGGATTTAGACTGGATTTGCTCCTTCCCCAGAATCTCCTCATAAACATGAGGACTACATGGGGCTACTAAAGAAGCATTCAATTAAGGTGCCTTTAAATAATAATTTTATATTTTTTCATTCAGTAAAAAGTAAATATCCTCAGCTTTTTTTGTGAAATATCCTCAAAATTTTTCTTCCACCACTAGGAGAGTTGAGGCTCTTTTTCCAACTCTGGCAGATCTTCAACATGGAAGAGATTTATTTCAGAAAATGTCTCTTATTTCATCAGTGTGATATGAAGAGTGGAAAAGGAGTGAACAAGAGCAAAAAACCACCCCAATCCCAAAACCTTTTTGAAAACAGAAGTAGTGAAATTCCATCCCAAAAGCATGACCACAGTCCTGCAACCTGAACCCTTTCTGAGAAAGCCAATGTTTGTTTAAGTCCCATTAACCCTTCCTTTGCCACCACATGATCCCATTATTGCAGGGTACCTCGGGGGGCAGAGCTTCATGTTGCAGGTCCGAGTCATCGGGGGCGGCCTCTTGGAGTTGTCACACAGGCTTTCATTGACACCCTGCTTTGTGTCGACGTGCAGACACATGGCAATGGCTTCCTGTGTGCCTGAATTCAAAAGGAAAACACCCATGAAACACTGAAGATAGAACAGATTTCTGCAAAGCTTGCTCTTGAATAATACTCAGCAAAAAAGCGCTGAATTACCAGGCTTAAAAGTAACATCTCAAGCAAAAAGGAATGCAGAGACATTTCAGATATTTAAGAGTCAAAAGATATTTGTGAATTACATCTTCACTTCTGTGATACTTAAAAGTCTTGATTTGACATTTTACCTCTCTGAAAACCAATAAAATAATCAGGTTTTTCTGTCAAGCTAGTACCAAAGGCTGCATCAACTCGTTCTGTCATGATCCTCAACCAACTACTACCCCCATTGCCAAAACTGAAGTAAAAGCGATTACTTCTCACTTACCTTGCCTTTAATAAAGAGCTCAAGATCTGCAAAATTTGTTATAAAAAGGCAGAAAACTTGCAAAACTATAGTCAGGAGAAACGTTCTCTGTTTAGTCAGCCATTCTCAGTGGCCAAGAGATGCAATGGTTTTGCTGAAGGCAGCAAATCTCACCCAGCCCAGAGCTTTCCTCACTCGTTACGATTCTTGGCACCTTCTGATCTGCAGCTCTTGCTACCTGGATCTTATTACTAAAGCATGCAAGATTACTAATGCTCAAATTTCTATGAGCAAAATGAAACGTAATCTAAGTTTCCTTTAGAACAAGACAGCTAGTGAATACACATTCGGTGAAGTACTTCTATTTTAAACTTATGCAATTATCCAATTTTCTATATCATATTTTTTAGTATGAAAGCCTTGCTCAATTTCAAAGCTCACTCACATGCACATAAAATAAAAGACAGTTGTGATGTGCCTGGGGGATTCTGTATATCTGGGATGTTCTATACAAGCAATGCTAATGATCCAAATCCTATAGAACCTAAGAGCTAAAATCATAAAATATCTTTATTGTTTCCATGTAAAAATGGCTCTTGAAAAGTTATAGTTTCATAGAATTTAAATTACTTTCCTTATTTTTCACTTACCTTCAGTGATTTTGTAAGGACACCGCTGACCACCAGCCATTCTGATTCCAGTGCACTGGAATACCCGACACAGAAAGTTCCACCCCCAGGCCATTTCTTTCCTGTACACAGGCACTGCCATTTTTTTTTCATAAACCAGAGACATTCCCTCCATCTAAAAACAATTTTGATTCACTCCAGTGTATCAGCCAGCCCAGGCCACAATCCCACTTGAGCCAGTCCAACTCCTTCAGGCACCTCAGCAGGGGTAAACCAGCAGTGACTTTCAGAGTAACACCAATTCCGATTTCTTCCAGGCTCTCTGGTACACTTTGAGATCCCCTCTGGGACTCATTTGCAGTTCAGAAAGACCTTTTTATATAAATGTTTTGACTACAAAGTGATGAATTTTTATAGAACAAAAGACCTGACCTTAAATATGATTGACAACCTATTCAGTTCTCTGGTATCAACGTAATTGATAATTCCATTAACATAGAACATATGTATTGTGGGAAAACTATTTTACTAGTCAGGCTGAGAATAAATATTTAACAACAAACACCATGACTGTAATACAGATATGAAAATGCCCGAAGATGACAAAATAATAAACATAATTTTTGTCACAGGAGTACGGGAATCAAAAGCTTTCTTTCCAGTCAGTCCTCAAGTGTTTGTTTAAAAGAAGCACTTTCCCTTTCTCCTTACAAAGGAAATGCACATTTGACTACAGGAGAGAAGGAAGCATTTAGAGTTGGGTTCTGATAGAAACAGATTTGCCTTACAAGACAAGTCATCAAATCCATGACAAGCATCCACATAATCTATACTTTAGGTCATAATCTACCCCATTCTGCCAAGCTTTAGCTTCGCTGACCTCCCTGTGTTGCTGTGAGAAAACCATGCTCCAAGGGGATGCTTCTGCTCTGGAACAGGTTGCAACACATAGAACCAACTTAATATCTCACACAAAGGAGGGGAATGAAATTAAATTCCCCACAGACCATCTAAATCAGCATTAATGTCATGGGAACTTTTTATCTCAGTGTTACAGAAGCTAAATCAGCTGGCCAAATGAACAAAAGGCATGTCTTACCAGGTGATGGTGTCTGACTACAAATTGCCACCTGGAGTTCATTAAGCCATTCCCGCCTTGCAGCAGGACCTGCAGAGCTTTAATCACATTAAGAGAAGAAAATGTTGATATGTGGTGTGTTTTTCATTTGACTGAAACACAGAGCACAAACTGCATTAACAATTCTTCCCCACAGGGGCCTCAATGAAAGAAAACTTGCACCCTGTTTTGATGCTGTAGGTATAAAACGGATACTAAAGAGTTATTAAAATCCTACCACGAAATACCTTCCTGTTCCTTCATTCTCAGTTCATGAACCCTATTCAATAAACAATTGCACTTAATTGATGTTAAATTTGCTTGGATTTAACTGTCAAAATGTCTTCATAATTAATCAGATTTCTCACCCCAAACTATAATTTTCCATTAGCTGGGAACTTCAACCACTGATAAACTTATTCGATGTCGATTGGAAAATGAAAAAATCTATTATTCAAACAAGCAAAGTTTTATATGTATGACTTTCTTGGCTTATAATATAAACATAGTAGATAATTTAACTAAAACATTATGTATGCAGCAGGGAGCAGTAAGTATTTTTACAGTAATCTGATGCACTATTGTAGTAATTACCCTACTATTCAGTGAAATAGAATATTTTCTATTTTAACCCAGCATTCAAACCACATACATTTACATTCTTTTACAATCTTTTCTGTGCAACGAAATACACAGTGCTTGAAGCTGTGTTAAAAGATCAAAATGCTTGAATTAAGCCCAGAATTTCTGTTCCTGCATTTTTAAAGTACAAAGAAAATGGGGGTGGAAAGCTGCTCTGCAAACATTAGAAGAGTGGATCTATTCTCTATACCTGGAACAGGAAGGACATTGATTTACATCAGGTGGTCTCGGTTTGGTGGCTTCTTAAACATATGTACTATAACCTGAAAACAACTCAGAAGAAATGCCAAATTCTACAAATCCTTGAGCCTCTCTGTGCATCTATTTTATACTTCTGTAAGAGAGTAAACAACATCTGCAGCTAATAATACAACTGATACAAGTGACCAGTTGTCAAGGTGACTCCAACATAAGTGGAGAGCAAATTCTCTCAGCTTTATATGTGAGTCTCTGAACGGTCATTGCTTTTCTTAGAGCCCTTAAATTTGGCTAGAATCCATTAATATTCGAAGAATCTCAGGTTTCTCATAAATAAAATAGTAAACTTTTAGCCCTTATGGTCCGGAAAAAAAGCTTGAAAACACAACTTGACTGCATTCTGAAGTTACCAAAGCCACAGAGGTTATAGAAGAAATAACAGGAAGGAAGATCATATGTTATTTATTGCTTAATTTCATTATTTTTAGGCCAATGTAATGACTTTAGGTGGCCCAAATATTAATTTTTGAAGCATATGGAGTAAAAATAATAATAATTACATTTAACCGCCAAAATCTGCCTCTTGCAATAAAATGTTCAGTGATTTTTAAAATTAAAAACATCCCTTTAAAATATTGTTGAGTAGTTAAATGATTGACAACACTAAATAAATGCTATAGATTACAACAAAAACATTTATCTTCAGGCATATTCTTTATTCTCACAATGACTATTAATTCCCTAGTGATGATATTATGTGAATTAAACTTACATCTCGGACTCTCACATCAAGGCCAAAGTTTTTCAGATTTAAAAGGAAACAAAAACAAAAACAAAGAAACCCAGAAAAACATTCTGGGAAAATGAAGGCAAATTTTGAGATCCCCAAGCACACAAGCTGGCTTGTTTTCAGTTTGGGATTTCTTCAGGCACTGAATAAAAAAACAGATCTTTAGATTTCAGACTGGTTACAGAGCTTCCTACGGGTATTAAACGTGATGTCTGCCTGTGACTAACAGGCCTTGACAACTTTTATTTACACTCGTGGAAAGACTGATGAAGGAAGCATTAATTATGCTAAGAGGCATAAAACAACTCAGCTGCTCTCAAAACCTCAACTTGTTTGGCTCTTCACATGCTGTGTGATGTGTACAGAGGTTTGGTGCAGAAAGTACACAAGTGACCCAAGACTGGTGCGACTGTTGTTCTGTAACTGGAAAGATGATGTTTGATAACGCCTTGCAAATCACTCTCTGCAAGTCTAATACCCAAAACCCCCAGTTTTTCCATCTGCATTTTTTCATCTGCTTTGCAGAGGAGCCAGAGGAGACTGAATTACAAGTCTAGTCTGTGTGAGGATTAAAAAATAGGTGCAAGTGACAAGCTCTGAAAGAGAGATTCGGACTTTGCTCAAATAGTGGCTATAAAAGCTTCCAGCCTACTTAGACCTTGCAGAATTTCCCCTCATTCAGAAAGAGTTAAACACCAAGAAACAGGGGGAGGGAGTTCCGAGGATGCAGAAATCCACAGGAATTTGTTTTAATAGCCACTGCTAGATGCATACATACTAGAGAAAAAGTACCTAATATAATTTACATTACACTGGGTTATTCCAAACTCAGACAACATTTATTTCTTGTAATGAAAGAGTTCATCTAATTGAAATGAGATTTGAACATAAAACTTAGCAGAAATGGATCAGCTCCTTTGAACTACACAATGGAAAAAATAGTAGACAGTGAGATCATTAGCTAGTGCATTGCAGTGAGTTGGAAACAGAAGAGATGTCTGGTTCCCTTAAAACTATTTATCGGCAGGTAATTTTTGGTCTGTTTGAAAGCCTTTTCCAAGGCAGCCAGAAGACCAGAGCTGATAGAAAGGAAAAATCACCTAACTAGCACAGCAACGTGGGGGCTTCTGAAGCTGCTCGTTGATAAAATACCCTGACAACTTCCCACATTTCCCAGGAGCATCATGTAAGGAAAATGTCTAGACACGGTACCAGTGATACCACAGAAGTCTTAAAAACACAAACAGATATTGTCTTTCAAACTTCTTCAAGTGAGTCATTTCTACTGCATAGCAAACAAATTGTTAGATTACTATGAACACCTATAGGACAATTCTGGGTCAAGGACCCTCACAATTTCATGAAAGGGTCAGAAGTCAACAACAGAATTCATACTCAGCTCCCTCAGGAAAAAATTTAAGCTGAACATGAGATTCTGCCCATCAGTTATTTTGAAGCTCCTTCCAATGAAACTGCTGTGCTCAGTGCAGGCTCCTTAAATTACCATCAGCCAGCACACCAAGTGCAAGTTTTTATGGGGATGCTTTGCAAGGACAAACTCACCCTTGAAGATGTAGAATGCAAACATGCAGATGTGCAATAGCAAGCAAAGACTAGAAAATATTTCAGCCTACATATCTGATGATAACCTTGAAATTCAAAAAACTTGGAGTTTTAGAACACCTCTGGCAAAGACATTGGCTAAAAATCAGTAAGGTGGATTTAAGATGGAAAGAAAAGGGTTGTTTGTTACAAAAATCTGTCGAGATACCAGAACTACAAATTTAGAATTAATGAATGGTTTTCTTCTGCTTTACAGTAAAATTTCTTTATTTCTAAAAACATTTCTCAACATTTCTTAAAATATAAAACAGAGATACCTGGCCACAATAGCTGTCACTACCATCTCACACTTCTACAAACTTACTTGGACTACAGTCTCTCCTCCCCAGCCAGCCATGATGCCCACTGCAGGTAGTGCAGGGATGTTCCAGCTTTTGTGATCACAAGTGCTGTTATTCCTATGGATCAACCCCCTCAGTAAGCAGCAGTGTTAAATGATAAAGGAGGCGCTATCAGTCACTTACCATCCTGCTGATCCCATTCTGGGGATTCCCTCCCAGCCTCTGTTTTCCATGTTTGAGCTGGTGAATAACACAAAGGAGGCTGCTGTCTGTGAGCTCTATCTCGCTCCCCACTTCCAATTGTTTCTGTTTCCCCTTTTTCTACATTTTTTATTTCTTCTATGGGTACAACTGTCTTCACTTCCCACTGATGTCAGCAGTCCTGTCATATATAGGTGTGTTCACAATTCCACTGCCTCCACTTAACACTTCATAACTCACTTGTGTTCGGTCCCAAAGTACAGTAAGTAGTAGCAACACCAGCAGCCTTGTCTGGTAACATGTACTTACTACGACAGGGAGATTCGATTACATCCAAGAAGGAATGTGCCTAACTACTTGCAGACAGAAGTATGGCACAGAGTTCCTCTGCAGTGATGCAGTGCACCGAGACCCAAACCAGCTCCCGTTTGATCTTCACACTGGCCAGGCTGGAAGCAGCTCTCCCTAATTAGAACTCTTTATTCCTACTGTTCTGCAGAAAATGGCAGAACTTTGGAAGAAAAGGAATAAACATGGGAATTTTTACTCTGAAACCATACACTTTTGGTTCCTAGAAAAAGGTAGATAATTTAAATATTTCCATCACTGATGCATCAAACATGCTGGTACCACAGATGGCCTGGCAGCTGACACTCCTGCAGCAGCAAGCCTAAAGCAAAATGCTGTATCAACTTCCTCCACCTTACTCAACACAATAAGTGTTTGCTGAAGGAAAGAAAGTAGTTTGAAATACCCTACTGATAACCAAAAATATGTTAAAGATTGTATGTAGCTGCAGATCAATGTAGTTACTTTAGGGTAACACAAACAGAAGACACAACAATGCCAAATTCTTACAACTCGGGATAAATTAAGGAAAAATAAAAGGTACCTCCAAGACACGTGGCTGAACATGGAGTGAACCCAATATATTCCCAGTCATAAATCACACTGCCATCTTCAGCATGAGGAAACTCTGGTGCGTAGGGGACAGGATCACTGTCACAGGACACCTGGTGACAGACTCGTTCTGTTGGTGGCTTCTCATCTTCACATTCCTCCTCGGGCAGCTCAACCTCAGTCTGAGTGAAGGCGAGAAGAATCCGGCACTTCACATCTCGCACCTGGATGCCACTGCCACATGTGGCACTGCATGGAGACCAGGGCTCAGGAATAAACCTGCAGATCATCACAGCACCGTCACTTATTCCATGTAATTGTGTCTGTGTGCGCACAGCTAAAACACAGATGTGTGTTTATAAATGTGTGTTTATACACAGAGCAGACAGTACATAACACTGACGATTAAATAGAATGCATAATCAAGTATCTTAAGTCTCTCACTTGACTCCCATGTCCAGACCATTTGCCAAAATTCACACAAGAAGATGTAGGAAAAGAGGAACAGGGAAAGCTCTATCCTTTTCTGAGGAAATGAAAAACACCTAAATCTTTTCTCAGTTTCCTTCAGTGGGGAAAATAGGAGAAACTTCAGGAAGATGTACCTAGACAGTATAAAACGGCTCCCCAGGTACACAGACTTGGGCATATGCCAAAAGTATATTTGCAATCTGCTTAAATCTGAGAGATCCTCACCTTATGTCATACTAATAATCAGCCACCAGAGAGAAAAGAAGCACTTTCCAAATGGAGCCATATCCAGTGCACACCACTGAGTGCTGCTCTTCAGATTCAATCTCGCAAGCAGTGTCTCATCTTCAATAAAGAGGTCTAACTAGTCTACAGTCCATCATTTTTATTATAAAGTATTTATGCTCCTGATGAACTGCAGTAAAATCTTGTTTTACAGGTCATGAATCTGTTATAATATTCTTTGACTTTGAGGGTCACATTAATACCTGATAGCAATTTTCAAAATGGCACTAGAGCCAAGGGGTTGAATTTCATTAATAAAGTCATCCTGGGTGGCTCTGGGGTGTACTTTATAAGAAATTAAATACAGAATTTCCTAGAACTTTTTTTCCCTATGAAAAGGCTGCAGTTGCTCTTTATTATCTGTCCAAATGTAGCTGATGATCAAAACACCAGCGGGAGATAGAGGAGGATAATTTGACCAACGTTAAACATGTATTTGGAAAGAAAGATCTAAATCAGGATTCAAAGATTTGGCCCTTATCTTGGATAAAGAACTATCTTTCCCTTACTGCAGGAAAGCTGCCCTTACAAACATAAGAACAGTTGTGTAAGACAAAAATCAGTATTTACACCCTGCATACACAGTAAGCACAGAAAAATGTCAACAGTGGTTTGATTCTGTGCACAGTTTATCATCTTGCCAATAATTTCTTGCCAATATACACAGAGGAAGAATCAAATGGAAGAAAGCAGAACAGATGGCTGGATAACCTGTAAGGATACTCTAAGTCAGTCCTTGGGATAGTCACCCAGGCTGTGATTGGGACTGACCCCAAAAGAGACTTTTTTCCTGCGGAAAAGACTATTCCCATTTCCAACAGAAGTTAAAAGATTAACTGCTTATTCTTTAAGGAGATGTTAATGAAACAGATTTAGAACTCTGCTAAAAGATAAATATATCTAAGCCTGTCAAAGTTTCCTTGAACTGTCTCAGAATTTTTGTTAGAGCTCACCAGTCCTTAACAGACTTCAGGAAAAAGCACACTACCCCCAGCTCCTCTTGACACACAAAACTCCCAGTGCTCATCCCTTCACAAGCCTGAACACCTTCCAAGGTGGTCAGATTGATTTTTATTGGAAGGATCTATCAAAACAGTGGATGGCTGTGTTCTACAGTGATCAAATCTGAGCAAATGCCAGGTTAGGAGCAACCTAAGAGCCCACTGAGTTCGATGGCACAGCTGGGGGGGTCTATGTCCAGATGCTTTTGATATAAATTCTGATGACTAATCTGGGAGGAAGGCTTTCTCTTACCCCAGCAGATAGAATCAGCTTAATCTGGGAACATCAGATCTCAGAGTCTTTTCAAAGACAGCCATGCAAACTGCTTAGGGTGGCAAAATCACCCTCATCCAATGAAATGCTTAAGCATGAGCCTAACTTAAGCATATTAGCTGTGCTTTGAAGTCAACAGGATGATAATGTGTTTGAGGGAAACTTGTGCTTAAGTGCTTTATTGGATCAAGGCCAGTGTGCATAGGCTTAACAGAATGATTACTTTCTTCTCCATCTGTGTAAAAAAAAAAAATTTAGGTCCATTTATACTTATGTACCTAATTTGAAAAATAAAATTGATGGACATTTATAGTTGAAAATAGTTGGTTGGTCTTCTAACCATACCTAAGTTTATAGTCCTAAAGTAATAACTTCTTTTGGTAAAAGCATGACAGCAGCATACCAGAAATGAGCGTTAGTTTTGTGTACTGTTAGTTGAGTGCATTTAAACATTCCAAAAATAATGTATTTCAAAAACATTCTTTTGAAATCCTGTATAAATTAAAGGAAATTTTGAACCACAGCAATAATTTTCAGCAACCAACTGATTTATAAAGAAACACAGAAAATTCTAAGCAATTTTTTCATGACTTATAGCAAGCCTATATTAGAATTGAGGTTTTCATGTTGAATATTAGTGTCTGGTATTTTTTCAGTGAAGTGCAAGATAAAAAATGAACACACAAAATACTTTTAACTGTACTTTGGCATTTGCTAAACTAGTCATGTGACTGTTTGCCTATTGAAATCCTAAACTATAAAACTTCTCCAAGGATGATCATGTTCAAGTCAGACTTAAGTACCTTCAACAGATGCCAATGGAGACCGCTGATATGAAAGCAGAGCAAGGAACTGACTGAGCACTGAGAGTGGTGATTTTTACCGAGATTTTGAGTTCAGGCAGATGGGGCTTTTTTTTTTAATTTTTACTTTATCTTGAACATGCAAAAATAAAGCCTGTGACAGGTCATTAAAGCAAACTCCATCAGCCTCAGATGTGAGGTATTTTGGCATCCACAGCATAGATATGGTAATGCTTTGGACAATTCTTCCCTGAAGTAAACTCAGTTTGCCTTCAGTGTGGGCACATACTCAATCATCTAAGGTCAGGATTAAAGAGCATCAAAGTAATTGTACTACAATGCTTTGCATATCATCAGCAATTTATAATGGACAGGATAGTGGTAACTGAAATTTTTCTGAGATCTTTAAGTTTGAGGATGAGACTCCTTATTAAAAAAAAAAAAAGAAAGAAAAACGCAAATTTGAGCAGGTACAACTTCTTATAATCAGCATTTTTTTTAATCAGTCATTCTTCCCAATGCTACATTGAACTAATTTGCTCCTATACTCATCTGAGCAGGTATAAATAATGAAGACACCACAGATGCAGCAGAGGGCATGTCCATGCTGCAGTGTTATCAGTCTAGCACTAATGGAAATGTGCATTCACCTGGCACAGGCTGTAAAACCAAGTGTAGGATAACCTGGGAAATGAAGCAGTGACCTAAACCAATGATGATAAAACTGGGACAGAGCAGCCCAACTCAACCAAATCAAAAATCTGAACTAAAAACTGAACTCAGTGCAGCCCTCTGCAGCTTACTAAAGACTTGGAAAACAGGGTGTTTCTTAATTTTTAATTTTCCTCATGACCACAGTCCTTGCTTTCTGTTAAGACAGGAAATGCCTAAATAATGAAAACAGCAATATTTCCAGTCTAGTCCTAAATGCACCAAGGGTCCTGGATAAAAGTCTAAAGAAGCATCTGAAATGCTGGCTGTTACTGAGCAGAACTCTGATGATGCACCCTACATCTCCCTGCAGCACCACCCTTGCCTGCTCTGAAAAGTCAGACTTTTGGTTTTATCATCCTCAAGGATAATGTGTTGGACAAAATCACCAACCATTTTCAGAGAAGGAGCTGTGAGAAATGGGCAATTCTCTGTCACCAAAGGCACAGTGGGGATACGTCTGTGAAAATGAGTCCAATGCAATAAGTGGGAACTTTTATGAGAAGTGCTGCATTTCACATCACTTTTTAGCTCATATTGCTGAAAAAATAGATCAGTTTTTGAAAGCATTTTAGTTTTTCCCTAAGCAATGACAGAGAAAGGCAGCTGAGGTGTCTATTTCTTTAGCTTATGGGTAATAAAAAGGATGCAAAAACTTGCTGGAGCTTCTCTGCGAATCCCACTGTAACTAAGAAGGCTCGAGGGAAGAACATTTAAAATAATGATTGGTATCAACTGTCATCACATTCCACAACTAAAAACTAAAAAGGTCAGACCTACATTTTTCTTGGCCTCACTTTAAGGACAGTCATTTTTTATTTTGCTAATAATAAAAAAAAAAGAAGCTTTTGAACATTCCCCCTCTATGTAAATTCAGGACACCAGCCGTGGTAGACCACAGAGGCAGAAGTATTTATCTTCCACAAGCTACTTTTGGCATATCCATCACTTTGTTGGTTCTAAAACACAGCTGCATTTATTCTCTTATTCATTATCAACTAAAATATTACACAAAAGCATAGAAAGAAAGTTGCCATAAAAGGATGGACCAGAATTTGAGACTTCATATTGTGGTTTAAATTTGGATGACAACGGAAAAAGTAAAATTTAATGTGATGGCATTTTATGAAGGAAATCATAAGTCTCCTGCTAGGCAGAGGTGTGCTATGAATTATCTATCACTGTGTCATGTCTAAATTACAGAAAACAAAGTTAAACAGATCTGAACCAGAGGGAAATCTTGTTATAATTTATTCTGGGAAAAGGAACAAGTTATTGTCAGCTTCTTTTTAAATCTGAATCCCTGACCCAAAATCCTGAGGCTACTTGGAAAGGACCAGAGGAGTTTGGGCATGAGGCTTAAAGCACTGATGGAGAAATTCCCTGGTTGCAGACAATTATTGCCCCCACGACCAACAGACAATCTGAAAAAAGGACTGAAGTTAGGCATCAGTTATTTCTCATTTCTCCTTACCTGCCAGCTTCCTTAGAAGACCAAAGAGCAAGCAGCTGGCAGCAGAAGACAGTAAAATGAAACTAATGGGAAATCTGGCTACAGTGTAAGAGCTGGATCCCAGGAGTGCCCAGAGTACCCAGCCTGGGGAGACACAGCACCTCAGCAGCTCCTCAGCAGCTCCTCAGCACAGAAGGGGTGGCAAGAAGAGTCATCAGCTGGAGAAACCTTTCAGACTTAGGTGAAGATGCTTCTGGAAATTGTGAAGGAAAGTCTAAGGATGGATGAGGCTCATGAATGAAAGATGAGAAACATCTAAGTCTCCAGAGTAAGTGGAGAAGAAAAAGACTAGAGTAGAATATATGGGTCACAGCTAGGAAGGATGAATAACTGCTGTCACTGTCAGGACAAGGCACAAGGCAACCCATGACAAAGTTTCCAGTTCAGCTCTGTTATATTCTACATATCCTCTGAACCAGCAATGCTGTGTTCCTGCCAGTCCTCCCTGATTGTTCTGCCAGACTGATGCTGAAGGATCTTAAAACCCAGAAAGTGCATTAGCTCATGGCTGCCACAGCAGGATTTTGTAATGCTAGAGATAATTTTCTTTATAGCTTCACGCTGAATCCTCTCTAGAAGTGACCTCATATACCTTCATTCTGCTATCCTGACACTTAAAAGGCACATTTGATTGCGTCATACCCCTTTGACAATCACACTTTATTTTTATATCTTTGCTACTACCCTGCCTGAATTCAGGGCCACTGATTTGGAGAGTGAAATAACCACTCACGGTAGGCTGACACTTGACTGGAGAGGCTAGAGCAGTGAAAAGTTTAAACTACAGTCACCATAACTATATAAACACCTGTTTGGCAAGAGGTTTCTTCTGTGAGTCATTGCAGGTGTAAAGATTTTATTACTCATGGTCACACCTGTTGCTGCATGTGTGCCAAAAATCAGGAATAGCTCAATGGAAGAAGAAAAATAAGCATAAGGTACACTCTGCTATCAGAGCAATATATATCCAAAGTAACCTCATTAAGCTCATCTAAATAATTTCAAAATGACATTATTACAAAAGAGTGCAGAATTCGGCAAAGTGCAATCAAATACTCACCATATAGAAAGTTAGTACTTTTTAGGAATTTAAATACTTTAACACCTATATATTGAATATATTACACACATAAATATTTGTGTGTGTGTATGAAATGTACACAGGGATATAAGGAATTGTGTGGATGCCCTAACATACAAGAGCCAGGAACAAGTGTAGCTGGATTTAAGTTCTGCTTTCATCCCCAGGACTTGCAAGGCTTAACCTCATCAGTTTTTAAGAGGATTCACAAAATCCAGATGTTATTTCACACATATGCACATGTAAAATTGCACAACTTACCCCCACAGATGCAGCTAAGCACAGAGATCAGCAGGTTTTTCTCACTTTATGCATTGGTCTCACCCCCCAAGGAAATCCTGGCAACCCTACAAAGTACCTCTTATGTTTTAATACCACCACTACATTCTTAATGTCACAGCTATGACCGGCATAAAACTAAAGTTATTTAATTTATTTCTGCTGAAGCATCTCCATATGCATTAATTAGGCTAAACCAAGATGCCCCATTGAATTCCTGATCAATATAGGGGCACGATAATAGTGTAGGCTCTGTGTCATCCAGAACAGGAGCTCCAGAAGCAAAGTTATTGAGATGTAAAATTAGGAACAGCTCACCACAGGACTCATCTCCCATGGAGGGCCAACTGTCAAAGCAAACTGCATAGCAACAATCATTCCAGAGATCTGCAAAACACACTGGAAATGTTTCTTCACTCTAAAAGGCAGTGTACTTACGTTGGCTCTTCTGAGACTCTTATGGTCTCTTCCATTTCATGGGCCTGTTTAAACCATGGCAATTTTGCTTCCACAGGACTTTTTTCTGGTAGAGGAAAAAACTCAAAACATTCAGTAATTTCTCCAAAATCAAAGCAATACATAGATGCAAGCATTAGTCACCTCAGAACTTCACAGTTTATGCTGCCTATTGATCTAATGCTTTTGTAGATACACAGGATAATAAACAAAATTTACTAGAAAACACTTCATCCTGCTGTTTGAGCTCCATTCTGTGTTTTAAATATGAAGAAATGGAGAAGGAAAAAGGAAAGTATTGAGTACAGCTAAATGAGCTGCTGAGTCACACTTAATGTTGACGCATTTAATGAAAGCAAACAAGAAGATCCCAGGTGATACATATGGAGTTTAATTTCCATTTTGTGTATTATTGAACAACGCCCCATCCCTGTGTTACACTCATTAATTTTGGTTTTCCCAATTTGACCAGACTATATAGATTTAGTTGGCACATTCACCTCATGACAGTCTAGCCACATTATCAGCAAAAAATACCAGCAGGGCACTTTTCCTAGCACCAATAATTAAAATGCTTGTTTCTGCCAAAATTGAAAAAAGTCCTAGTAAATTCCAGCTTCTGGCACTTCTGAAAAAAAGGTTACCAGGGGCTTTTAATTCTCTGAACAAAAATGTAAAACAATAACAGACCCAGACAAAATTCCAGTTACCTTTTGGCTTGTAACACGGTACTGGCACGATGCACTCCTCTTTTATGTGCAGTTTGAGCTGTGGGTTGCAGCCCCCGACGTGCTGCCCGCGGTGGTCGATGCACAGCACGACGCGGTAGCGCAGCCCTCGGCCACAGGTCACCGTGCACTGCAGGAGACAGCACAAGCAGCTCACCCTGCTGCTCCACTGCCTTTGCAAACACTGCTCAGAAGGGCGTTACAAGCAACTATGAGTTGTTCGCTAAAGTTTTCCCACACAGACGTACGAATTCGTCCCTGCATTGCTAGGTGAATAAGGAAAAAAGTTGATGCTGGAAAAAAGTCTAAGTTTTGGGATTACAAGTGATTTCTTGGGGTTCTGTGAAGCTTATCTGATTGGCAAAAGTCTGAAACAGAAGTGGCTGTGCACTGAGAATGCACTCTGTCACAGCGGTAATTTTCAGCTAAGGCCGGGTCAGGGGAGCTGCATTTTCTACACTCCTGCGTCACTGATGTCATCTGGATGAGCTAAGGAATTACAGGAGTGCTGACCTATCTGATTGTATCAGATAACTACAGCCAGGAGAAGTTGGCTTATGCTATTGTTACTATAATGAAAGGTAAGAATGCTGGAAAAATCACCCGTGCAGACTTGCGAGCCCCTGAGACAGACACGCCTTTAACTATTACAGCCAGTAAAATACTACATTTATCAAGAACTGAGACATAAATGACCTGACTGCAAAGGGGCCTGACCTCTTGTCTCTAGCTTCTCCTCCATGCAAAGCAGGAATTCAACAGGCTCAGGGAATTCTGCATGCATTTATGCATTTTTCTCCACACAGACAGATGAATGTTTTGATTATTTGCAGAACTGCTTAGAGCAAACTTTTCCCAGTACTATTGATAATCTTTCAGGGCTATACTTTTCTAATTATCCTGTGCTAATAAATACATGGTAACACAAGACCACAGGCTTTCTTTAGAAATCAAGACTGAAGGTCCAAATTACTTCTCAACTTACTTGAGACCACTCCATTGCCACCCATTTAGGACAATCAAACAGATTGCAGGTCTGAATGACTTTGGGCTTCGGAGCATACATGCATTTCCATTCCTCCACTTGCAGTATCTCTCCATGAATGGTCTCCTCTACACACACAAAACTTCTCCTCTGAATACCACCTCCACAGGAAACTGAACATGCGGTCCACGGGTTATGTTCCCACCTGGAAAAAAAACTCATAAGGCTCTTTCTTATTCCACTAACCTCTATTAAAAATGCAAACTACTGAGTCCAACCTTAGTGTCAATTAAAGCTCGCTGGTAGTTTGGTTGCTGGATTCTTAGCACATACATATACATTGACTTGCAGACCTACCTTGCATTATTCAAGGCTTAAATTCATGTGCAAAATCAGAAGTACAGCTGCAAATGTAAGTATACTTCAAAATATAACTGAAATTCTTATTCTCATACAAAAGTTAGAAACTGTGAATAAACTGAGTTTGATTATTGGAATGAATTTACTTTCAAACAGTCTAAATCATCTAAATGGAATATTTTTGACAATTAATTTACATGATCACATAGATGCTTATTACCATTGTCAGAGACCAAGAGCCTCAGTATTTAAGATCCTATGACGTCTGAAAGACAAAGACAAATCTGGTTGCCCTGATCGAGGGTGTTATTCCTTACAGGCTCATCACTGCTCACATAATTCAGACTACCCTTAAAAATACATTTCTGAAGGCATTTTTATGTAATTTCTAATACTTTGAGTCAACCCAGCTATTTCATACCAAACTGCCCTCATCCATAATGACTGTGATGAAATCAAGTTGTGGCAGGTACCATTTGGCTGATCATGACTGCAGTTCTGCAAGAGTTTTCCACCCTCATTAAAATGCCATTGAATGGCCTTGTATTCACACTTTCCAGCTTGCTTCAAGCAAAAGGCAGCTGCTCATCCATCTCAGCTGCTTTGGCTAACTCAGCTGGTTGCTCCTGCAGCACGGCAATGCGCAGATCAAGGAAAATTTAGGATTAAGAAAAGCTTGTGAATCAGGAGAGCTCTGAGCCAGCAGCCTCCAACAGAGAGATTTAAACAATCTGTCAGAAGAAATATCTTCAAAATGGACATCTATTCACCATCTTAGACCTAGCTACAGGAAAGATGGAAGTGTTGCACCATCTGAAGTGAGAATGACATGTTTTTAAGCTCCAAACTCAGTTTCATTCACCTCTTAGCATGAATGCACATTTAAGCAATCACCTCTCAAAAAACCCTAATTTCAATAATGTCCCACTCCTGTCACATATAGAGATAATAAGCTTCTATCAAAACATTTGTCTGTAGGTTCCAACGACCCTTTACCTCCCATCTCCTGGATTCTTTCCATCACCTCCTGAATCAAAGCCAAGCCCTTGGAAATTATTGAGTCCTGGAGTACATCTAAAGGTTCATCAATGTCTTGCCAGTTAAACCTTATCTCTATTACTGCAGAGGCTCAGAAAGAATCATGAAAATAATTATATCTGTTCCGAATAATGGCCTCAACAAGTACTACAATATCCCACCAAAATCAATTAATCAAGAGTAACCAACCTGGCTATCATAAAGGAAGTCATAATATCAGACTCAGTGAAGCAAAGGCCTATAAATCAAAGGTAAATTTAAGCAATCTACTTTTCATGATGCAGCAGGTAAATCAAGTACACTTCCTATTTTAAGCAGTTCATTAAGCTACCTACAAAAACATATTAATCATGCTTAAGCTCAACAGAAGAATGAGTATGAAACACAGAGCAAGCCATGGGACATTAACCATGGAGTATATAATCAGAAGTATTCTGAATAAACCTGTATACTGAGACACTGATATCACATCACAATAACAAAAAGCATCTGAAGAGTTACACTCTTCTTTGACTTAAATGAATGGCCAGTGTTAACTAATTTTCTTTTTAAAAAATCAGGAACTAACGAGCAATTAGCTGTGTAATGAATTAGCAGCTCATGGATTTATATATGTAAGGCTCACTGTGCTGTATGTAATATAAGGCTTGCAAGTGTTTATAGCATGAAGTTTTATAGTTGTTTTTCTTTATCTCATCAGTTTCAAACACACTCCAGATCCCCTGCTCCCACAAGCATTTTCAAGATGGAGTGAGGTCCATGGCTACTGGGGAAAAGGGGGGTCTTGGGCAAGCAGTCAAGGAGATACTTTCCAGAACCCACAGCTGTCAAGGGATCCTCAACAGTCCAACAAGTCTGAAATAAATGGAGGCATTCCAAAAGCTTTAAAAGAAAATTTTCATCCTGGGAAATTTTTCTATTTATTTCAAAAGAATTCTCCATCTGTAAAAATATTTCAGTGGGGCATTTACAACTCTAGCCACAGGAGAACTCTTTCAGGATCTTGTGGTGTGCACCACGACTTTCCCACAACTTCCTCGTGTGAATGGGAAAACAGTGGTAAACACCACAGGACTGCAAGGCAGCCTCCACATGGCCCTCATGTTATGTAGGAGGTGTGATGTAGGACTGCTGGTCGAGGTGAAGGAGTCTGTACAGCTTTGCTCCAGTATACATCCACTACTTTCTGTTTTCCGCCTGCTCTGCAGGAACAATCCTGGGTCAGCATGCAAGAAACAGGTAAGAAAAGGAAAGAAAGCAGAGCCAGATGAGGGTAATGCATTCCAGTTCCTTGCCAGGCAACAGCACAGACAAATCCTGCTGCACTGAAGCAAGACTTGCATCCACTCTGGACCAGAGTCATCTCCTGATGCAGGTAAGCAGTCTTTCAGCTGCTGTTTTCTTTCCGCAATTCCTTCAAGAAAAGGTGTTTCTACATCTTTGTGGTGTTTTCTTATGAGCCCTTCCAATACAACACAGCCCATTTCCTCTCTCCTTCCTGCTGGCACCAGCTCTAAGCCCTGCTTGGCCGCCTGCTATTTTACAGTCCTTACTCTGAAGCATCACCCAGGAAGGCCACAATACTTTCTGACAGAACACACGGAGGTGCTGAAATGAGGTGGGCCTCTGTCTGTAGTTCTCAGTGTTTGAAATAAGAGAACCTGCCCACAACTTTATCACAGACATAATCTATCTCACCACAGTGTCATGCGAACGTGCTGAGCACAGTAAAGCACAGAACAGGGGATTACATCTCTCTTCCAAGTGGTCTCCAAGCCCTAAGTGGCTCAGAAGACGAAAAACTCCTGTAAATACATTAAACTGAGTTCCAGGAGAGATCCGAAGTACAAAGGCATTGGCAGAAGAAACGGAAAGGGAGAGACACAGAATATAATTAGAGAACTCTACACGATAAAGCTGTAGAGGAAAAAAAAAAATCCCCATCTATGCATGAAAGCCAAAGTACATCACAGGACAGCAGATCCACAAGGACAAATTGCTGCAGAAATAAACTATGACATTTATATCAGCTGTAATCAGTAGCTCCACTAAGCTGTGCAAGTCTATGATTTCATTCTTATTACTTCATATCTTTACTTCTTTAGAAAAATACACATTATTCATTTCATGACATAATAAAGCAGAGGTTCAACTCAGATAAATATGCAACTGACTCATCAACTATAATTCATTACATTAAAAACAAATGTGACTCAATACTATTTAATCCTAACATTCCTTATAAAACATCTAAGGGTTCCTGAGAAGTTTTGAAACTTTTTAATTGATTCAGGTGTTAAAAAGAGAAAAAAAAAAGTAACAAACAGTTCTCTGATGACCCTATTTAAGGAAACAGATATTCTAGCAATTTGGTATCTTGAAAGTGACATGTCATCTTTGATGTCAAAAAATAGACTGTAGATCCAAAGAGAAGGATCAGACCTCTCAAGAGAAAATAATTTCCAAAATCCTGTACATAGCAAGATCTGCTCTATAAAATCTCATACACTGCCAAAAGGAAAAACCTTTCAAGACAAGAATTCATACATGCAATTTAAAGATGATGCTGCTCTCCTCAGTACTGCAGCCAGAGAAGGGTGAGGGGGACAATTGTTTATTTTAAAGACTTCACATTGGTATTTTCAAGAAGACCATATTAACCTCTGACTGTTAAGCTAATCATCCAGAGCACACTAAAATAAATCACAAGCTTCATAGATGTTTACAGGACCATTGTAAACTTACCCTCCTGTATGGAAAAAAAATCAAAATATGTTCCATTATCTTAGTACTAAAATCGTATATTTGCAGTGAAAATGTGCTAAAGCTGACACATATGCTATCCTGATTATACATACCTAGGAAGTGGCTGGAAGTGATCATAGGGCATGATTTCTTTAAATCCATCACTGTCAAAAAAAATAAATATTGCATCATTATTTCTCATACCCAAGACTGTACATCAAGTACATACTTTTATGTGATCATGCTCAAAGTAAGCAATTCCCAATGTAAAATGCAGGAATCTTACTTCATTACATGAGCTTTACGGCAAACCTTATGACTTGTATAATCTTACCTTTTCTGCATGGATAAAGAACTATTCACCATACAGCTTCTCTATTTCATACCAACATAAAATATCAAATGAGCAAGCCTCCAGCCAATAAATTTATTATCAGTGACCCTGTAGGTCTGTGTTACTTCATTAACAAAAAGATATTCACATACTTCTATCTGTAACAAAGACTGCTGAGGGACATGAGTGTCAGTGAAATAAATGCAGGATTCATCCTAGATAGGTCCTGAATGCTGCTTAGGACCTTTCTAGAGCTGTTTATTTGAATTGCATAGCACAGAGCAGGCATAAAGCCTTACTTCCAATGCTAGGAAATATGGTACTATATCCAGTAGTACTTTCTTTTTCCTGGCTGTATAAACTAAATTTGCAAGGTAAAATATAATTACACCCTTTCTTTCCCCTAATTTTCCCATTCCAGCTTTGGAACATTTGGCACCCATTGCCATAAAGCATTACTGAAGTCTTTCTGCTTCATACAGTGATCAACTCTCCAGGAAAAAGTCTTGAAAGTCTGCACATCTATAACTGTTAGAGGTCACTATCAACGATTATGTTCGACAGGAATGAAAGGAAACGGACAGTTTAGCTATAGGAAATGAAATCCATTGAGAGTGTTTCCTTTTCTTGCATATAACTCTTGCTCAGCCAGCTGGCATATTAATGTGAGGTTCTGGGACTTGATACTGTGATGTTATTTTAAGATTCTTTAGCACAGCCAGGAAACCTCACCAGACAATCCAAAAGTTAGTTTGAAATACCGTAGTGCAATTCAATACAATTTATGTGCACTATGGCCTTTACAATTTGGCACTAATACCCTGTGGCATTTGTACCACAAGGATATTTACTCTGAATGATTTATTTTTTAAATGCCTTGTTTTAAAAATTTCAAACAAATAGACCCAAATTTTAATTATTAAATTGTCAACACTACAGTACCAGTGAAGAATCAAACTTTTCTGGTAGGCAAATGAATAAACCAAGTTAAACTATATGCAAAATTTGCACTGACTGGAGCTTTGAGATGGCTGGCTGTTGAGATGTTCTGAATGGCAGCATCAATAAATCCAAAAGTAGGCAAACCCTCTGTCCTCCTCACACAACCTCACAAGATCCTCATACTAGTGCTGTACTACTTAGCAATAAACAAAACAGAATTGAACAAACTGATATTTACAATATTTCTGTGTAAGCAAAGTCTTCTATTCTATAATACTGAAGAAGTGCCACACATCTACTGGCAGAGATTTCAGCCTTTACCACGTGCAATAACCAACCAAGATTAAGTAGCCTTAAAGATAAAAAGAATAAAAATTAAGTAAATACAGTTCCTTCTTCCTGAGTAACAAATTTATTTGCCATACAGACCTAGAAGGGCAGGGATCCATGTTGCATTCTTTCAGCTTGGGCTTTGGTTTCTTGTTTTCTGGATGATAATGACAGTAGTGGTCAGGAACAACACGCTTCAGACGAATGTCCACACATTCAGCTGAATTGAGCTGATATCCTAGGACAGAAGCAAAGTTAATTTTTGTAATGGAGATAAAGAAAAACAGTCTTATCTCCCTCATGGAATTAATTTTCTGTCTTACTCTTTTATTGTTTGCTTTTAAAGAAGGAAACACTGAGCAGTAAATACACAGCTAGACCTTCACTTACGGCAATTCAGCATAGCAGTTATATTAACCTGTCTTAACACTAGGTGAGCTTCCAGCTCTTTATTCTACAAAAATTCTAAGAGTAAAGGCAAACACATTTCCTTGTGATGCAGGGATAGTTATACTGCACCAGCTCACCTGTCATAAAGTAAAACTATGAAGCCGTATGGTTCTAGTCCATGTTCCATAACTTATAACTGCCCTCCTCCAAGGAGGAGTTACCAGTATGTTGGAGAGCTATATTACACAGTCATTCATGCTAAAAGAAATGAATATTTGAGACAGAAAGCCAGAGGAATGAAGATGAGATCCAAAAACATTGCTAAGGAACTGTAGAAATAACCAAGAAATAGGTTCAAGAACATTCCAAGTTGAAGAGCCAACAAAAGAAGGCTTGAACTAACTACTCGGTGAAAAACAAATAATAAAATATGTGTGGAGAGTGGCTGCAAGAAGGGATCTGAGTTTTATAAACCACTAGGTTATTTTTTGGCTAAGAAAAAAAGACTCATTCAAAAAAGCTTACTTGAACTTAAACTGAGGAGAGGAGGAGGACGTTCTGGTATGTGCAAAGAAAAAAAGTTTTAGACCACAAGAATTAAAATCTAACCAAGTCAACAAACTAACTGCACAAGTCCCAGTGCCTACTGAAAATGCTAAGGATCATGTAGCAGTGGCTTCACTTGTGTGTCTCTTGGCTGATCCGAGGTGTCATCATGCATGAGAGTGATAACCACATAGAACTAAGCAGTTCCAGTGCTCACAGCATCTATGGTTCAGTTCTTGTAAGTACTGAAAGGACCCAGAAGAAATGTCACTTGCAAACAAGAGAAACAATTTTTAAACACTCCTGCTCATTCAAGCTTGACTGTGCTGTCTGAGATTCCCCTTCCAACACACAGAGATTACAGAATTAAAGACAGAAGCAGCAACGAGTGAGGAATGGCAATGGAGCTAATTCCAAATCTCTGTTGTGAGGAACTTTTTCTTTTACTGCCAGTACCAGATGCCAAACAGACAATCTGGACAGTAAATCTACCTTAAGATAACAGGTTAAAGCCAGGCAGCTGCAATACAACTGCCCGCATGCTCAGTAACATGCCATTCTTAATTCTAATACTGTCATGACTGAGAAGCTCCGTTTTTGTGCTTCTCAGTTCCTGTTCTCCCTGAAGACTGCCAAGCCCCTCTGATAAAGGTACCAGTCTTATATTATAGGCAAGCAGCCACAAAGTAGGGCTTTGAACATACTGGATGATTTCAAAGAGATTGACATGTAGCTATAATTTCCAAACCATAACAGCAGTCTGCATAAGGCTGGACTTGAGCCAATACCTTTGAAGGTAAATATGTCCCTTGAGCTATCCAGTGTTTACATGCAGTCCTCAAAAGTAACTGTGATGCTTTATATTTCTTCCCTTGTCAGACAAGTTAAGGAAAAAGATTATAAACACAGTGTGATAGAATCATCAGAGGATATGCTTTGCCACTCACAGCTCCAGCAAGAATCACACTTCATGAGGCCAAGTATCTCATAAGATACAGTAGTTTCCTGTGGGACTACATATCATACACATATATTGTCTGCATTTCAGATTACAGGGAGGTGCAAGTGCCAAAACGGATGGTCCTTCAAAAGATCCCCAGACTCTGCTTGTACTTTAAACATCTCTCACTCTCTTTATTCACGTCCCAAGTAACTATTTAAACCATATTTGCACTCTCCAGAAAATCCCTACATCGATATCACCAGCATCCTGGTCTGTTTTCCAGGTGACCTGGGAAATGCTAGCTGAAGGGAAACTGCTATCTGCAGTGTCAAACACTCCTTCTACCACGAACTCACACTTTTTTTGCAGAACCAGACATGACAAGCAGTGGGCTGGATGAGCTGTAGCAGACCAAAGCTACACTTCATCTAAGCTGCAGTGCTTAAACCAGGCGTAGATGCTACAGTACCACATGTGCTGCTCTAGCCACCATCAGGACTAAACTTCTAAGATCAGACAGCCAAAGGTACTGCTGGCAGATGTTCTTTAAATTCTATTTATTTATTCTGCTTTCTTTATAACTAATTTCTCAACTAAATGTTCTAAAACTCTCCCTCTTCTACACTACTGAGGCCAGAAATAGTTCTTCATCTCTTGATCATTCTTATTTTAAAATCTCATCATGTCTGTTTGTTTACTCTTCCCAGATATCCACTATGAGTTGCAATTTTCCATTTTGAATGTCATATTTTTATTTCTTAATCAATGTTCTTACTCAAATGAACATCCATTATGGAAAAACATTACTTCCAGTACAAACATGTAAAAACCCCTATGCTGATACCAGCTTAACCAATTGGCTATGCTGCTACTCTGTCATTTAGTTTGCTGAGGAATTATCAGTGTGCAGAGAAACACAAACATCTAATCACTAAAAATGCAGAACAAAGGATGTAAATCAGCTCCTTTTAATCTTGAGCTGTTATCACTCCTGAAGAATTGACATTACTTACCTCCTCCACACGTCACTGTGCAGGGGAAGAACTCTGTTTGTCTCCACTGATGACTGATGGGTTGATAGAAGAAGAACTGAACCACACTCTCTTTTGATCCAGAGTACCTGGTCTGAAGAAATTTCCATTACAACATATGTGTACACTGTACTCAACTGTTCGTGCCATTTCAAAACAGTTCATACATAACAGCAGTGCACAGTAAGATGACAACAGACATAAAAACTCTAGAAAGTCTAGAGTAGCCATTAAATTTAAGTTCACAATAGTCAAACATTTGAATGTTGCTTTGTTTTTCAAATTATTCAAGGCATTAATGTGACCATTTGATTATCTATCCTTGAATATAATGTTCTTAACTGTATTCTTTTGGTTTATCTCTTTGTTAGCAAAATTTTTGAAATCTGCTGCTGAAAGAAGTCTGTAAGTGATCCAAGCACACCGACTGACAGTCAGACAAGTCTAGCTGCACTAGATACTGGAGATACAAAAGGAAATACTAAAATTCTATTTCTGCAATGTGACAGGTAAAGCCAGGTGGTCTGATAATACTGAAACGTCTGTCACTTCCAATGGCAAACTGTATGAGTCTCTTCCTTTGGCAGTCAAATATTGATATGTTTCTACTTATAAATATCTTGATGTGTGATGCAAAGCACTGGTATGTATTCTGAGCAGCCAAGAAATTTAAAAGAATTAGAAATGGTCAGTGACTGGATTAGCAGTGCCTGAAGATCATAGGGTGCTGCTGGAAGCAGTGCTCAGGTTCAGTAGGTGGCAGTCTGCAATTGGATTAGCTCAATCCACTGCACAGGGTCACACTGTTATTCTTCCAGCAGTATTTAAAACAAAAATCCTGGCCATTTTTACTGTTAAAGATCCTGAGGTACTCCACAGGAAAGATATTAATCGTGTAACATTTTAATTAGTTTGGATTTTCTTAGCATAAATGATCTCTGGACTTTAACTAGGATTTCTTACTTGCTAGCTAAAAGATTTTTGTTGTATTGCTACAAGCTGATGGACAGCCACCACTGTGTTGCACGTACATGCAATAATTTTGTAGATTTGTACATTCACACACCCCACCTTGATAATGAAATCTGCTCCAAGAGGCCCCTGCATCTTTAGGATTTCCCTGTCTGGACTCTTCTGAAATTCAACAGTTGTATTTTCAATGACAAATGTTCCAGGAGCATTGAAACTGTGCTCTCCCTTTTCTCCTTGTAGTGTTTTTGAATCTATAACTAAAGAAGAAGCATGCAATTAGTAAACTTAAACAGGTTTTTGTTTTCAAGAAAGTCAGAAAGTAATGTTTGCAACTTTGCCTTGCTAGTACCAGCTGCATATGTGCAGTGAAAACACACCCAGAGTATTTGTGAGAATATTAACTGTTTCAGATTATAGGCTGATAGATAATTGCAAGACAAGTCAACACAGGAATATCTGTCTGAACACACTATTCTTTCATACCAGAAGCACATTTGAGACAGTTTTTCCTACACCAAGTGCTCTGTAAGACTTGATATAAGCTCGATAGCTTGAGCAGGAAAAGCTGAAAGAAACTCAAAACTGATAGAATCAATATAGAGAAAAATACCTCATAGTTCCATGCAACTCAAAAGCCAAGCAATCTGAGCAATCAGTCTCCAGAGAAGCCTGAACAGTGCCAAACCCACCCGACACTCACCTCAGTACCTGTATTGCTGTACCAAGATCATTAACCCAGCTTTGAGTATTTCCCATGTGAGGAAAAGGCAGGGCCAGGGTTGGGCAGCTGCATCAACCCCAGGGAGGGATGGCCCTTTCCCAGAACAGGTGGTGATGAAAACCCTTTCTGAATTGTTCTCTGCTCCTTGGAAACAGATTAAACTAACAGCCCACAGCCTCCAGAAGACAGATGAAGCATTTTAAGATTTAATCACTTCCAGCAAACTGACTGAACTGTAAGTGGACAAAGCTAAAGGAAGATATTCATAATAGAATTTGGGCTCAGTGTAATACAGCACAGAGGCACAGCAAGATGCATGACTTGAAATACACTGGTCTGGTTACAATCTACCAGAGCACTGCATGAGAAAAGTATGAATCTCAGATGAGCTCAGGGAAGCTAAAAGGAATCTTTTGGTGAGCTATAAATACCCTCTTTCTCCCACTACCTTGCCTTTTTTGGTACTTTAAAAAAAGTCACCTAAGCCAGGATAGACCATTTAGGTTAAAAGCATCTGGTTTTACCAGCACTGAAAACATACTCTGAATGCTTCAATCCATCATTAACTGTTTTCTTCCTTCATATTTTTTTAAACAAACATGCATTCCGGAGCACTCACAACAAAGAGAATAAAGAAATTATAGAATTAATTAAATTCCTTCAAAACATTCCATTATCCCAAGCTTCTAAGCATTAGGTTCCACTGTGCTCATAGGTATAACAAAGATCACATACATGGCTGGAAGGAAGTTTCAGGAAGGATTTGTTCATCAATGTGTCACTGTCCAAGACATTTACATTAGGAACAAATAGATACAAACTAATCCCAGAAAAAACAAGCATTTAAATTATTACTACATATTTGTGTTTGTCACTTTCATGGAAGTGTCCTTCCCCAACTGTATTGCAAAATAATCCTTTAAAATATATGGAACTCAGAATTCTTGGCTTAAGCTTCTGCAAGCCTTGATCCCAAACTTTCTGCTTAAATCACACACCTATTGCTTGATCACAAACACTGCTTAAAAGTAAGTAATAATGTATAGTGCCTGTTATTGTCTCTTTTTTTTAAATAAGTGTGAAATCAAATCTCAAGTACTTCCAACTTCAAATAAATTCAGTAAGATCCTCAAAAGCACAGGACGCCTCTGAAACTAGCATTTAAGATTACAAGGCAAGGCATCCAGCTGGCTCAAAAAGATGATGAAAATGTTTATTTGGTGACCTCAGCTGCATTTCTGAACAGTCCTTTTACTAATTTTCTTAATAAAAAATATTTTTGATGTTTTTCTAAGCAGAAATCCAGAATGTTGTTCAGCAAATAACTTGACAGTAACTCCCTGAGAGCTGACATACATTTACATTGGAGCTACACTAGATGTGGATGCAAATCACGTGTTTATTTGCAAGGTCCAGCTATGGAGCCATGGGCCGTGTCTCTGGAGGTCACAGCACTGAAGCTCAGAACAGCTGCTCAGATGTTTCCCGTGTCTCCCACACAGGGAGATGAGGAGCTATTCCACAGCACAGTGGATAACCTCTGATGCAATACATTCCTGCTCACTTGTATCTAGTGTTTGTCATCACAGGCTTCTAAAACAGAGTGACACCAAGCATTTGGTGATTTTAACACATACATAACGTAATGATGCTTACTGGAGAGCAATTCATTTATTGATTTCAGCAAAGTAACTGAGAACAAAGGTTTGATCAACTGGTTTCATGACAAGGTTAAGAAAAGAACTCACCAATTCTGTATTTCTTCTGCAGAGTCCTCTTATACTAAAGACCTGGGAAGTTTGACTTCAGGAGCAAGCTTCCCCATCCTAAATCAATTCCTGGAGACTCCAGATGCGAGAGTCACATGGACAATCTCATGGAATCATGGGAATTCTCTTGAATGCTCACCTGTCTCTGTGCCTAACAGAACAATCACCAGTGCCAAAGACCTACAACTATCCATCCGTGTTTAGTTACTTTCCCTCCCCTGACAAAAATGGCAAATGCCTTGCCCAGCTGTGGACAGAAGCCCCATGGCTGAAGCCTCCCAGTCTCTTGGTGGCAGGAAGGAGAGGGCAGTGTGGCACAGGAAACCCACTGCAGGTCCCTCCCTGTGTAGAGAGATTCATGGAAGAGTTCCCAGAGAAACAGCTCCTGCTTCCACTGCAATAAAGAGCCAGTATGGTGCTGCCCAAAAGCTGTTTATTTCCTTTGACTCATTTGTAGGCAGCACAATAGGAAACACCCTTCTCAAAATGCAAGCAACAAGCAGCACTGTGCTCTTCTGAGCATCTGTCAAGGACAGAGCAGTGCACAAACCCACAGCTAAATGCTGTCACCTGATGCAAATCACTGTGAACAGAGAAAAAAAAAACTGACAAAAAAGAAAAACATTTCAGTTCCTTTCCGTAACGTTTAACCTCCCTAAGTTCACGAACTCAGTTATCTAGCATTAGCCACTTGTAAAAATATTGGCTTCTGGTTTTCCTGTTTCTTCTGCTGGTGGATTAATTTCAGGGAACTTTCAGTCTTTCTTTTGATTCTAATGCTCTTAAAACAACTACTAGAAAAGCCATAATACAGTCCAAATCAAAAACAAAACCAACACAATGAAACATTTTATTCAGACCCATTTTTGTGCTAATTACTTGGTTATTTTCCACCACATCTTTCATCAAACCCAAGTAGGCAGAAGTACAGGGGGGCCATATTTGTTAAAAACCCAAAGCAACATCTTGGCTCTCTGATGAATCTGTTGCCTGTCTTAAAGTGTCCAGAGACACAAACAAAATACTTATTCTAACCAGCTACAAAGAAATGCAGCCCTTACTCAAACACTAACTGCTGGTTGCAAAACAATGCTCAGAGCATTTGTCTCAAATCTGTTATGTGCTACATCTCCAACCACATTTCCATTTTTGATTAGTCCAGCAGCTGTGCTTTCCTGGAACAAGACCAGATCATAAACCCAGGATGAAGCACCACTGAACACAAGATAAAGGGAAAAGTGCCAGACACTCCATAGTGCTCTTCAAGTTTTTTCTGCTGCTGCTGACTCTGCTTGAAGGACAAATATATACTGGCAACAGGAGGCACTATAAAATTTTAACAATAAGTAGTCCCTGCTTCACCTGTTAAATTCAACTCCTCATAAGCCAGGAAAAACATCTCTGACAAACGGAACCTGTAATATTAGGTGATTATTATTAAAATTCTGGCTTTAATTATACCAGCACACCCACACTGAAGTTGATGAAGTAGCAAAGGATCATTTGGTATCTTCTGTTAAGTGACAAACACCCACATACAGTGGGAAGGTGGAGAAGCACCTCTGGAGCATCAGCTCTTGGAGACCTGACTACAATGCCAAAAGCGACTGTCACCTCTCTCCCCATAACAGCTCTCAGTTGTTCTTCACCTCTGCAATTTTAATTTTAGGTAAAAAATGTCTAAATCCTTGCAGATTTGCAAACAGATGTGCTGGTGGAAGTGGTTAAAGGAACATTTCACAATTCTCGTCCAGCTAGAGAGTGAACTAACAAAGGTAATGCCAAGCCACAGCTTCTTTACAGAACCACCCTGGGTAGGGAGCCAGGAGCACTCTGTACTTGGTTACTGAGTTGCCTCTGCATTCCTCAGGAGCTTTCCAGAAATCCCCCAAGAGCCATTCAATCTAGTACTTTTTCCTCATACAAAGCTGAAACAACAACTTCCTTCTGCAGAAATACTTAAGTCCAAGAGTCCTGACCTGAGCTGGATCACTCCTTCACACATCCCCTGCAACAGTTTTACAGGAATATTATTTATTTCAATATAAATTCAGCTTTGTACTTTTTTATATATACATAGTGTATCTAGAAGTTATTGTCACTCCGGAGCTGTTCTGAAGAGGAAGTTTGATTTCAGTTTTTTTCTTTGAAAAGATGTGATGATATATTTTTGAAAGCAAACAACTGATGAACAATTTTCAAATAAAACACATTTTTTACTTCTGTTTACATATCTCAGAGATGAAGTTCTTTTTATTTCTATGATCCAGACTACATCTGCCACTTCTACAAATATAAAATTGTTCAAAGTTAAATGAAGAGTTTATTTCATTGCTTGGTATGGCAGCACCACTTACCATTTAAACCATTACTTCTCTATGCAAACTAGGCCTATGGATAAAGAAATTGCCATAAATACTGCCATCCATCTTATATGAAAATATTGGAAAACAATCGTCTTGCAGAATAACAAACTGTTTCTCATTGATGGTATGCAATGACTAAAAGAATTACAAGGAAGCAGGACTTCTGAGGTTATTCACCCTACTTCACCTGTACCTCGATCACTTGTCAGAGGCTTCTACAGAAATCTGGTGCTGAGCTATGCAAGGATTGTTGATTCTACACAAAGGCAGCATATTTTTTTGTTGTTTAAGAGTGTACTGTATTTGAGATGTCTTCTATTGGTTTAAATGGAAGGGACAGAAACCACCACTATGTATTCTATTTCCTTTTACCAAGTAAACTTTCCAGTGTTCTCTGTGACTGTCTCCAGGCTGGATAATAAAGACGGGAAGAGGAATCAAGATATCAAGGTCATGATCTTACCCATATTTTCCAAAGTTTGGATGAATTCAGATACAAGGATGTGTTTTTATCTTCTGCCTATGTATAAATACATAAAACAGCTCAGTCATACCAAGGTGTGCTGGTCCTTTCAGGGTAATTCTCACACTGCGACTCCCATGCGGCACAGCAATCACAGTTTCTTCTCCTAGGAAAATTAAACAACTGTTTTAGAAGTTATCTTCCATCAGGGAATTTGTGCATCACATAATTAGACTGAAAACTGTCAAATGTGTCTAAGAAAATATTTCACAGCTTTCACAATTTTTCTATTTAAAATGACATGTTACTTTATTAAATACAGTTTACTGAGTCTGCTGTGTTTTGCAGCTATTAAGACCTACAAATGGACTTGTAAATCTTGCTTTCTCTTGGAAAATAATTTGCTATTAAAAATAACAACTGAAATGTCAGTAGTGTATTAGGAATATATTTACACGCCGTTGTCCTAATTTTATTTTCTAATCACTGAATTGACATAAGGAATCTGCTAAGTAGTCCTTCCCCCTTACAAAAATCTGCAGCTGTTCAGTCTCATTTTGCCCACACCTCATTTCCTGCTGCAGGTCACAACTTTAATAAGTGGCAGGACTTACAGGAAATAAATCATCTACTTAACACTAACCCTTAACCAATTACAGACCAGTTAAGAGCAAATATATAATAGCTATAAGGTATATGTTATAACGGTGTCTGCATCTAACTTACCATGTAAGATCATTTCTTCCAGTAAGAGGCTCAATTTAAAATGTACTATAAACCAAACCAGCCCCCAACAGGACATGTCAATACAAAACAGCTTTTGGCTGCCTGAAAGGCCTCTTCATATATAAATGTGCAACACACTTACTTCAGTGCATTTTACAAAGGCAGAAAGTTATTACTTCTCATGTGAAATGTAGGAGATCTGTGATTTGGCCAAGCAAACTGAGTTACCAGTCAAATCAACACACTAGAGACCCTCATGCCAACAAAAGCAGTGCTCTCAGAAAAGGGTATCCACAGGACATCCACAAAAGGAAGAGAGAAGCATCCAAGGAGCTGTTGCCCATTTCCATCACGGCCCAAGTGTACATCCTCTGGAAGGCAGGCCCTGCCACACGTGCCCTCTGCAGCTGCCCCTGCACCAGACGCTCTGGTCAGTGATGGAACCAATGCACATTCAGTGGCTGGTGCAGAGGAAGTTCCTTTTCACAGATTCAAAAAGTAATGTGTGTTGAAGTGCAGTGATACACTGGCTCCAGAATTGCCCATAAAATATTTAGAGGAAGAATAGTTAAGTTTAGTTTTAACTAAAAAATAATAGAAAAATGTTTCTTTCCACTTTAAACCAGACCCCTTTATAGTAGATGCTAAATTATCAGCTTCTGGTTTACATCTCCTTAGCATAAGTATGATTTCCTGCCAAATGTTCAGAATACTTCAAGCAAATACTGCAATTATTTTTTCTGGAATAAACACCTTCTTATGTTACAGTTTTTATATCGTCAATTTCTAGGAAGGACATTTAAATATAACAATTTATTTTGTATGTAATAAAATATGAGCTTTATTAATTTCATTCTTGTGTATTCCACCAGAGTGAAAAATACTACAGTAAAACAATAATACAGCTAAGGAGTCCTGGAAAAAACATTAACTACTGAACCACTTAATATCTTTTTGCATCTTGGTTTTTCATCAGAGGAATAGCTAAAGATAGTCAGGAGATAGTGGGTGTGTATATCTTTAAAGCAAGGAAATAACTACTGAATTCACATGTGCTCGACAGTATTTGAGAGAAAGCAGGTTTGAGGGGCCCATCTGTCCTTACTTGGTCGGGAATTGAATCCCATCCTGATAACAACCAACGATCAGTCACAGCACAAAACCTCAAATAAAAGTCAGATTATGACCAGTTCAGAATACACAAACTGCTGCTCTGAAGTGGAACCAAGGGCAGCCCGTGCTCCACGGACACAGCCCAAGTTTGCAGATGTGCACACATGTGCAGGACTGCTCCTCTGGAGAACAACCAGGGTCGTCCTGCTGTGCTTCCTGCAGCTCCCCACAGGCAGCTCTGCTCGCCCCGGCAGACCCTGCAGATCCCTTTTCAGGATGCTTCACATTCCTTTAGCAGTACTACAGACATTCCACCCTCACCGAAGCACTCTCTGATATGGTCCAAAAGTCTCATGGGGGTGCTAAATTTGGTGTTTCTCTGCGGCAGAGACAATATTGCCAGAAAGTGTTTTATTTGCGTTAGAGATGACTAAGCTCACCGCCACAGCAGCAGTCAACCTCTGCAGCCCACAGACCTGTCAAGAAGTCTGACAGCTGGAGATTTTTGTAACCTGACTGAGATAATTATGACCTAGGGCAGGCTTTTCTTGAGATGAAGTAAATTATAGGAAAAAAATAAATGTGAGGTTTTTGGACTTCTGAACAGAGATGAGGGCTTGGAAGAAACGGGACAGAACTGACCATAAGGGACTCCTTCTTCTCCTAGGGACAGCTTTGAAACAATAGTTATGGTTGTCCAGGTCTGGTTCCAAAACAATATATTTCAAAGGCCTCCGGTTCTCAACTGAATGCAATTCATATTCTTAAAGTAACACAAGGCTCTGTAAACCCATTTGAAATGGTTATGCTGTACATTTCCCATTAAATCAGTAGGGTCCACGCTGCTAAAAGCGGTGAACTCTTACAAAAACATAAGGAGAAATTGCTACCCTGAAATCCATACTGAGAATTTTCGATTACCTTTTTTTTCCCCTTATAGAATTTCTTTGAAAGTTAACTGCTGACCTTTGTATAAAGTTGAAAACAAATTAGCTCAAAATCATCTAGAACATGCAGAAACACTGGACTCTAACATGTGAGCTCAGACTAATGCTCACCTGAGCCTTAAACAGCTGAGAAACAGGTGAGATATTGTCTCTCTATTCTAACACTGCTTTCAGGATAGGGATTCCCAGCAGCATGTGAGCCATCTCCCTCCACTCTCACCCAGAGACTCTCTCAGCTCATGTGTGCACACTACACACAGCACTTGCTGATTAAGCTCCTGGATTGCTTTTACTTTAAATGGCAAGGTTTGATCCTGTTTCTATGGTGTTAATGTGGATTTAGATTTTGGATCTCAATGAGAGCAAGATCAGACTCCCTGCTATGGTAAGACTGGGAGCTAATCCCCAGGATCAAAATAAAGGAGCCACATTCCTAAACTCAATCCAATTCAGCAGGTTTTATTTATTTTTCCATGTGGGCCATGGTGGACCCATTTACTGTTTCACATATGGGCCAGTTGGGATTTTTCCCTCTCTCCTCTTATAGCAGGCCAGAGGGTTTATTTCAGGTCTATAAAAAAAGTGTTTCTTTCTATGTATTTGCTCAGAACTTATTTGCTGGTTCCCTGGTTCTGATTGAAGATCTTTGTGCTCTTAAAGTACAAACAACAATCCAGGAACAACTACAGCACACAGGAACTAAAAATCTCAAAATATTTGGAATCTTATTGCAGCGACTTCCCTCATCCACTCTGGCATCAGGCATAATTTCAGAAGGCACTGCTGCTGGGCTTTGTGCTGTCCTGCCTAATGAAAGCAAAGCCAAACAGATGCACTGGAGAAACCATAAAAGACATACAGTAAGCAGCCCCTCAAGAGAATGGATCTTAAGGAAATGCAGTACAAAATAAGTAATGAAATAGCCAATGTTCTTACACAGAAATTTTTTTAAGACAAAAGAGACCATGAAAGTACAAAAGGAGGCTTCATGCTACCTGTAACAGCCCCAGGTAAATAAATCAAAGTAAAGGGAAAGTAAATCAAAGTTCAGTCTAGACTGAAACAGTTGGTGCTGAAGACCCAGCATCCACACCACAAAACTGCAGGTGCCTCGTTGGCACTAATTCCAGTCTGATCCCATGGACTGGATATCCTGTAGCTGCTGGAGAACATCAGGTGCTTTTCTGGGACGCATCTTCTGGTTTAGCCTCATACAAAAATTTCCAATTTATGCTCTCCAAGACCACTCTGTGATGTGAACTGATGAACAGTATTGTTGGGGCCATGATGAAATTTGCTTGAAAAAACATGCTCCTTATCCATACTGAAACACTAATGCATTGGCATTCTATCCCTCCCCACACAGTTTTCCTGCCAAAGCTGTCCCAATTCCCTCTTCTGGCTCTACACATTTTTCCCCTTCCTCTCCAAATGTTTTTGACTCCATCTCCCACCCAAATTCCTTATCTAATCTCAGTCTTCTCTTCCTCTTTTCCTTGACTCTGTGTGTCTGTACAGCCAGTCCTACATCCTCCACCCACCTTCTCACATCTGCCTTTCCTTCACTGCATGAACTAATGGCAAATTTTTCTGTTCAGCTCATCTCATCTTTCCCTCTCCTCATGTGATCTCATCACTCCTCATCATAAGTCTGAAGCTCAGGAGATTAGAAGCTCTCCACAAAACCTCTTCTGCACGCCTGAATGTGAGGTAGGAGGCATCACAGAGTTCATCCTATGGCACCTGGTCCACACTGCAGCAAAGCAGAAAGCAAGAGCAACCTCAAGGAAAAGTTTTGATAGCTTATTTCTGGAAGAGCAACACATTAATGTATTCTAAGGCGGCTGCACACATGCAATCTCTTTGCAGTCAGGACTTGTAACAAGCAAGAGAACACTTAAAAGGATAAGTTTTCAGAAATTTCAGCTGTTAACATCCAAGAAGATTCCACAGAAACTGAAGGAAAAGGCTGGGGGTTTTTTGTCAAGGTTTTAGTAAAATACGTGTTGATGTTCACAGACGTTGCAAAAGACTTATCCATGACCAGAAGATCATTGCCTGCCAAATTTCAAATCCCTGATCTGTGATCAAGTCCAACAATGGGGGGATGTTAAGACATATTAAAGAAAAGGTTTCAAGAATGTTTTGACAGTGGGAAACAACATGTTTTTCTCCTCTGTGTCCTTGGAATATGCTGAGCTGTTTTGGCTGAATAATCTCCAAAACACGTAACACCTGGCATGAGAAGTTTCTGACACAACTGTCTAATTTTTGCAAATAATCCTTCATATAAAATGAAGTAGCAGGCACCCTTCAACCATCGGGGTTGCTAGCTCCATGTATGTTGATTTCAAAGAGGGAAAAAATGTGAGGCAGGAAGTTGTCACAAAGTTGAGCTGGCTGATGACACAGAAGAGGGAGCTGTGCCAAAGGCCTCCGTTTAGATAAATGACCAAAGTGAAATTAGGTTTTTGGTTAAGCATGCTTGGGGATGATGACATAGATCATGTAAGAAGAAGTGAAGGAATAAAGCACATGGCAAAAGGAAATTCAAACAGTTACAAAGCCATTGCCAGTGAAAACTTTTATAAGAAGCTCTTTAGCAAAACAGTAAGAAAGGCAAAACTTGCAAGTATCTTACAGTTTGGGAATCAAATAAAACCAGGCTGGGACAACTCTTGGCTTTCAACATCACCCCCGCATTGAGCCAGCATCTCTTCTTTGTTGGTATCAGAACCAGAACACTTTCCTAGCATTTCTTGCCAACAATGGTGCAGAAAGGAGATATGAGGGCCCAATCCTACAATTTTTCCATGTGCACAAAGTGCAGTAGAGTTAATGGGAGTTCCATGCATTTAGTACTAGAAACTTCAGGCCCATGATATCCCATTTCCCAGTGGGATGGTACATTTTACAACCTATTACACTTTTTGTTTGAATATCGTTAGTCAAACCTTTAATCATTTTACCAGAATGTTAGAATCTGGCTTGCTGACAGAAGTTTAACTTACTTTGTCTTTCAAAGGCAATTAAGTGTTAGAGGAAAAAATAAACTTTTGAAATAACTGTTCATTTCATATTTGCAAAACAGTGAGCTCCCTTTCACTGCTGTTTAACTTTCTGATCAAAGATGTTAATTTAATGTAAAAATATATTAAAACGACAGTAAAACAGAATTAGTCCTTCATGAGAAATCATTTGCTATCAGTGCCTAAATTTCATTGTTTTAAACTAAGGACTAAGATAACCAAGCACTTTTATTTTCCTTTATGCCTCTTTTTATACTAAAATCTTTGGCTCTTGCTTTCCTTCCAGTTCTTTAATTTGCTTCATTGAACAGTAAAATTTACATCCTGCTCACAGCCTTAAACTCTCTCTTAAATACATGTCTGTCATGTGTCGATATTTTCTCAACACTAGTTCTGAAAGCTTCCAAATTACTCTTCGGAAGATAATGTGCCTCCCTTCACTGGTATTTTACCACAAAGAAAGGATGGCTTTATTTCCACATTTCGTTCACACACAGGATGATTACACAGAACTCATTGCATAGTGTTGAACAACTTGACCCAAAAAATATTTTGGCACCATCACAACAACCAAGAAAAACATCAAGTTCTGAATTTAGTAGCATGTGTACTGTTTTGCTTATGCCAGTGGTAATTCATTCATATCATCCAGTATACTGCAGTGCAAGATAAACCCAAAACTTGGCAAAACTGACATCTTTCCTCAGAATAGTCTTTCTTGGTCTTTAATTTTACAGGGCACTTAAAGAGAAACTGAATTATGACAGAGGAAACAATGAACAATGGGCATTCTTCAGAACCTCCAAGGCAATGGGAGAACTTCCACCGAGTGATACCAGCTATAGTGACACGTGAAATTAATATTTTCTGTCACAAAATGACAGTTTCAAATTCAGATCACTTTTACCACTTTGTCTTTACTGTAATTCCATCCTAAGCAGCAATTAAATGTGAGACTTTTTATTTCACTTATGATGAACTAAACAATCAGAGTCAACAATCCAACAAGTTTATTTGGGCTGCCTTAGAACCAGCTATGGTGCCCCCAGGAATCGCCCTTCTTCAGGAGAATCTCTGCTGCTCTAAAGCTGGAACAGACAATGTAATTCCTTTCAATTCCAGCTGACCTTCACACCACAAAGACAAAGAGCTATTTTGTGCATATATATCCCTATCCATCTGTATCTATCTATATATAGACACAAAACAAATACAGTTGGGAGGACTACAAAAATATTTGCTTTACAAATGCTTGCTTTGTGCTGACCAGATGCTCAGAGTCTTTGATATGGCAAACGAACAAAAAGTGATCCCCCATGAAAATTCTTTTTCAGATCATTGTAAGCATTGAAGACATTTTCTCACTCTTTCATGATGAAAAATTTTATAAATTACTGAACTACACTTTTCCATCAATAAAAGACCTCTAGTCAAAGTAAGGCAAAGGCTAACACTGACAGACCATGCAAAAAGCTCTTCGGCTTGACTTGACTCCTATGACTTCAAAAGTTGCTGCTACAGAACTAGTCACTTTTTAATTTAGATTGTCTTTGCTGTACACATGTATTGAATTACAGAAATTATGCACCTGCACAGTGGTACCCAACACCCTTGCAGGGCAGCACAAAGCACACTGCAAGGCAATAAGCATTGAGATAGCAAATAAACCACTCCAAGTTACATCCAAACTGAAGCATAGTGCGAACACTGGCATTTAAAAACCTATGGGAATAGTTACATATACTGCAATAAGATTTTAGCAGGGCACAAAGTGAAATCTTTGCAGGCTGAAATACAACAGTATTAAAATATAGGCAGCTGTCAGAGGCAGGTGCTTCATCCATTGAAAAGGAAACCTGGTTGCATTTGAACTTTGAGCACTGACTTTAAGAGTCACCCTTCTATCAGGTGACTTTGCAGAAAGGTAATTAACCCCAAAGGCTCCATCTCCATGTGACAAATGCTTGTGACAAATACACTCTCTGAGTTCAGAAAAAGAAAAAATTATGTGAGGCAACTATTCATATAATAAACACATGGGACATGTGCTGTGAGATTCCAGGGAGCATCATCTGTGAGGGTGGAGAGCACCAGTGTCAGAGGGAAAACTTTGTATGGAAAACCTTGCCTGCATACCAAAATAGCCACACTCTTTAGACTCCGGTAGAGGGTCTGACTCCAATAACCTTCCTCTTTTATATTTTATATTTTCAATATTACTGAGACCTACAGAGTTACTTCCAATAAGATGTTAATTATTTTGAGAAAGAATGGTGAAATTTGAGCCAAACACACAAAAAAAAGAGATGGAAGTATTAGCCCCTTTCACTTTGTGCTTTTTGTACCATACAAGTAGTAATCTGCCCCTGAAGTTCAACTGTCTTCAGACACCACAAAAACAAAACAAAACAAAAACCAAAAAACCAACAAAACAAAATAAAAATCAAAGTTATTTTGAAAACCAGGTACTTTCAAGCATAGGCCACTATTTCCATAAAATCATCTATAAGATGTTTCCATGATTTAAAAACATTGCCACTGCATCACATATACTGCAACATGAGGATACCCTCTAAAATAAGACATGCATCTTGATGGTTATTCCTGATAGAATGAATTGAGTAGCTCTATTAAAAAAATGCATATCTCAAATTCTTTCCTAGCTATACCCTAATGTGTGGTATCCCTCATGGAATTTCAATAAACTAATCTAGCACAGACTTTAGAATAAGAAGCTTTGTAACACTGCAAACAAGTATATGGTTAAAAGGTCACTGCAATATGCATGCTAATACACAAGCAGAAAACATAGTCAAGGATAAATTACCACAGGATCAATTTGCAACCTACTTTTTTCTGGTGAGACATGTGCCTTAGCCTGTCCCCTCACAAGCCTGCATGTTGAGCCATCTCCTGCACAGATTCCACAGTTGTCTTCCTTGGCATTGCTCCCAAGTTGTCGATCACAGCCTACTGCCTGCCAACATCAACACCACAGTCAGAAGGAGGGCAAAGCTGTAGTAGACATGCTCAGGTTTCTGGAATTTTATTTATTATGTTATCCTTTTGATTTTATGAGCTGGCCTCTTTCTATCAAAGCATATCTTGCAATTTAGGATTTTAAAAGCATGCTGTCATTTCCATGATTTTAATGATGAACCACAACAACTGATATGTTAAGCTATTCAAGCATAGGAAATACATGAATCTGTTTCCCACTACTTATGTGAATGAATACCATTGAGCATTATTCTTTCCAACACAAGGCATAACTATGTTATTTACAATTTGTTTTTCATCACCTGTTTAATTACGTCTGAGAAAGGATAAATGCAATTAAATAATCCAAGTTAAAAATTAAAGGGCACTCAGCTTCACAGACAGGGAGTTAAGGGCAGCACTAACATTCTACTGTCCTGGCCATTCAGAATTTAACTGGCACTTGTCAGATCTATTTGCCATTTATATCAATGTCAATTACATACGCATTTCTAACCAGCTTTTAAAAAATTTGGACTATTCACTTCTCACCTTTTGATTTTTTCTGGTTTCTGGGCAGCTTATGAATATAAGACCCATTCTATAAAACTTTCCAACAAATATTATAAAAACACCCAAACTTAAACACTGCCAAAAATTTAAAAAGCAATTTTAACAAAAAAATGTCAACTGAAAGCCCTCCAAATAATAATGAAAACATTTTCCCAGGTTTTTCTTTTTCTGCATATCTGTAACTCCACAAGAAAAATGGGAGTGAGAATGGAAAGACAAAGAATCGACAAAATTTACTAAAAGCACCTTCCTGATGAATGGAAAACAGATATTTGGCCTCACCTATCTTACTCTTCACCATTTCACAGAAGAATTTTTCAGGTAGTACCAAATGCTGAACAATGTGGTAAAAAGCTGATCTCCAGCTTCAAGTTTTCTCAAGTGAGCCTACATGCCTCTTACATTCACATATCCCGGAGAAGGGCAGCTAATTTGTCATGGGTGTATATATTTAACAAAAATCCAAACTGACAAATGGATAGAAAACCCTCTGGAAACTCACAGTTAAAAGCAGTGCTAGAATTCTGAAACTGGCCAGCACACACCTCTTCCTATATAAAAATGCTTGGAAGGGGCAGTGTCAGCTGCCAAGATCCACTGCGTCTGTGCTGTGCCAGAACTGACACACGATCCTCTCAGAGAGGCGAGCATCGAGTCCACACGTAAGAGGCAGGGCTGGGTCTTCCAGCCTGAGTTAACACACACACACAGACACACAAATCACACACAGCCACTGCCAAACACGGGGAAATGCAATCTCAAAGTTTCACATGTCTATGGAAAAGAAAACAAATCAGCCCCACCTCCCCCTTCTGCCCCTCTCCCTCATTTTCCCAATTCCCTACAGCCTGAATTCCCTTTAGAGGAGGGCAGTAATGGGGACAGTTTACATTACTTTAGTTGAGAGACCTGCAGTGAAGGCATCTCCTTCCTGAGGGCTTCAGATTTAGCAGAGAAAAATACATTAGCAGCAGGAAATTATTTTATTCCTGCAACTGAAAGGGGATCTAATCCTATGTAGCCCAGAAAAGAATTAATTTTAAAAATAAATAAGCCACTTAACACTAGAAGTTTTAACAAAAACTTAGTTGTAAAAATAAAGCAAATTTACACGCATGTAAACTCAGATCATCTCAGAACAGGTGCCTATTTACCACACAGAAGGCATGTGGGAACATTGAACTATAATTTAGGCATGGACTAAGATATTTGCACTTGAAGTTGTCTTTAGCATTAGCTCTGGATTCATTATTGACAGCCAGAAAAATATAAAAAACAAAAAGGTTGTAAACAAATCACTATAAACAAGTCTATCTTCACACTTTATAAACAATTAACATTGAAAAATTAATAATAACACCATCTGAGAAACAGAAACTGACTGGGCCACTCTGAAACAGAAAGCAGATGAAATTTCATAGGATATAATAATACAGTACTCGACACATTTGCCTCAGCACTGACAACTCTTTCAGTTCCCAGCTCCACAACAGACTTTCTTTTCTGACCTTTCAAAACTCCTGGGCTTTTCCATTCCAGTCCATGGAAGGGATCTAACTGCAGATCCCCAGCTGACAGAGATGTAGCATGAATTAATCTCCTGAAGTTTGTGAAGGATGCAGGAAGTGCAGCGATGGAAACCATATCAGTGGTTGAGAGAGTCTTTATTTCCTTTGTTACCTCTATTTTCCTCTTTTGAAGTAGTTTCTGCTTTCCACTGATTCTCCTGCCCTTACTCACATAAAGATACTACTAGAACATAAAGATACTACTAGAACATGCAGATAAATTGTATCACTGCAAGTGTAATCTCTCCACACAGGTCCCAAACACATCTCCACACTGTTATCTCCTTTTCTAAATATTAAAAAAACATGTTTATTCACTCATCAATGAATTTCAAAGGAAAAAATATGCTGCACATTGTGATACCCTGTGTGGAAAAGTGCTTTCTTAGTTTAAGCTCTTGCAATTTGTAGGCTACAGATGCTGCAAATCTTTAGTGGGAGGAGGGCACTGAGCAAGCAGAGCAAGAGCAGCCCATTAGGGCCCAACATGACAATAACAAACATCCAGACTGGGCTCTTACACACAGCCCCTGTGAAAACAAACTCCCATTGGGTGTAACAAAAATTACACAACTGTGCAAACACAAGGCATTATTGTGTCCTACATGGAATGTAAGAAAAGATAATCAGCACAGCAGCATACTTTAGAGGACTGTTTCATATAGTATTATTGCTTATTTTTTAATAATACATAAATGCCACAGAAATAAAACAGGAGCGCTAGCTGCAAGGGGCTTGGATGTGGGAAAAGGTTTACAGCTCCCCTGACAGCCAAGGTGGTGTGTTCAGCTAGATGCCTTCACCCTCTGCAGATTTCCTTCCCAGATTATGTTTACATCAGCTGTTACAAATATGAATATCAAGCAATGATATCCAGGAACACAATTTAGAAAACAACCCAAATTATAACCACAATTTTGACTTGAAATGAGCACAAAATTCCAGATTTTTTTTAGCATGAAGCACCCAAAAATTCCACTCGTTTTTAAGTGACAAGCCACAATTTAGAGCTAATTCAAGAAGGAATCTTAATGAGTGAACACTGGGATGGGACATAATTCAAACCTAGGAGTCTCGAGCCAGCCTTTTTTATCTGTTTGTAAACCCTTCATCAGGTATTTCTCAGGTGAGCTGAACAGCCACAGATCTCATGAGAAAAGAGGAAGATGCAAGGTATAACCTTGAAACTGGGTCTCAACAGCATATGGCATTGTGACGCCAAATAACATGAATTTAAGGTATTCATATTTTAGTCAATAACTACTGGGAAAAAAAAGTGTTTGATGAGACATTTTGAAGACAGCAAATTCGGTTATTTGCAAATAAAGCTGCAACAAGGACAAGAAAATGATAAATGGCAACAGCCTTCCTCCACTCCCACACCACCTCAGCCAGCCAAAGAGGCTGATGATTTTCACAATTAAGGCATTTTGTAGGATTAATTTACCCCACGTTGCTTGCTGTTTACAGAGCAAAGGGATCAGCTATAAATATTACAGGCAGACTGGGAAAACATCTGCAGGCTTTTAGGGCATAATCAGAAATAATATTAGGTGATTTTAACATAGGCTGAATAAATGAAACAAATGATAACACAAACTATGTAATGGAAGGATTGGGACCCTGTGCATCTAAGAAATTTGTAATCATAAATATCATCATCCCAAAAAATGATACAGATATTGTAATGACCAGGTTGTAATTGAGCTTCACAGACAGCAGGGAGAATATTCACCAATATGTAACAAAACAAACAGCAAGTAGGAATTTAATATAAAAATAGTCTTAAGGAAATGAGCACTTTGTGAATTTATAAAATTGTTCATGATGGGGTATCAATGAATTTGGATATGGCAGGATTCTTTTCAGAAACAGGTCTCCAATCCATTACTATTTTTGGACAGAACTTGAATATGTTACTTGTCTGTTCTTACAAAGGAAAAAAAAAAGAAATATGAAAAAGAATAGTATCATTTATAGAATTATATATGGTTTTCTCACAAGCAGCTCAGATAGAAAGCATCTGGTTAAGCAGTGAACAAAACCACTCATCTGCTTCAACAAACCTTAGCATGGCAGTGCTGTTGTGAAAGACAATCCTGAAGGGTGTTAAATACTTTGTAGCGTGCTTAGAATAGTTCATGGAGGTTCAGAAAGGCAAAGGAAGCGCAAAAGGTCAGGGTATAAAATACAGTAATATAGATGAAAGAGAAGAATGAAAACACTGTTGATATGTTAAAAGTGACTACGGAACATTGCAAATATGAATCCAAAAATCACTCAGAAGCTCATGTAAAGCTACTTCTTTAGGTCATATTCAATTAGCAGTGCTTCAGCTGAGGAATTGGACTTAAAGAAATTAATGTAGCATGTTAATTTTGATTTGTGAAGGTCCAAGAATGATCTGTTAAATTCAAGGAGCTTCTTTGTTAAGATCTTTATAATTAACTATTATTAGAAAATGAGCAGGACTGCAAGGTGATGGAATTTTAATTAAAATTCCAATACAGTAAAAAAGCATCATAGTGAAAAATAAGGCAAATCCCACCCACACATCGTCCCCTCCCTCCTTTCAGAGACTTCTCTTAATAAATCTAAGTACAAACATGGAGTGGAACCGCCAGTGCAGAGTCTGATACAGGATCAAGTTTTAAAATGTCAACATTTGCTTGTTAGACCATTGCTTTAGCCCTCCTAAACTGTGGCATTACCTCAGCTGGCCACTCACCTCCAGCTGCAGGCACTCCCAAAATAGGCACAGCACCACTTTTTTGTAGAGCTCATTCTACAGCAGTGAGTTGTCAGTTATAAAAATATTACATTTCAATTTTTCAGAAAGGTTTCTGGAATACCAATGACTCAAGATTATGTTCTTCAAATAAATAAGTTGAAGATACACCTACACTCCATAAAATAAAATATTTATTTCAGAGATGATTAAAACCAGACATCTCTGCATAACAAGCATCATGTAAGTGCTAAGTGTCATTATTACCATCAAAAGCATGAAATCATATACAGCAATATAGGTAATTATAGATAATATTTCTCTTTCAAAGTCAGCTTTCTCCCTTCTAAGGTCCTCCTGAGCCAAAGATCCAGATATAGCCAGAAAAAACAAATATTCTGAGTTCTCCTAATAGAAGCAGCCACAAAAGAATAAATCACTGCAATTTTTATTTGCGACAGATACATAAATTCTATGAAACATTAAGACTGAAGCTGCGCTAGTTCCATTATTTTTCTATCTACCATGTCTACTAAGCTCTTTAGCTGACATGCCATTTAAATATTCACCAATGTATTTGTTAAACAGTAAATAATTTTCTACTTGGACTAATAAATTTATTATTGATACAGATTCTCATTTATCAGTGATTACATTAACATTATTAGGTAAGCTTCTGTTTTGCAGCGTTCTATGTTTACTTGAGGGACTGGCAGCTCAGTGTCAGGGAGTAATGCCCTTTATTAATGTGATTTGGTTTAGTAGAATGAAAACAGAAAATCAATTCAGAAATTTCTCAGGATGAAATAATTACAATTCTTCTGTAGCTGCTGAGTAAAATCCCCAGCTGAAGGTTACCCTGGGTGTATTTCCATTTCTATTTCTATCAAAGCATGCACAAAATGTGTACTCCAGGAACAACCTGCAGGTGGAATTTCAACACAAGCATAAAGATGGCATTTAGTAAAATTCAGCTAAAGCAAAAAACTCAGCAAATCATTTATGGGGAATTGCCCAAAGTTCTCAGAATGCCAGAGAAGTACTGTATATCTGCTGAGCAAGGAACTGCACTGCAGAACACACAAATGGAGATGGTTATTGTACTTCTCACAAGAATGTGGTAGAGGTACTGCACAGGAGATCCTCCCCCTCAAGGGCTGAACAGTCTGTAATTATCTCAGTATGTGTTTGTCTGGTGGTTTTTATTTTAAAATTGGCCAGCAGCAGATCTGTTGGAGCTGTACCTCAGTAAGGGAACCCTGTGCTGGCTGGAGCACTGATCTGCTGAAGGGTGGCAAAAGCTTTGTCCTCCAGGTGCAAGTGCCTTCCACTGCCTTTAAAACTTGTCAAGATTTGCAAAATAGAGTGTGAAAGTAAACCATTACACCAAACATAGCCAATGAAGTGATCTGACTGCCCAGCCATCAGGATAGCAGTATTTGGATGCTACAAACCAAATTATTTATTTCAGGCTTACGAGAGATGAGAACTAAGATAAAAATGGAATAAGAACACCTTCATATTTCTAAAGGACACCAGCACTGCCCAAAATACAAGATGACCTCCAAATTACTTCTGACAAAAATGCCTTTTCCAAGTTCTGTGACTTGACTAAGAAAGGACATGTTTTATTTCAACATTTACTAGTAAAGTAAGAAACCAGTGAAAAACCCTTACATGCTCAAAAAAGACAAATGTCTGTTGCAGTTTATTAGAATCACTCAGTAGGGAAAATTAAAATCCTCTGGGTTTTGCTCAGAGAAAAGGGATTTCTATTTCCAAAAACACAGACACTCACAAAATCCAAACCTCAGAGAAATTAAAGTTGTGTTTCATTGCAAGTTGCATGTGCTATCACAGTACAGAGATCTCATTGCATCCATGTCAGCTACTTGCTGCATTTTCCCCTGCTCTACTTGTCTTAGCATAGAATCCAGCACAGGCAGATGTCAGGACTGACTGTATCCACACAACAAATAACTAATTTTAAATATGGCTATGGGAATTCATTGTAATAAAAACATGAATGAAAGAACTGTCATGTGAAAAGCTTGCACTCCCTTAGTCAATATTTTCCATGCCTCTTTGCCCTGCTGTAAAACCTTGCTGTCATTCAAAGCCCATCTATTCACGAACTTTGCAATCTCTGCTCACATCCTTCACTCTGTGATTGCTTCAGCTTGCACTTTATTCCTATACAGATAAAATATGTCCCTGGAGAGAACATAAAGTAAAAAGCTCCCACTGTCTCTTTCCCATGCTCATCATCCACAAGCAATCGATTCTGACAAGCAGAGGGAGAGATACCAGAACATCCCTCCAATTAAGCAAGCTACTTAATTTTTTTATTTTTTTTAAATTTCCTTTTAAAGGTAGTGTGGAATCTTAGCTTTCAAGCACCACTTTCAATCCCCAGTTTATCCTCACTGAGGATTTATCTTGGTCTGAGTCTTGAATCTCTTCTCACATGGTCCTGTCTCATAACTCTTCAGTTATGGCTGAGCTAACAAAGGCCTGATTGTGGCACGGGTTTTCACATCTCTGGAATCAAACCAGCGCAGGACAGTACCCAGACAAGCTGACACAGGCTTCAGCATGTGCTAATTAACAGAATAAAGGCCCTCCAGGGACCCTGTGCACGTACTGAGGACCAACAGAGAGCTTCCAGCCCGTCTCCTCCCAGCACACAAAGCTGCAATCCCAGCTACCAAGGTGAATGGGCAGCAGCCGTGCTGGGAGGAGAAAAACTGCCTCTGTTTAAGGATTTTTAGTTCCTCACAGGTAAGAAATCAGGCAGTAAAGGCAAAGTGGGTCAAAATGCAAACCTCAGAACAGAGGTGTAAAATAAGTCAGAATGATGAGCACAAGGAGACGCTCCGTGATGTTCAAATTCCCGAGCCATCCACACAGAGGAAAAGAATGTAAAGCAATAAAACCCCCCCAGAAAATAAAAAATACAGCGCATAAAATTCACTGCATACTAAAGGGCTCCTAAAAAGACTTTCCACATATTTCTGCTGACATTTTATATCTGAAGGCAAGAAGCTAAAGAGTGTTCCACAACTCTGTAAATCCACTTCCATCAAATAAAACAAAGTGTTTCCAAAACCTTTAACTCTTACTACAGGATCTGTCACATGCTAGAGGAGCTGAGAGATTATAGGACCACCCAGCAGGAGCAAGTACCCTTTCCCACATGGTCTCCATTTCAAAAAACACATACACACAAGCAGAGGATAGGACACAAACTCCCAGTGAGCTTCTTGTTTGTGAGAATGCTTTCAAAACAGAAATCAGTATATGAAATAAAATTACTTTGCTCTTTTTCTGGCTGGGTTCAGCCAAAACAGCCTTGCTTGCTAAAGCTTGCACTGGTGGATTTGAAGGTTACAAAGGCTCTACTTCAAGATGACACCCAAATTGTGAGTTTTTCTGCTATCACATGATTTAGGTCCTTGTTAGGCTGAGAAGTAAAGTCACATTCGCACTCAGCTCGCTAAAACAAAACAAATCTTGGCAGAGAATCACTTATGGCCAAAGAAATATAGATAAGAAACTGGAGATCAGAAAAAACCCACTATTCATCTGACAAGAAAGGATAAACTTCCACAGTAAGAAATCCCTATAGAGAACATTCTCCATAAGAAACAGTAGGAGAGAGAATAAGATAAGACTGAAAAGAAACACTAGTTTCTAGCAGCAGTGGGAAACTGCAAAATAAAAACAAGTGATCCCAAAAGATCTTTTCAGTGTTTGTGAGTGTCCCATTATTACCTGCAGTGTCTGAGATCATCCTGTTATTATTATTTCTTTATAAAAGGCCAACACTGAGTTGCCAACAATGTCATTGCAAGGGAACCCCTACACCAAGGTGAGCAGTGACATTCAAAGGGGGACAAGTGCAGCCCTTGAAGGGTGGTTCCATGCTCTGCTGGCCTGGGCAGTGCCAAGAGCTTCCACAGATGAGAAACCAACCCCCTGAGGCTAGGGAGGATGACACTGACAGGTCCCATAGGATGTGGCAGCCCCTGCTTAGCTCAGCACCATCTTCATGTGAGACTTCTGGAGAGCCACCAACATCTCCCAGCTGAGCTGCAGCTGGAGCTCCCCACTCCCAGTTTTATGACCCCATCACACGTGTGCAGTTACATGAAGCTTTTCATATGTAGCTCTGAGAGCCAGAAAGTTTTTGTTGGATCTTCCTGAGTAACTGCCAGTCTTTCTGGGCAGGGTCCAGCCTGCCAGCTCTGGTGCAGTAACATCTAGACAGAGTACAGGCATCTACACAGGGTTCCTTCATGCTCCAAAATGCACTTTACTCTGTGCATTTGCTAATTAATGGCACCCAGGAAAGAATGCCAGGTTTAGTATAACAGCTTCTTTGACACAGATCTACCTCAAAATCAATTCTTCCTTTGAATCACTCAAAGGCTAAAAAGAAAAAGGCAACACAGATATTTTTTCCTAATTTTTAAATATTAAAAAAGATCAAGAGTAAGTATTAATTTTGGGGGGGAAAAAAGGTGCTTTTTTAAAAGCTATTCAAGAATTAACTACTCAGACTAACATGTGTTAGAAACATGTCTGCAGTAACACAAGATGGAAAGGAAACCTTCCTTTCTAAGTCCCTGCACACCAAATCTCTGGTGCATCTTGGGCAATCCTTGAACATATTTAGAGGCAAAAAAATGTATCTGCAGGAACCAAATCAGAAGGTAAACAAAACAAGCAGTTTGAGAAAGCAACTCTCAGCATAAAAGGAGTCAAGATTCAGAAGAAATGAATGATCTGCTATAATTTTAAGTTTAAAACACAAACAAGGCTTATAAAAAAGAGAAGCGCAAGAGTCTTCCAAGAGCTTACAGAAAGTGTTTTCAATGAAAGCTCTGACAGATATTTACATCCAGCAGAAGAGTGCTTTGGTGGTGAGTGATACCTACTCGCCTTATGATGACAAGTGACAGAAGAGAGCTAGCATGGCACAAGCTGATGGTGCTCCACTTGACATGTGGGATGTGTTCTGATGTCAGCTAAATTTATGCCATATGCTACAAAGCACAGTGTAGTGTCTGCCTTTTTTGGAACACAAACAACTTGCTGACACTAAATGGAAAGTTCACTGCAGGATTTACATCATCCTTGACCTAATTGTGACAGCCTAGGACAGAACTACTCACGCTGCTCCTTAGGACTCCAGATTTTTTGGGTGATGCGTGTATTTGTTGTCCAAACATATTACTCCATATTAGGAAAATTACCACTGTAACCATTTCAGGTGCTGGCACAAGTAACACCCCATTCTGCACTTTGGTAGAAAAAAAGCAGGTCTGCACAAATTAAAAACAAAATCCAAGAAGAGGCAGGGCCCCAAAGCAGGCACAGTAACTGGGTAAATGTTGCCCACATATGTGTCTGACATGCAGATGTTTTTAAATGTCTCCACCCACATCCAGATGGGCACAGCAGGAACATATTATATGAAAAAAAATGTTTTGGGAGCTATGCAGAGGCTAGAAAAAATATCAGAAATGTGAAAATCCTGGCAGTGAAGTTTTGACCTGTCCCCATTTAACACAACAGCCCCAAGATATCGGGTTGGTAACAGAAGCAGGGCAGTAGCAAACTAAAAGATGATCAAATGGTTTGACTGAGTTAAGCCTCAAGCAACCCCAAAATATCTTACTAACTTTCCCAATAAACCTTTCCCTGCTCCACCATCTTTAGATTTAACCCCCTGTAAAGCCTCACACCTCCTATTCAGAGTGCAGTTTTGCCACCTCACAATTTTTTTTGATAGAGCTTATTTAGCTTGATTTGTATGATAAGGGAAATGCAAAGGATCAGAACTGAAGCTGGAGAACAAGAATTCACCATTCTTTGTAAATTCATGTGCTGCCAAGGTGAGAGCTTGAACAAGAGGCAGAACTAGTGATGCAGCCCTACCTTAGCAGGAGGCAGAACACAGGTGAGAGTGAAATCACCTTGGTGAGGAGGGGAAGTTGAGTCAACCTAGAGACAATAATTGAGCAAAACCGGCACCCGTCTCCCTTAAAGCAAGTCCCTGGTGCTCCCAGGACAGAAGTGAAGATACCCACACCAGCAGTGTGATGTGCTTCTTTAGAGGAGTTAGCTGTACAAACACTTGCCAAGTAATTCACCGGCTGTGCCAATTACATGTCAGAACCCACCAGACAAATCTTACAGCAAAAATAGTGGAGAATCACGACTGGGCTGTCTCTCTCTTAACAGCAGTTGACTAAATAACCATGTTTTTCTGGGAAAGATTAGGCATCAATTTGTTTTCTTTTCCTGCTCAAACCAGTAGCACAAAGCTCTTAGTTTCTGAGGAAGACCCCACCCCCCACAGCCCCTTTCACAAGTAAGAAACCTTTCACTCTGCCCCCAAAAGAGTTGGCAAAGAGGAAAAGGTTATTTAAATGAATCTTTATTTAATTTAATTGAATTCTACTTCATCTTTTTTTCATCTCAATAAAACTATCCAACACTAAATTATCAAATATATATTTAAAAAGTAAAAATTTTCTATTTGTGCAAAAATACCTCAAGAATAGCCAGTGACTTCAGGAAAATAAAGTGAAAACAGTTAATTGTTTGAGTTTCAGCAATAAATTTTAAAAATTTGATAAATTACAGGACACACAGGACACACTCTAAACATGTTTGTTCCAGGCTTCTTTTCCTGAAGATACTTACCTCACACTGAAAAATATTTTTATGGAATTCGAAGAAATAATGAAAAAAATAAAAATAGGAGATGGAGAAAAGAAATTTATTCTCATCAACAGTGTAAGAGTCCCAGTTCCTGCTTCTAGAATGATTAATTTCTTCTTCACCACTACATTTATTCTAAACATGGATTATTTACATTTACAAGCATTTTATATCATATATACACATGAATACTACTAAATGCTAAGAAGAACCATTGAAAGCAGCCCTTTTACATATACCTCCCAACTGTTCTTCATGAAATCGGATCCACTCTGGGCAAAGAGAATTTTATGCCATGTATAAAAGATGGAAGAAGGTGTTTGAAGCCACTGTGGGAGACACTGGCACAAGTGTCTGAGCACAAGCCCTTGAAAAGCTCAGAGCTGCCACTCAGGCTGCAATGGGCACAGAGAGCCAAGGCTGCTGTGTTTGCACCCCCTGGAAAAGGCTGGGCAATCCTGGGTAAAAGCCTTTTTGTTAGGATAGGAAGCATCACTAAGAACATGGCACAAGAAATGGATTATTTGGCAAGGGATCCCCAAGTTTCTAGAGTATATCCTGTTTCAAATAGAGGGTAACAAACACTGCTGGATCCCACAGTGAAGTACTATTGACAAATGAAGTCTCTCTGTGAGGAATTCTTCTGTTTCAGAGGCAGCAGATGCACCGTGTGTTGACAAGACTGGCATTGGAACTGCAGCATACACAGAAGTCACATAAAACCCACAGCAAGGTCCAGATCATATATTAATGTTGCTATAATCCATGCACCAGTCTTCTGCCAAATGTGTCAAATTTTCCTCTATAATAGAGCTATTTTTCTCACTGGGCCATATCCTGCATTTTTGAGTCGCACATATTTTAGACATTTAACAGAGCAACAACCACTTGCAGAGAAAGAAAACTAATTGCAATAACATGTCCATTCTCTATAAACTGCTCTGTTTATGAAACAAGTTTGCAATATTGCTTTGTTCATGAGACACAGGCAAGGTTAGCAAGCCTCAAATATTACAATTCTCTGCTTTTACTCTAACTGTATAAAGTCAATAGCATAACAAATAATAAATATATCTAGAAATGTATATTGCCCTTTAAAGATTCAAACGATGAGTTCATGCAATCACAACATATAGTCACTTACCCATACAAGACAGACTTATAGGCTTACAACTGCCATTATGGGCTGGATCCCACAAAATGTCCAATTTTCTCCTTAACAGAGATTATATGAGACTCAGAAAATTAATAGAATGAAATGGAAGGCTCTGCAATTTCATCATGTTCTCAGAGATATACTAAATTTTGGGAAGCTATAGCTACAATAACTAGGTTCTTTAATTTTTATATGCATAAATAGAAGATTGAATGAATTTTATTGACCTTTTATCTATACAGATAAATATCCATAGCTAAGGCAGTCAGGAAGTTCAATGTCTTCCTGAAAAGGTAAGTTATCTACAGTCCATTTGACAGCACTTGCAGATACATCTAAACTGATAAATGGAATGAAAAACAATCCCAAAGCACCCACTGAAGAGCAAAGTGCCTCACAACAAGCCCCACTTAGGTCACACCCTGAACATACCTGGCAGATTCCACTGATGCACATATCCAAGGATTCAATATTGCAACGAGTACCATCTAGCACTTTTGGGGCAAGCTCCACAACCAAGTTCTTCCCCAGAGCTTGACATTTCAGGGCACAAGGAGCAGTAGGATCATTATACACAGGGATCCACTCATAGAAGTGTCCTTGGTATTTGACATCATTGTAGGCAGAACACTGTTGTGCTCTAAAGTCACCAACATCTGAAGGGCAGTCCTGAAAACAAACCAAAACAATTTTTTTTTAAAACTAGAGAATACTTTACATTTTCAGTAAAGTTATCTAATGAATAACACAGAAGCTCGTCAGGAAGACTTGGCTCACTAACTGATCTGCTTTGACAAATACCCCACACTACAAAGTTTTACCATGTATATTAAAAAAAATTTATGTTGCATAATCCATTGCTTGGAATGCAAGTACAGAAAATCATGCATATTCCAGAAATAACAACATAACCGATATGAGAGGATAATTAAAAATGATAATTTTTATGATACCAGGTAGCACAGCTAAAGTCTGGTTCTATAGTAAGAATTAGCTTCTAAAGGAATCTATATATTTTAAGTAGCTACAAGATGATGTCTGATATTTAATATTTCTCTTTTCAGTAGCTTTTCCCACTAAAGGATTTCTGAGGCCTCTATACTCATTCATCAATTTATATGTCAGAGTAATTAAAGAGGTATTAATGCTACATATAAATTAAAAAAATAATTTTAATTAATTGTTCAGTATTGCTTGAAAAAAAGCACAAAATTTAGGAGGAAACACAAGAATTCAGTGTTTAGTCCTTTAATTACAAAGCACCTTCACCTCATGGAAACAGTAAGGCTTATTTTGTTGGAATAAAATAAACTTCAAATTGGTTAAAATTGATCCTGTATTTCCAGTTGTAATGAGACAGTTCCCTACCTTCTCCCACACAGCGCCTCAGCATACACAGCTGAAAGACCAAATATGAGAACTGCTTGAAATAAAACGTTCTAAAATATTTTTTCTACATAAAGCATTGCACCCAAACAATGATGTTAATATTAAACTATGGTGACAGGAATGGAGATGAATACTGATTGATTTGAAAATAACTTTGGTAAAGTTCTGGCAAAGGAGATACTGTGTCAAACAATTCCTCACTGCAGACTTCATTTGAAAGTATGTCCAGTGTCAAAGAGTCCATACGCCAGACTGAAAGGATATTCTTCCAAGAATTCCAACTGCACATATAAGCCAGATGTGAGGCTGATTTTAACAAAGTTTTGTTTTCATTGGATGGAAGACTGAAAGATTGTGATGTGTCAGGCGAACTCATGGAACTTATTACGAAGTATTAGTTAACAATACTGATCCCAAGCACAGCTTCAACCTTATCAGTGAACTGAACCTTCCCTGAAGAAAGCTGACAAAATAGTAAGTGCATTATACAGGACTGGAGAGTAAAATATACAGGAGAAAGTTTTAAATTTCAGTCCAATGCCCCCAACAGTATTGCACTCAGTCTGGGTTGTTTTTTTTTCACCGTGGCAAACAGTAGCCTCGAACTGTCTCTGAATTGGTTTTAATCTACATAAAATACCTTCTAAAAATCAGTATTCTATCTACTGACCAACACATGGAGTTTTTTGCAGCTGAGCACTGAGCAAATCACTGAAAGTTTTTCTAGCAAATCTTTTCAGCTCTGTCTAATGTTACACCTTACAGTGACAATAATTCAGAATTATACTAGCACATTCTGTATTATTTTTAATCTGGGATAACACTAGTTTAAGCCATATTTTTTGAAACTATAAAGTGATAGAATAAGACACAAGGAGTATTTTTACCTCTACAAAATCCCTCAAATGAGAGCTTCTACGGACATCAAGTAAATACGGTGCGAAGCCACACATAGTTACTGCAGTGTCACTCCCCAGAAATTCACCAAGTTTGCATTGGTGTAAATGAGAGCAGAATTTTGGCTCTGACTTATCTGTCACCTCTCATTTTCCACAATAGCAAGTCTAAAAAGCAGAGAGGACTTCAGAGTTCATATGGCTACCATATGGTTCCTTTCCACCGATGCAAACAGAGGAGCAGCTAAGGATCAAAAAATAACAAGTGGATGTTACATTCAGGTAAAGTTAGAAGCAGTATTTGGGAGCAGGGTTACTCAGCCATGCATAGCTACATTTTCATCACAAAGAATTAAAGAGTAATCTGTAAAGCAGGCAGAGTGAGGGCCTTCAGCTGAGGTCTGACAGGCTGTTGTTACAATCCATTATCACAGGGCGTTGATGAGATGCCAAGACACAAACACCACAAAGTCAGGATCTCAGACCCATGGTTACTGTATGTTTCTCATTGATTCAACACAATGCAACTTCTTCCTTCCACTCGCCTCCTGGCTGCTTCAGAGCAAGTGAATTCTCATCTCCCTATTCTCTTTTGGCATCTTCAAAGAACCCAAAGTGATTCTGGCAGCTCGATTCACATGCCAACTCCACCTGCTTTATGTTTGAGCTCTGTTCAAAAGCAGGAGCATAAAAAGAGCATCACAGAGGGGTTTCAAAGAGCTGAAATTATTATCATTTGCATTATATCAGAGTTTGGATGGCAACCAAGTCTGGATCCCAGTCTTTAAGGGAACAATAAATGTTTGTGTAAAGAAAGGAGTTTAAATAGACAACTAAGCACATAATGAATGCAATCAAGACAACAAGAGGACTTGTAAACATCAGTTTAATTCCATGAGAGTGGGTAAGACAAGTGAAAGGGAGTTTTAAAAATAGAAAGGAAAAGGCAGGGCAAAGATGTGAGTGGTAGGCAAGGGAGAACCATGTTCAGGAAGTGGGCAAGGTCATACTATCAGACAACGATATGGGGGACCCAGCCCTCATCCTGTTTGTGTGTCTCTGGTTTTAATCTATTTCAGACATCACTTCATTCCACCATTCCCTCTTTCCTTTCAATATTTCACATTTTTCTCACTTGTTCATTTTTTTTGCTACTAATTTTAGGGTTTCTTCAATTTCTTAATTTCAGCAATAGCTTTTGTCTCACACTAAATCCACTGAACCATGGCCAGGCCATTTGCAGGTTGATACACGGTACAAGGAGCTGAAGATATCTATGAGGTCTAATACATGAAAATATCGGCAAAAATAATCACAGCCAGACCCTGCAGTGGAATGAAATGTATTTATGACATGACTTATGAACATATTAGACAGATCTGAAAAAGATGCTTTAGACATGACTATCATGACAATTAAAAACACATATACATATATTCCCATTTTTCTTTGTGACAGATGATTAAAAACTACTGCATACAAGGGCTGGCTTCTTATGAAATGTATATTTGAGTTTTGGCAGTAAGCGCCCTCAGCCTTTAAAAACAAAGCTGACCTGGGAAATCTGTATCTTTGTAGGCAATGTTCATGTACGAAATATGAAGGTCACATCAGACCCTGTGACTCTTGCCAACAATTACTCCACTGAAAAAAGCACAAAAGAGAAGGCAAGAAAATTCCCAGTAAAAGTGATGACACCAAAGAAAGTCTAGCCCTTTGTCTAGTTTTATTCTTTGAATCTCATTTTGTTGAAACTCAGCCAAAACTGATGAAGTCATTGTTTTGTTTTCTTTTTGAAATTAGCTTCAGGTTCTATGTTTTTCTACACAATTTTTAGGCCACTTCTAAGTAGAAGCAAGATACCTGAGCTGGAAACCACCCCAGCCAAGGGAGCCTTATGGTGCATCAGCATTAAAAATATAAACTAAATAAATGAACAGTTTAGAAAGAAACTACGTAACTCAAGGTGAAAAATTATAGTCTAAAGTAGACACAGTACAGCCAAGATTTTCTGAATGGGATAAATTAGCTGGTTAAGTGGACGCTGGGTCAATTATAGATGAATGAATTGAACAAGTGTGAGCATTATCTGCATATAATAAAAGTTTACAATGGAATTAAACATGGGGCTATCTTTTACAAAACAGTGTTTTTTCTGACTGTAGAAGAATCACTCTGGCAAAAATATAAGTGACTTTTTGGCACACAAGAATGTGAAATTTATGGGGAAATGGCCCAAATAACTTGTTCTGTGAATAGGACCCTAAAGGATTAACTTAAACACTTCCACATAGTGCACATCATAGCATTAGAATGTAACACTATATACAAAATTCAAAATTTAAAAAAAGGGGGGCAAGAAAGACTGAAAATCTCATTGAACAACATACAAAGGATGGTTTATTTCTCTAAAGTCTCTATATGGAAGGCTGAAAGCACACATGCAGTTTTAGGAAATCATGCACCTGGAATTTCAGTTGTGATAGAAAGATAAGCAGGCTATACATACACTTAATAATCTTAGCAGTTATTTTGTTGCTAAGACCTTGAATTAATTTTTTGACTGAAATATCACTAATATTATTCTGGAACTATGCTTGAGTTCAATGAACTTACTACTATTCCATTACAAATCCACATGCAACCAATTATCTGGTAAAATGATTCTTGTTCTTTTCATTAGAATGACACACATATTAAGTTGTGCTTCATTTGTACTCCCCAATATAGATGTTAGTGGTGTAATGTATCATGTAGCAAAATTACATTTGCAGACAGCTTTACACGGTGTATTTATACCCAATGTCTCATGTGGTTACCAGTAATACCTATTAATATGGAAAGAAGCGAGTATAAACTCTTAATTTTCAAACTACAGTTTCACTCCTAAAGTGAGAAGCCTTGATTAGAAATCATGCTTTTGGGAAAATTGTATAATTTGAAACTAAACTGTCCTAGTAGTCTCAGATTTACATTAGGTGTAAGGTCCTGTTTCAAGGTTAACTCAGATCTAATATGGGGTTTGAATTCAAGGATGCCAATTTCAAAGATCAACTGTATTAACAGTGGAAATCTCATTAAATATATTTTTCTCGGGAGTTCTCCATTATCTGACCCATAATCTAGGAAAAACCATTCCTGAGAGATTCTGACTGTATCTGAACTGAAATGGAAACCTGATCCCTTTCAGACATGCCCCAAAAGCAGAACTGTAAAGGCAGTTTCCTGTCTGGAAATTAACATTTGAATCATCATAAATTCAAACAGATTCACATACAAGGCGCCTGCCACTTATCACTTTAAAATAAGTTAAAAAGTTAAAGTTAAAAAAAAGACTCAAGTGACTTCAGATAAACTCTCTGGAGTTCAGAGAGCATATGAGAATTATCTGAATTTTCTCTATGATGAAGCATAAAGTGCCTTCATTTCCATCAGATTTCTACTGCATAAATCTTAAAATGAACAGCATCCACAGCTGCCCTTAGATCTACTAAAAGCACAGGTAGAGACCTGTGCATGACAGCAGAAAACATGTCCAGACTGACCTCACCATCCTCCCTTGTGTGTGCACTGGGCAGCTCCCCAGGCCTGGTGCTGGAGGAACAAGGTGCTCTGGGAGGAGCTCTCTGTACTCCTGCAGGAAGCTGCAGTGCACAGGATCCAGCACTCAGGGGTGTGTTACTGCATGCAGTGCACACAAACAGACATTCAGACAAGCAGTGGAGCACTCAGGGTTCATTGCTTACATCCTGACTGGCTGCAAGTTATCAAATTATTTTATCACACAGCTTTTAAACATCAGCGTATTTTTGCAGGTAGAATTTTAATTTATGAGCTCAAGCCATCATGTATCAAGCTGCTGGGCCTTTTCTTCTGAAAGGGCAAGGGACAGGGTTTGTCTCCAGAATCTGATTTCTGCATGTGCTGGGACTGACTCATTTATCATTTCCACTTGCTTCTGCCAGCAGGAACTTCAGCTGTGAGCTGCTGTGGTGGGAAATCCATCCCACACTGAGGAGCACAGTGTAGAGCAACTCAAGGTGTGAGCAAGCCTTGTTCTCAGGAGGGCAGGAGCCAACTGGCACAGCAGACACTGTAGGTGTGGCAAAATGAAAAGCAGCAAATGCTCAGTTCTCCTAGGAAATGCACTGATTCATTGTATTTACTGGGCAACTTCCAGTGCCAGGCATCTGAAGGAGAACATGTCACACTCCACAGCTGCCTGCTGCTGGCAGAAACTACAGGATTGGTAATGACTGAGAGTCACCTGAGCTTATACAACTTTGGATATAATTCAACCCAGAGGAAATCCAGGCCTCACCTTTTAGTATTATTATTAATGACTTATCTGCCTGCTGTCTTTTCTGGAATAGGACAAATGACTGCCACACTGTTCTGTAAGTCAAGCCAAGCAAGGGAGTGAGTGGAGACCATAAACCACCAGCATGGCTGTGTTTGCACACACATTATGTAAACCAGTGGTACCACAAAGTCCTGCCTGAGCTGCCCACCTTGGAGAGCCTAGATCCAGGCTGAAGGGCAGCAGTTGTTTAAACAGCACAAAGCACGACTACAAGTCAGTAGAATATGAGTCATGAAGTTTGCTTATGCGAATGGTTTTCAAAAAACCTGTCTATAAAAATGAAATGCAATTGCATCACAGTAACAGCAACTGTATGGTCAAAAGTCCAGCTTCACCCTCCCTCATGGAAACTGTCTGTGCCAGTGCACTTAAATGTGCTCTTCTTACACACAGACATATAAAGATCTGGGTTTAGGCAAACAGAGGGAATATAAGGAGTAATTATTCTATTTAAGATCTGAAAGGGACCAGGCCCCTCTTTGTTCACATGAAGAGAGTCACCATATCATTAATGATCACAAATGATCCAGAGCTCAGTTTAACGCTTCATCTACAAGATAGCACCCCCAGGAAAACCACTTGCTAGTTTAAGATGAGAATTGATCTGTTAATCCTTCAAAATGTGTAACTCTCGTAATAAGTGATATAAAACATTCTGAATCACAATTGGCACTATAATTTCAAAAGAAAATGTCCATTTGGGAAGTCTAAATTTGAGACCTCATGGTGTCATGCAGACTGAAATGTTTAAAAATGGTAATAATGATGGAAAGAAAATTATACACCATAAGGTTTTAAATAAGAAGCAGCATTTCTTAAACTTTAACACATTTTTGAATGAGTAAAACAGGATTAAAGGCCAGACTCACATTACTGCTGCAGGTTTTGTATCGAATGTTCCGACCTTCACAGTTCCTTAAAAGAAGAGTAAAAATCGTTACACTGTATAATAGCAAAACACAACCTTGCCTGTTTTACCGCTAGTTATTCACTCGAAATTTAGACTTTTATTGCTACCGCCCTACCATAATCTGGACTCAAAATACAAGGTTTAAATACAAAGGGGATCTGGGTACTCAACTCTTTACACTGCTGTCTCTCTTCAGCAAAGAACGTGTGACTTTCCCTGTAAGCCCAATTTACTGCAAACCTTATGAAAAACACATTTATTTTGTGAAAAAGGCATCTCTAAGCCTGAATTATGCTGACTGCAACCAAGTTATTTATAATAAATGGGATGTGACCTAAAGGAGATGATCAGAAAATCTGATTCATAATTTTAAATTAAAAAGAATTCTCATGGACTGCATGCAAATGTGCCCAATGCACGTGAATCCTGACATCCATGCAATTCAGATCCTCAGTCTGTTGTTAGTAGCTGAAATAACAGGCATGTAATAGAGTCATGGTTATTTATTGTGGTCTCATAAATCTGGGGAGGTTGGATTTCACACTTTTTTTAAAGATACAGTCTGCCAAACTTTTCAATAGTGAACCAGCATTTTTGCACAGTGCAAGATATTCTTCTATGTTAAAAATGGCAATATCAATCCTTTGAAAGAATTTAAAACATATTTCTTAAAACAAATGACTGGACAAGAAATTTTAATGAGCAATTTCTCTAAAATCAGGAATAGTGCTTTGGAATAATCCCTTCATACAAAAAAGATGTTCTTTACCTTAAAGAACGCGTGAACATAAAACTGATCATTTACTTCTCTTGGATTAAATTTTCTTCTTTTCGCATGAAAATTGATTACAATTTTTTTTATAATGTGCGAGAGGGACTGAAAAATAGCATTTGCAAAGGTAAAAAAATGGATGCCTCAGCTGAAGGTACAACTTTTAAAGCTCAAGATATCATAAGTTTCAAATTTCCAATCTTTTGCAAAACTTACTGCACCACAACATGCAAATTAAAAATGTTTACGATACACACAAATGTGAAAACTTTGTTTCACAGTTGTGTGTTTCCCAGACATTACTACAAAAATAAAACATAAAAAACCCCATTTAAACTATGCATTTGTCAAGGTATGGAAAACACATGTTTTTCACAGGGGAACACATTAAAAATATTAATAAAACCACAGTGGAATTTATACTGCTACAATTTATTATGCTTATTTCACAGTCCCTAACACACTCGTAGAGTATCAAGGCTTCTTGCTGGAACTATTACTTTTCTCCAAGATCTTTGTGCATTTTTTCACTAAAAGAAACAGGCAGTGTTTGAATCTGTCATCTTTAGCTCTGTATTTCATACACTTTGCCCTTAAGTAGCACATCACACTCCAAGACTTCTTTAAGAAAAAGTGACTTCCTGGCTTATACTGCATTTAACTTACAAAATCTCAACTAAATAAAAATGTAAACACAATCATCAGTTTTAAAAATGTTGAAGAATAATTCAAGTAAAACAAGCAATTATGGATGCCAGCACAGATGCCTCAAAGCTGGCTGGAATCAATTCTTGCCTGACTACAGGCCTAGTGCATCACTCCTACTTCAAGGATTGCACCCACAAGTCCTACATGAGTCCAGTTTTACTGCTGAGGTAAAAGGCTGTCACTGCTTGTGCTCCTCTCTTCAAGCCACACTGAGAAACATGAAAACAAATGGCTACCAGGACCACTGCATAGGAAGAACTGGCAGGGAAGAATCAGAATCGATTTGGTTGGAAAAGATCTCTGGGATCATCAAGTCCAACCTGTGACCCAACACCTGGCACTGAGGGCCAGGTTCAGTCCTTAAACACGTGCAAGGACAGTGACTGCACCACCTTCCTGCAGAGCCCATTCCAGTGTCTAATCACCTTTCTGTGAATTCCTCCCAACATCTAACCTGAATCTCCCTTGGTGCAGTTTGACACTATGGCCTCTTGTCCTGTCCTTCCCTAAGAGAAAGCAGCATTTGATACATCTGTATGAGCAGCAGACACCTAAACATTATGTCAAGTCGTGTCCAAGTGCAGGCTAATTTGTACACAGGTAACTCACCATTTGATTTGTATTACAGTGAAAGGGACTCCCCTCTCTATTTGATCATCCTAAATTAATAATTCCTGCTATTCCAAAATCGTATTTCATAACATGTTAAAGTTCAGAGTTAAAGCCTAAGTTATTTGTCTATAACAAACATGAACTAAAAGCAGTATTTTACAACACTTGATCTATCTTACACAGCACTTGATCTCAGAAACAGAAGCAACCAGAAGAGGATTGGAAATGTGCCAGAGCTGCAGAAGAACCCCCCCACACATCAGCAGGCGGCCTACCTGCCATTTAAGCATCTCCTCAGAGAGTAGGAGGCTCCCCCTCCACAGGTCCGTGAGCAATCACTCCAGGCCCCCCAGGCGTCCCAGGAATCATCCTTATCTTCATCTGAGCGAGTAGTTCTGGAATTCTAAAGGAAAAAAAAGGATGATGGAAAGGAGGAAAAAAAAATTGTTCGGAATATGTTTTACTGCTTGGCATTAATAGCACCAGTTATGTTCCTTTGCTGCTTATTTACCATATTTCAAATTTACCATTTTAATGCATAATAATTACATGGGGAAAAAGCAGAGTCTTTGAAGATCTGGTGTATATGATGTGTTGCCTCCTGCCAAAGAACTGCTCTGCCCAAACATGCTGTTCCCAACTCCTTTATGCCCAGCCTGCCGTGTAGGAATTAAAGTCTCAATCACACAGACAAGGCATCATGTTCAAACACATGATGGACCTGTTACAATGAAACTAAGTTTTTTAGAGTCCTATATTACACCCATTTTAAGATTAAACCACCAATTTCTCAAACCACCACACAAAAATACTGCTAAATAAAGTAATGACTTTTGGCATCATTATGAAAGTCAGATTGTGAGTAAAAGTGAGGTAGTGAGTTTTTTTTCTCAGGTGGCAGAAAATATTGACCAATATTTACTCCGCCCCAAAAGAATCACAACTGAGAGAACAGGAAAATTTAATTCAAAATTTATTAAAACAACTATTTCCAGCCATTTTTTTATTCTCACTGACTTCAGTGGTCAACTTGTCAAAAAAAAAATTGTTTATTAGAGGAAAAGCATCTCTATTTGAACACTGAATTGCAGAAGCTGGTCTAAAAACATCAGTGAATTTAACTTTCTTGCTCTTATAATTTTACGAATTTTACAATTGCTTACCATAAAGCTTTAAAAGCACTCTTAGGCCAATCTACCATTCCAAAAACTATAGAGCCCAGCTCTGCCAAGATCCCCAAGGAATTTTCACACTGATGTTGGGTTTACTTTATAACAGAAGCCAAGTCTAAAATGTCTGACACTGGAAATGGAAACAACTGCCTTCAGTCTTGACAAAAAAAAGCTCACCACTTCCCAACAAGTCACTCAGCACACGAGAATAAATCAAGATGAACAAAAGAGCAACTTTTTTCAAATTTATGGGTGCAAATTCAGTTTGTTCTCTGCAAGCCCAAGGCAAATGATTGAGTTTTAGCATGTTGAGAAATGACTAAACTTGTGATATTAAAAAAGCAACACATGCCACTCTTTTTTAGAATAGCTAGTTTCTTTTGACAAAGCAATGATAATGTCTAAAATAATCGTAACTTCATCATTGTATTAAAACCAGCCACATGATATTAACAGACAGAATGTCATCCAAAGCCCTAAACAAAGTCCAGTTGTTCACTTCCCAAACTGCTTTGATAAAAGCCATTGTTCTGAACTGTATCTAATTAAAAAGCTGTAAATACCACAACGATCAAAGCAGAACTTTATGCCAACAAAGCCTTCTTTAGAATCATTGACTAATTCAGTGCCCACAGTGTTGATTTAAGCTCCAGCTAGTTCAAGCTATTTGTCCCATGGGAAAGAGTTAAAAGCAGCTTGCACTGACTTAGTAATTTACTACCAAAATAATATTGATTTACTAGCTGTCTGGTTTCATAAACTCCACACATTACATTTGTCTTCACCATGGTACTAAATTGAAGTAAAATAAAGAAAAGATCACCAACATCATGATTTACACGAACAAAGCCTTGGAAACTCATTTAGGAATTAAATTGAGAGCTAATTGCAATTGGACACAGAAGGACATTATTATACATCAGGACTGCATTCCCAGCTTGCTTGACTTCAGTTTTTTATGTTTTTATTGTCTTCAGTCATAATTCTAACATGGTTCAGCAGTGAAACACTGGACCATACATGAACAGTTTTTCCTTTAGTGCCTTAGTTTTCCAACAGATGAAGTGCAACACATATATTTTACGTATTCATTGTGGAAGTATTTATTTACCAGCACAAACGTAAATGTGTGCATGGATATGCACATGTGCACCCATGATGTTACATGATGAAGCCACAAGTGCTGTAGTGAATCCAGATAAAATAGCTTAAACCAGCTATAAACACAGCATCGATTGTTTGCTGTTCTTTACGTAGAGCTGGGTGGGAAAACACATCATTGGAAGGAGTTATACCACATCTGAACACAGGGTTAGATTCAAACATTGCAGTCAGAACAAGAGTTAAGAACATACACCAAGTTTCTGTAGAAATACAGACATAGGTAAAAGAAAAAGGCAGTCTCAAAATATTTCATCCCAATCAAACTAATTTTGAAAGCAAAAAAGTCACAACACTAAACATGGACCTAGGCAATGATTACTTGAATCAGCAGGTAAGGAAAAATAAACTCTTGAGTTTTGAGGCACTTGTTGACACAGACAGAGCCTCAAAGACTGAGATGAGAGTTTGCCAAGGCTTCCTCGAAGTCTGAGGCCCAGTAATGTGCAGTCTGAGTTCTGTGCTGACAACCCTTAACTGACAGAGACAGTGCTGTCCACACAATTTTACTGGAGTGTAGCACTGATAGATTTGAACAGAGGGGAAAGTGTTGGTGCCAGTTTCCCTTCTTCCATCCAGGGTTCTGGTTTTGCTTCTGTGACATATGGGCACATACTGTACCACCATGTTCTGCAAATTATTGCTGTGCACGTGTTCTCAGCCCATACTCGCCCTGCAGCATAATACCCAAAGTAACCAAGTAGAGCAGAAGTGGGCACTGAGGTAAAATAAATGAATCCAGATGTTAAAAGGGCTGATCGTTACTCCAAAGCAAGCGGATTTTTACTGTCACTTGTAGCACCCAGTAAATAACAACAGCTACATTGACACACATTAGAAAAATCAAACACAGTGCTGTCAGATGGAGAAAAAAAGATTATTTGGCCAAACTTTTGTTTGGCTGTTATGAAGGATGACATAATTGTCTTGAATTTGGTCATGCAGACTTCAAAGGAGAAGTGGTGCCAGAGAACGAAGGTCAGTTTATGCAGTTTTATTATTATTCAGACATCTATTACATAAGGCTTGGATATGTAAATGTTTAGCATTCAGCATAACAAACATTCAGCTTCTCAACAAAAATGCCCCGATACCTTAAATGTTTGTTTTACAGAGTTTTAGCATACAATCTTTCTTTAAACACAAACACAAGGCAAGTTCATAGTATTTGACACGAGAGTTACAACACCAATATGTGCAGTGAAAGAAATGTAGAGAGCTGACACACAGATCCTTCTGCCAGAGTCCCCAGGTGACAGTCCCTCTGCCATGCACACATAAACACAAATCCTGCCCTGTGACAGCCCCTAAGCAGCTCCCCAGGGCAAGGTGCCCAGCTCTATCAGGTTCTAGAAGAGATTCAGTGCAACCTCTGCGCTGCAGATGCAGCAATGTTAAGCAGATCACGCCTGGGGCTGGATACACGGAAATGTTCTATTCAAACAGGTTAAAGAGATGTGGCTCAGAAAATAAGTCTTTGTCATTTCAAGTAAGGACTTGGATATGGAGGAATATTTAGCAAAACACCTACTATTATGCCAATGTTACTGCAGCTCTCTGGGTGGCTGTGCTTTTGTTTCTCACAGCTGCTTACCGAAGTGTTTGTATTCATTCACTAAAGCTTGCCAAATTCCAAAAGAAAATCACCGAAAGGAGTTACATTGGCACACTTATAGCATATTGTTATTTAATAATGCACTTCTTAGAATTAAACACAGAATTTAGGTTCTTCAGATTAAACTCATTCGGGGAAAGAACCTGTTGAAGAGTAAAAAGACCACTTCTGCACCACTGAAGGCGTAAATTAAGCAATACCCAAAGCTCAGTGCTGGCCTTTCTCCCAGGAGTGAATTTCATCCCTGATGTTGTTTTGAACAGAGATGAAGCATTTCCTTTTCATTGCTTCCCACTCTCACAACCCATAAATAGTATTAACACTGTCCTGACTTTCAGAGTCTTCCAAAGCACAAGATTATTTTGCTCTTCACTAATCATCCTGTGCAGCACTGCACTGTGCCATTTGCTTCTCCTCATACCTACAACAGCTCCAAACAGAGGTAGCACAAGGGATTATGGCACTGAAGGGAAAATATCCTGCCTGAGTAGCTCTGTGATGCGTTTCCCAGATTCTTGTTTCCAGACACTACACTTGGTGGAAGAGGTATCAAATTGCATTGATGACTGTATCCATGAGCAGGAAAGAACAAGTATTTACCTGCAGATAATCACTGGATGTGCTATTCAGCCTCAGAACTGTATCCTCCACTTTTAACTCTGGCTGTTATGTCTAGAGCTTTGCAACAAGCTACACTAGAAATCTCTTTCACTGCTAAGGTCACATAGAAAAATGATTTACACCTCTATTTTGTACTCTAAGTGAGGTGTAGAATGGAGATTACAGATCTAGGAAAAACTATTTCACTTGTGGGAGCGACCAAATAGAACAGTCAAAACATAATTCCAGACAAATAAGAATTATTAATAAAAGATCTTGTATTACCTGGTTTTAGCTTTAAAACTTCTCTTGTTTCCTTAAAACAGATTTCAAGACATTTCCTGATATAATTCTACTATTTCTGAGTGCATTATGTATTACCTAATTGTGCACTGTATATGTCATTGAGTTTAACAAATCTGTTATTTCTATGTACAAAAGTAAATTTTGTATTACTCTGCATGTTAAGAAGAACATATCTGGGATTTTAAAATCCTGGAGAAAAAACAATGCATCATTATTTTAGACTGATAAAAAACACCTGGGAATAAATGGAGCAATTTTAAACAGATGTTTAGAATTAATTAGTTTTAAAATTGTTAGCCTTATTTCAGTTACATTACCTATTCCTTGCACTTGGCCTCAGCACTGCAAACTCGCTGCAAAAAGAACCTGTGCCCCACAATAACAAGAACATTTCAGAAACACAAGCTGGTAAAGCTCAGTAACAAGGTGAATCACGAGCAAGGAATCAGCCAAAACGCAAATGATGGACTTACTGAGCTACATGAAAAAATACATCTGGGGGCTCAGGTGGACTTTAGACCTCTCAGTGTTGAATTCTGCAATATATTTTCATTCTACAGAAGTTTTGAATAAATTCAAATTTTGGAGAATAAAGCATGTGCAAGTGTCACACACAGGAAATATTTACAGCGTAATTCATTTTCATACTAAACTGATGGTGAATCTCAGCATGTTTTTCAGTATTATACTGCATCCAGATTTTTCCGTTGTCAGAGTGTTGCAAAATTTCATATTGACAGCACAGGCCTGCTCTGCAGGAGTTGTCAGGACAGAGTTGGAGGTTTTGGCAGGTGGAGAAGGGATACTTGAGGCTTTTGGCATCCAGGAAGGGATGAAATGTTGCTTGGCTGTTTGGCACCTATGAGCTAGTTGAGGCTTTTGGCACTGAAAAGAGTCTGTATCCCCTCCTTCCTTCTTTGTGAGCAGTAACAGAGGGAACATGGAACTTGTGGGCATGGAAAAGAAATCGTGGTTCCCTCCCTAACTAGCCCAAGCAGAAAACAACTTCAGTAGAACACCTGACACCTACAGCTCTTTCTTCATCTAACTGCTAAGGACAGCACCTACATGTTCCTGCTAAAAGGAATCAGCACTGAAGTACTTAAAGCATTATTAAGCTGCTATTTTTAAATTTCTGAGTTAATTACATCATTCAGATGGGTTTACTAAACTCCAAACAAATTCTATTTTACTTGCTGCTGACAGATTTGATGACTTACACCAGAGTCCTAGGGTACCTTTTTATTCCATTGCTGACTTTGACAAGAGAAGCACTTGCTTCTGGCCTCTCTGAACAACAGCAAACTGTTTCATTCTCTGGGGTGATATTCTGTAAATGACTATTTTGACAGAAGAATGTCTAGAAAAGAGAAAAACCCATTTTAAAACGCTGATAAGCACATCCTGCAAATACTGGTGCATTACATCACTGGTGATGCACCTGAAAATCCAGACTTAGTTGCCCATGTTTACTTTCATGCTTGCCCAACCAGAGCCAATATAAGCCCTGTATCTGCTTATCTGCAGTGGTAAATATTGTCCCACATTCACCAGCATTAGAACACAGAGAAGATACTCCCCTGAGAACAGGGTGATAGTCAGGGAGGCAGATCAAGTCTCTAATCAGTTTTTAGGTCCAACCATCCAAGACAGCTACCCAGGATTAAAAATAGTAAAAACTCCATGAGTTTCCAGTATTTAGTTGTTTTCCAAGATTTGAAAATATATGTGACTATGTAGATGGAAATATATAAATCTGAACTCTCAATACACATCCATTCCTCTGAATCTGAAATGGAAACTACACTGAGAAACGTTTAGCATCACTCCAATTCCCTCCATTTCTAAGTGGTCTGGAGAATTAGAACTTGAAAATTTGCATTTGAGCTGGCAAACAGCTCAAAAGCCAAAGACCCTGGAAACACAGAGGTTCCGAAAGGAAGCATAACCAGTAAACCAGTATAAATTGTAGCACACTCCACCTACTTTCTCAGTAGCCAGCCTAAGGCAAACACTTGCCAGAGCTTGGAAGAGAGATAAAAGCAGAATTCAAAAATGGGCAAAAAAAAAAAGAAATTATGTTTAAAAATGCTTTTAAAAGTTTATTAGAAAAATTATATTCCTTTTTTAAAAAATCATTGATGTATTAAAATTCCCAATGAAGAACTTAAAAGTCATATCCTAGTATGTAATACAATAATTTATAAATTATCAATAGAAAACATTCTCCACAACATGGTATTTAAATACTCAGCCCTTGCATGTAGGTGTGCAAAAAAAAAAACTTGGCACAGACATAATGAGACTATTTTCACAATACAAATACATTAAGTGGTCTTTAAACTTTTTCTTTGCAGCTTTTTATGATTATGCATTATGTCTATTTTACAGATGAGAATCTGACCTCAGGAAGAAGGATGGAAGTGTTTTGTGAGAGTAGCACAGTTGAAAAATAATCTCGGTGCCAAAGGCAGATTTTCATGCATCTTACAGAGCCCTTCCACCTCCTGTTTTGCAAGTCTAAACATTGCCCTTTCAAAATGGGTATCTACAGTAGGTATGAAGTGTGAAGAGAAAGACCGTCTTCAAGACATTTTGATGATAATGTTAATTATCTCTGGGCCTACTTATAAATTTGCATTAACACCAGTCCATATATTTCCTGGAGTTCATAAAATAGTAATAATGCATGAAAGCTTTACTGAATGCATATTCAAAATTTGCACCTGGATACAGTGGATTTTTCCACCTTCACACGGCACACCACATGTTCCCCATCCAGCACAAACAGTGTGACGGGTCAGCCAGAGTCCAACATGCAGAATGCCTCAGGTGCATAATAGAAAAAGATTCCAATTTCTGGGAAGTATATCTGGCATTATTTTTTCACATTAACTTATTAAATGAATTTGCAAACATCCAAATGAAGGTTCTTTTAAATACTTTACCGTGCAGTTTTTAAAACTGGTCTCACTTCAGCACATGCAGTGGAAAAACAAGAGTAACATGAATGAAAGGATGGGCATAATGTCTGTGAAAGGAGAGGACCATCAGCTTTCTAACATGACACAGGGCGATCACACATAGGTGCCACTGTCTAATACACAGAATCTTTCCTGTTGAGGTTTATTTTTCAACAATTTCTTTCCATATCCTGATGCCATATGAAATTCCAATACTACTTCGGTGACTGTATATTTTCAATGCCTTTAAATAATGCTTTCCATGTAAAAAAACAGAACAAACAAAAAAGAAATCCTATGCATTTCTTCTGAGGGTTAGGTACCTATCATTGACTCATCTCCTTTTGATAAAATTCCTGTGCTGGTTTAGGACTCCTCATGTCCTTCTTGATGTGTTCATTTGATGGAGACCCACTTGACAATATTTGAGGAAGTCATTCCAGGCTAAGGAGAGCTATGGCAGGAATGCTCTCAACTACAGAACCTGCAGATTAAAATCAACAAGGCAGCAAACTTAGGAGTTTACTGTAGGAGGGAAGGGACAGGGGAGAGCATGGGGAGAGGACTTGTTCCTCAGCCTACAGGTGACCTGTAAGAACCACAATCACCACAATCTCTCCTGCTGATTTGTGGGGGTCCAGGTGGCATTTGCCCAAATTCCCACTGCAAACAGGTGTGAGGTATGAGAAAGGCTGTCCTGCTCCCAGGAATGCTCACACAACCTGAGTGTACTCCCACCATACAACAGATGGACATAATGGCACCGCTTGCTCTCACAACCTTCTTAATTACTCTGTTATGCCGAACTTGTTGAAGGACTGCTTTTCCAAGGCTCTCGTCTACAAAACTTATAGACAGGTTATGGAAATGTAAATCAAGAGGGAGAGTGGGCATTTAAAATTACTTATGGTGCATACTATTTCCCTAACAGTTTATAACATCGTAAGCAAGCTTTATTCCATCAGAGTGACACATGAGGTATTTGATTTAAAGCAATACCCTAAAAACCATCACTTAAAAATACACAAGTCATTGACACAGTACCTTTATACACATGCTTTTGAAAGAAAATCATGTTTTCACTATTTGGTTACAACATTTTTTTTCCCTTTTTAGGAAAATGTTTAGAGAATTTACAATGAAAAACCCACTGAAACCAATCCTTTTTCTCAGAAAAATATTACTGCACCTCTAACTTTTAAAAGAGCCCCAATACATATATTTTAAAAATTTGTTTAAAATAATTTTCCTGACTTGAGACACTGTCTGCCAAGTTCCTGCTAGAAGCAAAATTTTATGGCTAACTGCCAAGCCTATGAATAAAAGGAGTTTATAGGGGAAATACTGACAGAAGAATAAACTGTAGCAAGAGCAGCCAGTATAGGAAAGTCTTTCTTGTGCATTTTGTCTATCCATAATCGACAATATTCATAACCCTAGATATTGCGATATTACACTCCTGCCTGCCTCAATTTCATACCAGGATTATCCATAGTGCCAGACCAGTGATTTGATTATAGGTATTTATATCCTATCACTGAGCTGAAGCATCCAAACTCCTCATTTGTGAACAAGTGATTCTACTCATGTATCCTGCCTCACCCTGCTATTTAATACTACATGTAGCACTTTTAATGGCAATATTTCTATAAACGTAATGCAAAGCAGATCACAGACCATAAGCAGATACAGCCTGGCAACAGAACAAATGTCAAAACCAAAAATATTAAATCCATATTGTTAGATGACAGCAATTATGTGAATCCAGCTTCTATTTCTATAAATGGAGACAAATTCATAAATTTTGAATTTCAAAGGAATTATTTTATGTTAATGTATTTGCTACCCTCTGATTTTTAAGGTAGATATCACTTTTTGAAGAGCCGTTTTAAATTAATATATTGAAGAAGAAGATTTATTAAGCCTATTACCAAAAAGCAGTCTGACCAAAATTCTGCCCAAAGTAACTCTAAAACTTGTCAGCCTGATCGTGCTGCCTCTTTACTGTGGCATGAATCAAATTTAGCCAGATGAGTTTTCATCTCAGAGGGAGCAGTTCTTGCCCCTTTAACAGTGAGCCAATCTTTGGGTAATATTAAGCAATGGTATAAAAGATCCAAAATCAAAATAAAATTTCAGTGTTTCTTTTTATTACTTATCTTAACTTAGAGACAAATTTAATATTTAAGTTTGCTCAGCTCAACTGGCTCCAGTTGATTTCCTGCCCTTGAAGAACAGTTTCATTCATTGTTTGGAAGGGGTTGCTTTACACAAGGGCAGCCTGACTTGAAGATGTTGGGAACCTTCCTTGGTGGCATCTGCACCAGTCAAATGTGTCCTTAAACTGCTTCTGCTCTACCACAGGTGTAATTTTGTTTGATCTCTGGTTATTCACACTCAAAAGCTTGTACCAATTCCAACATCTCAAGCTTCCTCTACCTATGTTCCCTCACAAGCAGCCAAACACACTTCAATTTATCAAGAAAGGTTTGGGTTTTTTTAAATAACTAAAAAAAAAAAAAAATTAAAAAAAAATCAACCAAAACCCTCCCCCGAACATTAAAATCTCCTGCCTATATCTCATCTTGCAGAGGATCTCAATACACAGAAGTTCTGAGGGCAGCTTTTGGATATAATTTATGTACAGGTTAAAAAAAGACTGTTGCTGAGAAAAAAAAGGTCCATGTGCAGAGAACAGTTTCCCAGAAATGTATTTTATGTGGGATTAAAAACGTAATATTCTCTTGTCATTCCTTTCCACTTTAAGTGAGGTAAAATATAATCCACTGAAACTCATTTGATATCTGGTGAATAGTTTTCCTTTTATTGATTCTCTAGCTTCCAGCTTGGGGAGAAAAAAACCTGTCTAGGGAACAGTTGCAATGGCAGCACAGGTCTAGATCCAATTCCCAAAGAAGCAAGAGAAAAAGAAAAAGCCACTGACTACAAATAAAGGAAGATGAGGGCTTAATTACACATGTGGGGTAAAGACATATATTTCCCCATTTGGAAAAATGTTAGCACAACTTGCTTTCTCTTCTGTGTCCAAGTTCCTGGCTTTTAATTCTCTGAAGACAGAATTATCTAATGAATAGCATTCAGAGGAGAAAAAGACAATTTCATCTATCTTGAGTTTGACTGTGATTTTGTTCCAGATCTCTACTACTACTGTGTATGTTTCACCACAGTGTCTTTAGCACTCGGCACAGGGCAGCAGGCCTGGATATGGAATATTAGCATGACTCTTTCCATATCTGTTCAGTGCCAGTGTTTCCTATTATCAGTCCAATATTTCATGGTTATTGTATTAGCTTCCCAGCAGTACCTTCTCAAGTTCTGTAGTCTGAAACCTCCATTAACAGATGCTAAATACAATAGTTGTTTTTCACTTTTAGATCTCGTGAAACCCATAAAAATGAGTGGTCAGTTTGTCCAATTTTCTGAAGAAATTTTCCGAGATTTGAATGGGCAACATATAAAACCACTAAAAATACTCTTGGCAGCTTATTCATTTGGATTATGTTCCTTCTGCCAAGCCAACTAATGAATAGCTTATTCCAAGATAGGACTTCCGCATGAATTTTTTGTAGTAAAGGTAAGAATATCTATTTATAAAATTCCCTGGATGCTTGTATTTGAAAGGTTTGGAGAACAGAGGAGTTTGGGGGGATTTTTTGGGTTCTGGGTTTTATTATTAGCATTTGGACTTAAGGAAAATTTGCATAAATAAATTAATCAATAAATTCAGATTTTGTTTTTAATTCTATTATATGCTCTGGTAAATCAAAGATAACCAAGCTATCACTGTCAGGCACTTAATTAATAAAGCTTGATTTTTAAAAAAAGGCCATTGAATCTGATCGAAGTTGGATATCTCAGTCACTTTGTTGGGTTTAGTATAGGACCTACAAGAACCCCTGAATTCCATGTCAGATACAGCCAAACTACAGATGTGGATGTGATTTCTTACACATATGGGCAGATAAAGATCAAAGAAGTGGGAAAAATCTCCTACATACTTTTCTCAACTTCATTTCTTTCACCAGTCTCCCTGGCTATAAAGTATTTGTTTAGAGTCTAAATTTATTCTTCTTCAAATAACCTCAAAAAAGATCCACTTAAGAATACATTTTTATACACACACATAGATTTTAAATGGTGTTTTTTTCAACATCTTTAGCATAGCAAAGTTCCTTTTTTGGCATGAAAAGAGAGAGATATCTTTTATGTCTTTTCCCATATTCCATATACAAATTTCTTTTGAAAGCCTGAAACAACTTCCTGCTTGGTTGCACACATTTCTTTCCACTGAAATATATAAAGCTAAATTAATTAAGTGAAGCTTTCCAGAGAGCTAGATCAATGAGCTGTGCAGCCCACAACACACAGTTAACAGATTTTATACGAGTTTATCCACTGTCAAATTTCACTTTTGAATGTTCCACATTTTATGGCATTACTTATTTCTCTTCTTAAAATAGATTCTCAAAAGAGGCCTTTTTTCCTTAAGAAAAGATCATGCTCACCATTTATCAGTCAACTCAAAGGCCACAATGTAATTAGTTTATCATATTTATCTCACTGAGCACAAAGGCAGATCAACCCCCATATTTTTTTCTCACTGATGCACTACACCTATAAATTCCATCATTTTTCCATGCACATCATTCAACTCTTATAATTAAAAATTATCTGAGTAGCAACTCATGGGTCGAAAAATAAAGAACAAACTTCTCAGTGTTTGTAGAGATGACAAATAGCTAATGGTAAAAGCATAAATTTGGCTTGTGATCTCATTTTCCTTTCCTCTTTGTATGTTCAAAGCCAAAGCAGCAGCTAGATAAGAATAACAATAAGGGAAGCTAACTGTAACAATAAGGAAATGCTGGGTTTGGAGGGCTTTACAATCTTGGTCAACAAATAGACTTAAAAACAACCTGGACAAATATCCACCAGGAACAGGTCACTTGTATTTGATCCAGCCTGGAAACAAAGCACAGGCCACGGTGTCTTCCAGAGTCATTCTCCCTTTGATCTGTACCAGATACTGCGCTGGGGGAGAAGGGCTGAGGTACAGCTACTCAGCTAAGAAGCAATCAGGATTCAGAACACAAAAGTAACAAAAGGCCCCCAGTGCTCTAACTGTGCAATGTCTCATATTTGGCCTGGAAACGAGGTCCATCACTCAGCTATCTGTTCTTTCCAAGACGTGTGTCCTGGTTTAGGCTTGCCAGAGGGAGGCCTCTTCCAAAACACGTTATCTCACAATCTATTTCCCATTTTAAGCAGCATCCTTCAAATCATCTAACTACTGTTTTGCTCTAGTCTTTTATCACAAATCAACTTTGTGTTTCTTATTTAATATAAAAGCATTCTGGATTAATCAAGTCTTCTGTGTTCTGGAGAGTGGCTATATATACCTATTCCCTGATGGTCTGTCTGGAAACAGATATATTGCACACCCAAAAACTACTTCTCTTTTGGGGCTTTTAAGCTTGCTGATGAACAATTCCTGCCTGATTTAGAACATTAACTTAACTCCCAAATCCTCATTTGCACTATAAATACCACCTATTGTACCAATATATTTTCTCATTCTCTTGGCCACGGACTAACAGCTTTCTTTAGAACCTACTCATGAAACACTAGGAAACATTATTAACACAGACAACAGCTGCTATACCCACATTCATCTTCACTTTGCTTCACCTCAGTTCTCAGCATTTGCACAGGCCCTGCGGAAGGTATTGGGCTGTATTCTGTGTGAAACTGGAGAGCTACAAAAGTCCCAGGGGAAGCAAAAAGAGCCAAGAGGTGTAATCACCTACCACTCATCTGCTTTCTGAATCAGACCTGTTGTAGAGGCCAATCCCTCCCCTGTCCTTCTGACACCTCTTGTTACAGCAGGTCACTGACCTTTCTGAGTGCTGCCTTACAGAGGATCTGACCTTAAGTTAGGCTTTACATTTGTGGTGTACACAATCATAAACCTATAGCACTCCTGAGGCAAAGACATTTTCCTCAGCCTCTGCTCTGCTTTTCTGTACATTCTGGGGCACCAGATAAATCTGGATTAGTCCTAATGCTTTTATTTTATGTCACTCAAATATTTTATTGCTTTCGACAACTGAGTCCCCTGCCTTTTAGGCATCCATGCTGCTAGAGGGACACTTTAATACCATCTATACATTGTTGGTCTGGGTCTTAGAGTTACACAATCAGAATTCATATTAGATGCCAATAGAGGGTTTTAAAAACATAACTATGAAAACATGAGAAGGATTTTAAATCTACTTTGTGTAATTTGGCTGAAGTTATCATGTTGCAAGGGGATCTATTCATAGGCAATCCTATGGGGTTTTTTTCGCCTAGTCCTCACTAGGGAATGTTTTGGAAGAAAAGTATAAAAAGACATTGTTTCCTTATTATATAATACTCCTGACTTATGCCAAGAATATTCTCATCATAAGCGTGTTCATAATCTCAAAGACTGAGCTATTGCATTACTTGTGTCTATACAAATAATAGGCTTCTAAAAATATGATTCCTTGACAGTTTTTGAAAGGTGACTTACGTATGATTAAAAAGCAGTGTGCTTGTGTTTGCATTTCAGATTTGTAAATCCTATCCAGTAATTAAAAGCAGATCTCAAGTGTATCTGCACACATACAAAGTGAATACAAATCTAAGTCAGAGTTGCATTGAGGGAAAATACAAGAAAACAATTTTGCTGGCATATAACTGTTTAGACACTACCAAGAATTTTCCCAAGTAAGAGGAAGTTCCTCAGTTAACAGTAAAACTGATCATGTTTTTAAAGGAAGGCTCTTCTAAAATTGTAACAATAAAATGCTAATAAAGTGACTGACATATAAAAGAACACTGAAATGTACCATTACACCAACCATATTTTGATACAATGCATGAACATAACACCTGAAGCAGCTAATAAATTCTCTGTTGGAAAACAGGAATAAAGCATTGATATGCTGTTTGAGAAGAAAGATGATCACGTATTCTGACCTCTTATAACACCAGCAATAGAGTTTACTCTTCCTGCTTTACTGAGCAACACAACTCAAATATGTTCTTTCCAATTTTTCAAATGGAGAAAAAGAAGCACATCCTGAATTGGACTTAAGGGATACTTTTCAATTGCATAGCTAACAATTTTTATTACATCCCCAAATCCTAATTCAGAACCAAAGCTATTCCTTAGTTCTTGACTAACAACAAATCTCCCAGTGCAGACAATTTTCATGTGTCTCTTAAAGGACACATTTTTGCATTTACAGTTATGAACTCATTCAAATCTGCTCCTTACAAATAAGTTTGCAATAAAGAAGTGCTTCACTTAACTGACACAGATGTTGGTAAAAGATCTCAGTCTGTCAGTCCAAACCCTTTATATAAAATGAGAGAACTGAAAATGTACCCAGACAACAGAGAAGTACAAACAAAACAAAACCAAAAAAAAAAAAAAAAAAAAAAAAAAAAAAAAAAAAAAAAATTTTCAAAAAACAAAAAAAAAAAAAAAAAAAAAAAAAGAAAAGAAAAAAAATACTTTCCAGGTTTTACCATACTTATTTCAAATGTTGTCCTTGTCCACTCTGCAGAATAGGAGGCTCACATAGTTTTATGGAGCCTGGCAAAGCACAGATTCCTTAACAAGACTTGTGACTGAGGAAAATTGGATAGGATGAATAGACAGTTAATAGTACTTCTGGAAGAACGCGTGGCAGCTTTAGAGGACAATCTGTGGGCATTATGTTGCCTCCTTAAAGGAATAATCTTTAACTGGAAGAAAGGGTGCACAGTTTGAAGGCCTGTAACCTCACCACCAGTCATGGCTGGGTAGCCAAGGGACAAACAGAGTTTACAAAAATTTCATGCTCTACCTATTCTCCTGTTTTAGCAAGAGCCTGGATTAGGGGCACTTGGTAACAGAGTAAACCTCTTCCTCCATCATGCTCCTGGCTAAGTTTGACAAAGAACTAAAAGATAGTAAAAGTTAGACTGCTTCTCCAAAACTGTTTTTCCATCCCTTACAATGCAAAAACCTGTGCACGAAGAGAGTGTTTCAGATTTCCTTTTTGCTGCAATAACTGCTCTCTCATTCAGCTTCTGGGCCTAGCTGAGAAACTGGGAAGCATCTTCAGGACCAGAGCAGAGAGCTCTGTGCTGTGATCATACCACACAGTGCTCTAGTAGTCCATCTGTGTTGGATGGAGCCAAAATCCCCACTCAACACTGACTGTAAACCCAACTTGTCATAATGTTGACCTCCCAAGAGAGAAAAAGAATTGTATTTAAAATAACATGATCCTCCCTGCCAAGCAATTCCTTTAACTGGCCCAGTTACTTTGCATAAATCCCAGCAATGCTAGAGGAAAAACTCTAAAGACGGACTACGCCCTTCAGTAATTCAAAACCACAGAGCAAAGATATCCTGTTGTAACGTACATGGTATTCCAGGATTATAATTTTTGCTTTGAGCCACCTTTCAACATAGACCAAATGGAAGCAAACCTCATTCCTGAGTGCTACGAAGCCAGTTTTATGTCTCTCACAATTATGTTTGAAACCATAATGACAGATTACAGGAAATGAACATATGGACAGGGTGATTTATAAACACTTTTAAACAATGTAACTTTTATCAGTTCTGCTACATCAATCACCAATCTAGGAACAATTATTTTTTTGTATAAGATACTCTCAAGAGTGGTCAAGACAGGATTTGCTGACAGCCTATCTTAAAAACAGAATTATAAATTGCCTTCACTTTCTGTGCCAAGGTAATGGTTCCATACAGATAAGGGAAATCATGTGCCTCTCACAAACAGAGGAGCATAAGCAGACAACCAAGAAAACTTTGCTGTGCACACCAACAGAGAAGCAGTCCTGTAAAATAAACCAGGTGTGGCTGGGAGACAATGGTAATTATAAAACTGTTTAACTTTTGGAGAGCATTTTATCTGGCTGGCATAGCTTTAAAATCAAGATTTATATAATCGATAATTCATATTATTAATGAATGCAAATGAGTGGCAGATTTCAGGTAACTCTCATTAAGGAATCAAAAAATGGAATTAGGAAATAGGCACAATTAGCTAAGATGAACACTCAGTAAGAATAAGAAAATAATTACAGCTGCACTTACAAATGGTGAAATTGATTTTGAAAAGTCCTCCAAAATTTTGGTTATTATATTTCTGTAATTTTTTTTAAAAGCTGAAGGTCCACAAAGTAATAATAAAAATGGCCTAAGGGCTGAAACAATGTCTTACCTATGGACAGAGAGAACACAGGATTCCAGTATTGCAAATACCTTCCAATGAGCAAATCAGTTATTAGAAGTTTATACTTATGAATTGCAGGACAATATAACAAACCAGCCATTGAAAGCTGAAATTGGACAAATTCAAATGAGACACTGGGCACACAAATCTCACACAAAGCACCAAGAACAACTGCTTGGCTCGAGGCAAAGGTAAACTGGATTAATGGAATATACATAAGGTCACAAACATCACGTAGTAGTATTTTTCCTTATAACTTCTGTGACTCTCTTAATAATATGGAAAAGCAAGTCTAATGTAACATTTTATTATGGGTGTTCCTGAGAGCTAGAAAGAACCACTGAAGAAGCTGAAACTGCAGGAAGGAATCTTAATCCACAGATTTTTAACACAAAGGTCACTGCAACTGGAGCCATACAGCAACAACAGGCCCCCAACAGCAAAATGAGCAGGTTAACGGCTTACAGCCTTAAGGCTTCTTGCTAGAGAACAGGGGCAACCAGAGGATGGATCTACCAAACTAACTGGTGTAAAGCAAAAAATTTTAGAGGAAAGGAGAGGAATGTCAAAAAAAAAAACAAAACAAAAAACCAAAAACCAAACCAAAACAACTAACTAAACCACAAACAACAACAAAACTACAGGAAAAGAATAAGCATCTACAATGCAGTTCATAGATGACTTCAAGCTCCCAAAACAAAATCTATAGCTCCTGATTTAAGGAATCTGAAATGGCTCTCAACCTTTGAATATCAGATCCTATATGCTGTATAGTCAGAAACTTAAGAAAACAGCAATGAAAATTACTTGTATGTACATATTGCCATTAAACAAGAAAACCCCACGATCTTAGTCTGAATCATGTCAGAATTTCAGAAGTGAAAAAATGTCTTCAAAGAAAATGACTTTCACTACAGTCTCTGTCCCTTACTCTAATCCTTGTTACATGCAACTTCTCACCAGGGCAACTACCGGGCCAGTTAATTTATAGGGAAAAAAAAAAAAAGTTTAGAACAAAATCATCTACGTTCCTCGGATAGCAAGGAGACAGCAGTATTTTAACGGAGCAGCAGAGGGCATCGAAGCATAGTAAAGCTCAAATCCCGGTGAAGGGAAGCTGCCTTTAGGTGACAGCGTACGTGCACCATGGACAAGTGTTCAGGACAGAAGATCGGGATCCAGGTACCTACTCTGATGCCTGATGAGGAGCAGCTACAAGTGTTTGGATAAATAATTTCCTGACTCAATTTCCCAAATAATAAGTAAGATTACGTGCAACTAATCCAGACCCCACACAAGGCAGTTCGTGTTTCAAAAGTTAATGCAGATGTAACACTCACCTCAGTAAAGAGAACCTTTGAGAGAAAATGCTAATTAGACACTAAATAACATCACTGCAATATCTCCTTTAAAGCTAACACAGACAGTCCATGCTGCACAATGTAAAACCAACTGTGCTTCAAACCATACTTTGAGTTTTACCACTTCAAGTAGTCAAATCACAAGGTCTCACATATCAGGGCATGAAAACCAAGTGTGTAATACTTCCTTTGGAGAGCTGCCCAGGGCAGAATGGCCTCATTGCTCTTCTCTCTTGCCTTCAGACTTGTTCCAGCAATATCCTCTGCCTCTTCCAAGATGACCATCAGCTAAAGGGAAATATTTAACTGCAGCTGAAATGGTCAATAAGAATATAGCTGGAGAAGAAATCTGAAGAAAACTGTCTTAAGTAACCTAGTTGGAGATTCAGAGTTCAGTTATAAACTTTAAGCTTCTTGTCTTCGCTTTTTTTCTCCAAATGCTATCACACACAAAAATCAAAATGCAAGAACAGCTTGCAGTTGGCCAGTGCTTTTCCATGTTAAACCTACACACACTCACAAAAGAGTAAAGTATGACAATCTGTTTTAGCAGGGAAGTGGCTAATAACCTACACAAAAAAAAAGGGTGAGGAGGAAGACAGATGTTTCTTATTTTCTTTAAACTGTTTTCAACCTCCTTTTTTATGTGCTTTTTTGGGAAAAAAAAAAAGGCATTTCTATTTCTATAATGTACAGCAACCTCCTACAGAGATGGAATCCCACAGGAAATTTCTATCAGTTATCTGCTACCTAGATTTCTGTTCCATGAACTTGATTTACTTTGGATTAATTTGCATTTCTGAAAATGAATTATTCTGACATTTATTTTTCAGCACTCCAATCATGGACTGCTACCCTGCAGCCACCACAAGCAAGCTCACACAGCCCAGAGCAGAGCTGCTGGCCTGTGAAGACTCTTCTAAGGGTTTATAGGGATATAATACCAGTTTACCCATAAATGAGGGTTGGCACACTAGCAGTTGTCACTAACTGTATTGTGAGGTCTCAGTTCACCAGAATGGTAGGAAAGCAAGCAGACAGTAGAAATCCTTTTACAAGTCCTGTCTGTTCTGATTTTCAGTCTTAACTAACTCATGCTGCTGTGTCAGGAGAAGACCTTAGCCTAGCCCAAAAAAGGAGATTTCTCAAAAACTATACTCAAAGGAGAGCTATGTCTGCTCTCCATCACCCACATGTTCCTCTGCAACAGTAATGAGGTGAGAGAGATTTGCAGCCTCTCAGACCACAGTGCTTAGCCTGTCTGGAGGCCTTTGCAGGCAGCACATCTTGGGCAAACTGGTGAAGAATAAAGCACCACAACTGTCTTGCAAGATGGTGAAAAAACAAGTGCTTTCTCCATGTGTGAGGGAGAGGCTGTAATACCCTAGTGACACTTTGCCTGGGAAAGGCTCCGTGAGGAAAGCCTCTAACAATCCTTCCTGTGCTTGTGCTCTGAGACACACATCAGGGACTACGTTGTCGAGTTAGTTTGCTGCATATTCTTTTGATCTGACACAGGTAAACTATTCCAAACTTCTATTTGCTTTCTTGCTCTGCATACACCCAGAATATATTAGCTTAGTCTTCCCAAATTCCAGCTGAACTTCTGAGTCAATTACCAAGGTTGCTACTAATCTTTCTTCATTCAGAGGATAAATTGTACAAGGATGGCATTCAGTTTTCAATGGAAATTCAGTTGTGCAATTGCCTAAAAAAGTCTCTCCCTAGTCATCAAAGTAAGCAAGAGCAAAATCCAGTCCTTTTTTTCCATTTTACAAAGACCATCACTGCTCTTCAAAGTAAATTTTGAAACTGAATATTTTTAAAAGATATAAGCAAAACCAGTTAACTTCAAATTCTCACCCATAAGAATTCATCTAAATTTTAAGAAAAAAAACATTCTTATTCAAGAAATGCCTTTTTCAAAGAACAGTGACTCCTATCTTTCACAGAGGAAAAACGCCTAATGATGTAGAAATGGACTTCTAAAAAGCCAACCGTTTTATTTCAGGAACAATGACTCCAAGTTTAATCAGGTGAAAAGAGGTATTTCAGAAAGTTGCCTGGCTTTATTCTGATTACACACAAAAATTGCTGTATGTAAGTGGAACAATCTGGTTTTGAGCCATTTATGGTAACCCATCAGCCAGAGCCTCAGCTGAATGCAAATCATCCACAAGACAGAACACCAGAAGTGGAGATACGAGATTAAAATAACAAACTGGGTTATTTCACTTTTATGCTGTCAAATAACGCTTCTTCCAGAAGCTTGTTTAAAAGCTGTGCCCTTAGAAATTGCTCTGGGTTATGTTCCTGATGATTTTTGGCACCAAACCCAATGTTTCTCCACATTAACTTATTAACAATGAATAGAAGTAAATCACCAAGTTAAGGGAAAAAGTACTTACTATGTATTTTGAAAGTTTATAAACCATGTTGATTCCTTCCCTTGGCTTCTCTCCAGAGAAATTTACTGGGGTAGCTGAACTGATTTACTACCTGAAGGAGATTTCAAGGTAGGTCCAACTTAGACACAAATATGAAAAGTATCCTGGTCTCATCATAAGAACTGTACTTGCAGAGGAATGCACCAAGGTGCTCTTGGCACAGGGAAGAAAGGCTTGCAGGAACTCCAGGAGAGGGAAGACTATCAGGCCTAGCACAAGGACAAAACAACTCTTCTGACCTAATGCTGCTTTCAGAGCAGAAAGAGCATCTTTTACAACACTGGGCCCCTCCTGCTCATTCAGCACTACACCATACCTGTCTGCTAGAAAATGTGGGTCAGCAGTGACAACTCCAATGCAATTATCATCAACGTATCTGACATGGGGGAAACAGAAGGAAATCAGGGCTGTTATATAACAAGCTAAACTATCTTCCATGGTGAGTGGTGAGAAGATGGAAAAGAACACAGATGTTTAAAGTAGTAAACAGCTAATAGTAAGAACAGCTCTTTACTCTGTACAGAAGAGACAGAGGAGTGTCTGGGTCAAAATATGGCCCAGCAAGGCAGTGAGTGTTACAGCTTGCAGGAATAGCAAAGGGCCCAGGAAAATGATAATATTGCCAGGCTGGGACTCCCAAAAGCCTAAACCCATACCAGAAAGTCCCTACAAGTTTCACGACTGACTCCAATGACGACAACATTGTTTCTTAAAAGGAAAAAAAAATGAGAAACAGCTGTCGCTGGACTTCAGAAGCAGGTGTGATGCATCAGTTCAGACAGAAAAAATGATGGGGAAAGTTATATAAATTGGGGGGAAAAAAAACAAAATACACAAAAAACCAACCAAAAACCCGAAAACAACACATCAACCAAAAAAACTCCAAAACTATGAAGAAAGCACAGAGTATTTCATTTCAACTTTACTAAGCATGTCGTTCTTTTTCCCTTCAGCTCGCACATCTTTGTTCTTGACTGCACATCTTGATTCTTAACTTTAAAATTTTAATTAAATAGCAAAATAAATAAACTTTCCGTTCTTCTTTTAAAAGCACATTTTAGTGAAAATTTATGTTCCCATATCTCAGTTACAGCTTCCATAACTTCTTTATTACTACAGTTAATTAAAATTAACTTTTATAAGGAGGGTAATTTAATAAAAAAGAACCAGTGAGATAAAAATGTAATTGAAATAAGAACCCTGAGATGGCCAAGAGCACAAATTAGAAAAACACAAGAATGCCGAGCTAAATTTGGTAAGCTGAACTTCAAGGTGACAGAGCAAACAAAGAACCCACAGTGTCCACAATTTGGCTATGAAAAGCAGTACAAGAGGCATTACAAATCTTTCCCTCTAACCTATTGAATTACATGTTTGTCATTCCTAATTAGTTTTGTCATTGAATATACACATGGAGAAAAGATTTATTAAAGAAAAATAACCTTACGTACACACTGGATCATTTATTCTAATTAAACAGCATTCCAGACAGAAATACAATTTCAGCTATAGCCCATTTCATCAACAGAAGATGAAAACAGTTCAGATGAAAGGAAAAACCAGAAATATAGGCTCAATTCTGCAATAAGAGCAATACAGGGGTCACTAGAAGGAACAAGGGTTTCCTGAACACAGCAGTGATGCAGCTTTTTCTCCAGCTAATTCAGCAGCTACCAGTGGGATACGGGAGGTGTTTGCAGAAGAGATGTGGTGCACAGCTATTCCACTCACAGGCAGACTGTGCCTGCCCCAGCCTGGGGACAGAGCTAGGAGCAGCTAGCAGGAAGAGGCACTTTACTGGGAATAAATCTTACGTGAACAAGGGCTCTCCCGTCCAGTATCCTCAGTACTTTGTGGTCTTCTGAAAATACCATCATTTACTAACATGAAAGCAACTACAACAACATGCTCCAGGCACATTCATTTTAGAAGAGAAACCTGAAATCTGATCTCTGGTCTCAAAAGCAAAAAACTAAGGTTTCCTGCATTTCACTTTCAAGAAATTCCTGACCTTATTCAAATCTTAAACATCCATGACTGGGATGAAGTATTGTTCCACCACGTCAGAGAGTGATAAGACAGCAGCGCTGAGCAGGATCTCCTCTGGCACCAAGCAGGCAGAATGATTTCTGCTCAGACTATTAAAGAGCTGTTGCTCTAATGGGCAGCGTGACAGCACCAGAAACAGTCCACGTGCTGTAAGGCACTGGGAGAATTAAAATAATAAGCATGCATTAGCAACACTGATTCTTCCATCATTGCCACTCAGTCATAATAAAGTTATAATAAAGTACTTCTCACATGTCCACCAGCAGCTCCAGCTCCTGCACAACCTGACAACAGGTCATTCCAGGAGGTACTACTGTAAAGCAAACTAAAGCCAAATTATTACTTCACACTAGTTTCTTCCACCTTAAATTAGCAGGATCATTTCTTTAATGAAAATTTTCTTGGCTTCTCTTGCACTTGGGTGAAAATGGATACGATAAGCTGGTTAATACACAGCAAGGTTTAAACACTGGAGCATGCACAACTTCCACGCTGTAGTAACAGCTCAGTCCACAAAGCATATACAAGAAGTATCTACCCAAATAACTTTAAAGGGCTATGTTTCCATTTTGCATTAATTCAGCTTTGGAATCATTATGGCTCAATACAGTCATCCCTGTGCAAAGAGCCTAAACAGTTCTGCAGGCAGCTAACCCCGCAGATCCTCCGCAGCCATTGTGTGGCTGCCTAAACACACTGCAACAGACCAGTAGTTCAACTACTTTCACTCTGTAATACCAGTCAGGCTATCCCAAACATAAAATATTATATAGTTCTATTAACTTGGAAAATAATTAATAGTATATAATCCTTCAAATTTGAAGGGTTTTTGCTTGCTTGGGTTTAATTTTATCTGCAGTAAGCATTCACTACAAAAACCTGTACAAGTTTAAAAAAATGACACAATATATTGACACAAGAGCCACTAAAATTAAGTTGACAGAAATCAGCACCTAAAACTGGTTAAAAGGTATTTTCAAATACAGTAGAAGTCAGACAGCAAGAGAAAAAAATTCAACCGGCCTCATTGGTAAGCCCAGCGTTGATGCAGAGCACTGTTATCAGGGCAAACAAGAATTCAGAAAAGGAAAAGTGGGTGTATATTTGGAGAGGCTGATAAGTTAGTGAGTATAACTAAATGGCCATCTTTCCCACCATATTAACAGCTCTTTAAAGGTTTTAAAAACTGGGCTAAAGTTGATGATCATGGAAGCAGAAGAGGAGGTGTTTTTTTTCCCTCGTACAACATGAGGTGTGCACAGCTTCTTCTTCTCAGATGAAGTCAGACAATCTCACACATATTTGGGCAGGAGATACCAAGGCAGAGGACTCCAAGTGCACAGTAACAAAATGACAAGTGAAAAGATATTATGAATGCTTACTGTACAGATAGCTTTTGCCTCAACTAGCCTCTTCATTTTTTTTCCAATTCTGCACAAAATTATTGAGTTTTCCCTCAGAATATATTATGTGGATGCTGCTCTTCAGGCCACAGTGCAGTATTCCCAGATTTTGGCCCCACATCTTACAGGTAAGCCCTCCCTACCTCCAGCACAGAAATAAATAACATTTTTCACTGTGCTTTAAATATTACTACACCTACTTTTTTGCACTATGCTTTGCACAGAAGTGATAAGCCAGATGTGACATAGTCACACACAGACAGTTCAAGGGTGTAACTGTTGGTCTAGTTGAAGTGTTCAAAGTCATGCCCACTTCAGGGAGCAGCAATGACATTCTGAGATGGCCAAATAGGAACACTGAACTTCTCTATAATTCCTTCAGAAACCATCTCCATTTTTGAGTCAATGTGATCACCAAAACTGATGGACTCTCCAACTCCCAAAGGTCCCTGCCTGAGGAGAACCATAAATGTACTACAAAGGAAGGCAGGACAATATTAATGATCTGGCCTATCTGATCCTATTTCCTTGCTTGGGCTCTTACTGTGTTCCCCAAGAAACACTTACAGAGGTTGAAGTCATTTCAACCACAGAAGAATACTGCAAGGATGCTCAGTTTGGTTCAGTCTCAACTTCTGCGGCATGATGTCCAAGCACCGCATAAGCTCTATTTGGCAAAACCCGGTCACACAGAATTTGAACTTGGAACATTAGAAAGAGTTTATAATATTAAAATTCAGAAAGAAAGCCCAAGGAGCAATGAAACAGTAAATTGGGATGGTGCATATTTTCCTGTTATATGTGAAATTATTTGCTTTTGCCATAAAAGGGACTCTGCATACAGCTCATAAGGAGCTTGCATACAGCCATAGTCTCTAATATGCTCCAGCCAATAGCAAATTCCCTGCAATCAGAGATGAGTCAAAGGAAAAACGCTATCCAGAACCACGCGCCAACAGACGACTGATTATACATCGCTCCCACAGGCTGCTTTGCAGCCAATTTAAAAACCAGCAGCATTGGAGCCAGCCAAAGTAGCAAACCAGTGCCAAGTCAGTACTATAATTGTTTGTGCCATTAAGCATAAAGAATGCCATTGCTTCCTAATCTTATAGAGAAAAATGCAGCATGGGAATGATGACAATTACTGCATGATAAATTATTTTAAAAACCCTATGCTCTCCTTACATCACTGCTCACACATGAGAAAAGGCATTTTGAGGGTAGTCTTATTTTCAAATTTCGCCCCCACCAAGATGTGAATTATGATGTCATGGATTAAGCCCATTAGAAAAAAAAAGGTCTTCAGGGATGGTTCCTGCTTTGTTTTCTCCTATGAAGCCACATAACATCATATATAAAAATAAAACAGGAGTAAAGCATGAGCGCATTTCATCTCTGAATTTGGAGAAGGCATTCAGCCCTGCCTAGGGCCAGGCTTCCCAACAGAGATACTCCAGTAAGCCAGGACAGAATAGCAGTGAAGGGCCCTTACTCCATGCAGTAAAAATACTCGAGAATTTTCCACACTATGCACAGAATCACCTGATGTGAGAAGCTCTTTTGCCTTCTTTCTGCTCTGTTGTTACGTGTACCCATTATTCACTGGTCTATTATCCCTATGCCTAGTGGGAATCAGCAGCCGGAGTGGGAATCTGTTATAGATATCTGTTAGAGTAAGGGTGTGCCTATTACTGCATGTGCTCTGTGAAGTGAACCAAAAGCGTTACTACATTTTTATGTGTCTGTGAATCTAAGACACAAACTATAAACCCTTCTCCAAAGGGGAAAGATAAGATGAGAAAATTTTGATGCCATAAACTGAAGTCAATTATGTTACCTCACCCTTTACCATAAACAAGGAAAGCATAAAAAGAGCAAAGAGTCCTAAAGAATCTTGGCAAATTCAAGTTTCAACAGAATACTTTTTAACGTATATTTTTTTTTAACTTAGAAGTCTACAAACTCTAAGGTGACATAAAACATTTAGTATTGATTCTTCTTTTTAGCATCTAAGGGGATAGAAATCACTATCTCATTCTCCAGTTCTTTCAGAGAAGTACAGTATCTCTACTCACTCGGAACCAATAATTCTGGAATAAAATACTCTAATCCCAATCACTATGAGTCATCCCCTCCCACATTTTTCAGCAGTTAGGTGCAATACATGGTTTGGATTTTTTCCCTGTAAGTCTGTTCCACTGTTCCTTTGAAAGGTACCACAAAACCTACTCATTTTTTGAAGATTACATCTTGATTCATTTCCCTGTATTTTTATAGGTGTACTAGCACCACAGTTCTTCAAGCTCCATAGTCAATGGCCTTTGGAAGAGAAACAGTTTTGTCTTTCTTCTCATATTGCCAGAAACCCTATCACCTTTCTGAATCAAAAAAATATAGATCTGTATCCTACAGTCTTTAATATGAGCGCCCACTAATTTTAAATGGCCATTTTTGTTCTCTCAGGAGCAGCAACACCCACATTTTAGGTACCAGTCCCTATTCCTACTGCTGGAGCACTGCTCCTGTCCTAGAGGAAGAGGTGCACATAGAGTGCACTTCCGTCCTGCTTGTATTAATCTTTATTTCAGCACCTACTTAAGAAGAAACGTAGATAAAAGCATTGTGTTTTCAAGGAGCAGGAACTCAACCTCTTCTTGGACCTAGCAGGGGTAACTGCATACAATTTCAATTATTCCAAAGATAGTCTCCAGAGTTCTAAGATCCATGCCTTCCTTTCACTCCAAAGTCTTTGGTAACATCCTTGTGCTATACAGAGGAATCACGACTGAATTAGTAATCTGCAGAAATATTTTGGTGTCTCTGGAAATACCAGGACCAACTTGACAACGCTTAGTGTGTCAATGTTGCAATTTGAAGTACTTTCACAATCAACCAAAGGTGATTTTACAAAGGTTACTACCAAGATCGTCAGTGTTCAATTGTTCCTTACAAAGTCAGAAAAGCAGGAACTATCTTACGTGTCATTTGTGGGGGTTTGATACCCATATATGCCATGTATACGTGAATTTTATGCATCTACTCAAGCTGATAGGACCACCCAGTGAAACCTTCTCAAGCCAGTTAACAAAGAGATCATCCTTAAGCTCCAAGCCACTTTTCAAAGCAAAAAAAGCAGTGGAGAGCTCTCCACTGAAAACACCAAGTCCTTCACATATAAAATTCAGTAGAGCCCACATCAGCACTGTACCTGATCTCAGCTGCTGGATCAGAGCTGATGTCTACTGCAATCTCCCTCTATAAACCTTTGAACATGGACTTTAGAACTCAAATGCCAGGAAACAAACTGTCAGCCTGGAACCTTCCATGCACTCTATATCCATGCACAGTACAGCCATACATAGGGATGTGTGCACCTGAAAACGACATCAATCCCACCAGCAGGTGAAAACCAAGCAGCAAAATAGCATCCAGAAATGTACAATGGTCACAAAAGTCCCAAAGGCTGCAAAATTCGTTGACTATGGATTTCCTGAGCCTACACACACTACTTCCCCGATCATTTAAAACTGTCACATTGGGGTTCTACAGCTCTTTCACACAAACTTTGTATGTTCTTATTCACATATTCAAACCAATTACTCAGAGTCCTTTGGTCTAAAAAGAAAATTATTTTCTTTTAAATTCTGAAAGCATTACATCATATTGCTTATCTAAATTCCTTTATAAATTCAAACATTAGCCCTTTCACAATCACAACATTTATATTTAAGGCTCTTTTCAGCCATAGCTTGTTCATTTTGTTATTTCAGTAGTGTTGTCTCAGTGAAAACTGACTTCACTCACTCAGTTCTCCATGAACAAAAGCTAACTATTAAAGTTTGTACGATAAGAGAGAGCTGGTTTATAAATCAAACTGAAGCCCATTAGTGAGTGGCTTTGAACAAATATATGAACAACTATTGCCTTGAAGTCAATTCTTATTTTCCAGTGAAGCCAGACTATCTCCAGGTGACAGTTTAAAAAATAAATTATAGAGATAAGAGAAATGTGTTGTTTAAAAAGAAATCATGAACAATTATGTAATTTCTTCTTCATAACCATAACCCCAAAAGATTATCCAATAATCCCACGTATGCAAAAAAGGCCTGCTACTTATGAAAACGTAGTAGCAATAAGATAGCCTAACTTAAATTTGCCATGAACAAGAAAAGAAGATAGCTCTAAAAAGCTACCTACAAATCAGAACGTGGGTCACATTTCTAGATGTGCTTTTGAAAAAGGTCTTTTCAAAAAGCAGCACAAAAATATTTGTCATTGAAACTGCTGTAAATCCCTAAAAACATACATGAACACATACACTGCCTCTGGTCTTCCATCAAGGATTCCTAACACAAGCCTGAAATGAACTTAGCATCCAAGTAGATTGACAACAATTCCTTTCAGCTTTACCTGTACTTTTTGGTTATCAGACCATACCTTGGCAGGAGGGAGGCGTGTTTAATGCCACATCTGTTTCTAACTGACATCTAGTAACAATCTGATATATTTCATTAAAATTTCCAACCAAATACATACGAAGCTTTTAAAATATCAGTTTCAGAAAAGTTAAAGACCTCCCAAATCCATTACTCTGCCATTTAGAAACCACAGCACTTCCAGATTTATAATAAGCAATATTAACCGATGTTTTTACTCTCATTATATGCCCACCAAAAATCTTAAAATAATACCAAAATAACAAATATACAGAAACTAGTTCCATTGTCTTTATTTTTGTTTAATGTGGCAAAAGTCTCTAGAAGTCTTCAAAGGGCAATGTTCAGAGAACGGTTTAAGTATTCTGTGATAACGTAAGAGATCTATCAACTTTGTGAAGCACCACCCAGCCCAGGATCTCACAGCACTTTACAAAAGCACTATCAAATTACACAGAGGAGATAGGGATTGACAAATCCTCCCTTACCCTGAAGTCCTGCAAGGCTAAAGCATGCAGAAAATAGTTAACAGTTAATTTGGAAAGCTTAGCATTTATCACATAACATAGGATCCACCCCTCAAAGTTCTGCACCAACGCATGAGATGGGTCACGCTGAATACATGAGGGAAACCCAAGTCTGAGTGAGAGTCCAGACTCAGAAAGGATCTCAGCAGTGAGACACTGAGAGCCAGAGAAGTCACCCAAATCCAAACAGCAAAGGGGCACCCAGCTAATTTGCTCTGTCGATTCAGAGCCACCACCTATGAAAGTCCTGGGCATTTATCTGAAAACGCACAGGGGACATCTCAAACCTGTTCCTTCTTCAGGCCACAAATAAAAAGTAACCATAACAGCTGGCCAATTTTGAAGCCATCCATTTCATGGCTGGCAAACTCTTATCTCAATTCAGCCTTATCGGTCATTTCAAATGTGAGCAACCACAGAGTATCCTCAAATGACCTTATCTACAAAGTGAAGATTTCTGAGCAGAGGAGCTCTACTACTTGTGACAAGTGGATCATCCCTTTTTCTTCTGAAGGTGAATGTTGCACATGTCAGTAAGTTTCTGAGTTATTTAATAAATGATACAAAAATATGAGTATTTCCAGTTAAAAAAATTACAAGTGTCAACAACTATAAAGTTATGTTAAAACAATTTTTACCGTTCTTTATGCTTATTTCCATATGATTCTCTGCTTGGCAGAAATGTGGAATACGAAAATCACTCCTATACCTAGCGAGAATTATATGAGAGCAACTCACAGGCAATACATCTAAGATAAACAAATGTGTTTTGCTTCCATGATTCTGTGCTATCTTTTATCTTAGTTATCACTTTAGGCCAAAATGCTGCCAGGTAAAGTAGAGGGAACAATTCAGGCACAAGACATACCTGTCTGGTAATTCTGAATGAATGCCTAATAATGTCTCCCTACAGTGTTATCAAAGACCTTTTCCACCTCAGAAAGTCTTTTCAAAATTTATCTCCAAAGAACAAAAAGGCTTTTTCTAGGATAAAAAGCTATTGCCCATGCTCCAGCAAGTTCAGCTCAGCAAAATTATTTTAACAGTTTCAATCACTCTTCACAAAATGTCAGATTCAACTGACACACAGCTAAGCTCTAATGTCTCATGGCTATGACCTTTCACTCTCCTGCCTGAAACTCAGTGCTTAACTGCACCTCGGAAGGACAAAAAAAAAAAGCCTGGAGACCCTCTGGATAAAAGTCCTAGGCCTAAGGGAAACATGAAATTCAAACATACAGTACATGGGCACAGAAGATTTAATGTACGCAGCTTATACCTGATATAAACCTTTCATGGCACCAAGCAGATCCTTAAAAAAGTGTAATGTGTAAAATAAGAGTCTAATTGACCTGGAAACCAGCAGCACCCCACTCTTCAGCATCCAATCTCAGAGGCAGAATTGAGTCAACTTAACCCCCTGCTCTTCTAGGCTCCTAAGGGCACGATCACTGCACATATCAAAGCTGCAGCGCAACAGCCTTCAAGTCGTGAGCTGTGAAACACCAGATCTTCATGTAAAGAAAGAGAAAACTGTTTCATTATTTAAATGAGAATCATTGAAGTCAGTGGAAGAATTTCCACAGTGACATCCAAATGCTTTTGCTTTCTGTAGCTTGGGACCAAATACTTAGAAAGAAAACAGAAGGCCAGACAAAACAACAGAGATGGACAAAAGGAGGGAGTGGGTAGATCTGCATAATACCATGCTTAAGGAAAACTGGAATTAAATTTTAATAAATTATATGTATTCTCAGTACCTTCTCCTTTTTATTGCTCACCCATTTTTCGTGTCCTGTGTGTAACCTTTAAAGAGTCAAATAAGCATTTTCTTGATCCACAATGATCTTTCAACATGGTTGCCAAAACTTTACCAATCAGGAGGTTCAGAAGTTGAGTTTTACTAAGATTTCCTATTCCACACAGGGAATAAGAGAAAGTAATTGATACCTTCACTTGTCACACAAAAAATGAATGGCTTCAAGCAATTTTCATTTAAGAAATTATATCCTCTGGACAATACTTAAAACAGCAGGAACCATCCTAGTGTAAGCATATAAACCTATAAAGTTACAGAGCCATTGCCAAACCAACTTGAACAGTATATAGATGCATTTGCATTCCAGCTCACTGGCAAAAAAGGCTGGAAATTTTCTTCATCTATGTATGTCACCCATGAAATGCTAGGTTAACGGAAGGAATTTTATTTCAAACAAATAAGTTAATAACTACAAGAATTGCTAAGAAAAATGATTGTAACAAGGAAAAAAAAGCCAAATGAGCAATGCACGAATACTTCAGGAAGTAATATAGGTTAGGGATGTTCCTGAATCTACTATAATTTCATATATTACTTTAATAAATATTTATTAAAGCACACAAATTAACATGAAAAACTAGTTAAACATTGGAGATAACATTTCTGACTGCCAGTGTGTTAAACAACTCAAATATGTGTGCATGACCAGCATGGCATGTATTTCCCCACAACTGGTACTCCAAAAAATGCAGTTCAGGAATGGAGGTCCTGAGGCTCCAAACACAGACTTGTGACAGCATCACATTTCTGCAAATGATGATGTGTCCTAATAAAGGACATCAGTTTGTTGTCCCTCCCAATACTGCTGTTGGGCAGCGACTTGCAGGACTTTACTCAAACTGTGGCTAGAACCAGTCTCTCTAATTTCCATACTAAGATTAACTGAAGGCCAAATCTTGGTCTGCAGTACAAGCACAGGATCAGACCCCAAATAAGCAAGACTTTATGCAGAAAGCTAGCAGTCTGATTTAAAGATTTGTCAGTTAGACCCCCCTCTCCCTTTTAAAATCCCATTATATTTTTGCTTGCTTGTTTCCATCGTATTCCAGTTCTAAATTTACAGTGGTGTGAGACTGGGCAACATGTTACTCTACAAATCACCCAAGACTGTGGTGCTATCATATTTCACCTTAACATAATGCTTGCTTTAGGTGGACGCTTTGTTGTTCTAAATATGCATTACTTAGAGTCTGGGAGAAGTGAAAATTATTCTAGTAGGAACACAGCTGTCTGTGACTAGGAAGACCCATCAGGCTACTGGAGTGCTTGGAGACTTGCCTGTGAAACAGTCAGCACAGAGCGGGCAGAAGGATTAAGGAAGAACTAAGATCAAACCAGACAATGGCAGCAACTCCAAAGGCAAAGCAGTGTTCAATTCAGTCTGAAGGACTTTGAGTTAACTGTTAATATCCTATAACCAATACATAGGGAGAGAAGTGAAAAGTGAGCAGGTTGGCTAACAACCCATCGAGACTCTGAGTCTCTTCAGAGCAGTACTAGAAAGTATTGTAATGGCAGATACCACAGAAGTGGAATCAAACCTAAGGGAAACGAAAAAAGTAGAAAAAAAATCGCATACCTGTGACAAGAGGTACTAAGCTACTCTCACAAAAATATCTGTTCTTTTCAAGTATGTTAATTTTTTAAGTTCTACCTAGAATTAGATTTTTTCACTATTATTTTGTATACCAGAGTAAAGCAGTAGATAGTAGTAGGGATTTCACTGGCTATTCCCAAGATCACTAAGACACACTGAGTTTGCGTGAGCAAAAGAAAAGGTAAGAAGAAGACAGTCGAAGAAGACAGTCATAAGATTTGCAAGGCAATCACAATATTTTCTATTCTCCTTGTAACAAATGTTTCTATACTGTTAGTGCTATCAAGGAATGAACAGGTTATGCTGTTCTTGTTCTGTACGCTCTCAGCTTCAGCTTAAGCTTCAGCTGCACCACACATGCACGGACACCTGCACCACACACACAACTTCATAGTAAGATTTTGTTGTCATTCCCACCAGCTAAACAACAATTAGTGACACTACTCCGCAGACAAATTAGCTTTCTCCTTTTCAGCTGCAGTCATTTTGGATCTGGCCTTCCCACCTCTAAATCCAAAGTGCTACCAAAGTGCAGCTGCAAAAGCCATCTCTCCTCCCTCTCTAGGTCCATCTTCTCCTTGATTCTGTTGGCCTCCTGCCAAGTCATATTCAAGTTGCTTGTCTTCACCTACAAGATCTTGCATAGCAATAAATTATATAGAAATGGCCACAATGCGCTGAGGAATTACCAAGTTCTTGCAAAAAAAAAAAATGGAGTAATAAGACCTTCGATTACACCCCTCTCCATCAGTTACAGCCCAGACACAATTCACACTCTGTGTCCTCCTCCACAGCACACTCCTTTGCCCATGCAGTCACTCCCATCAGAATTGCCATTTCTCAGACTCCCCCTGCTCCAGCACCCCACAGGAAAGAGGCAGATCAGAGAGAGAAGCCCACAGGGTCACAAATCAGAAAGGGAACATGTGTAGAACAGCACAGCCCCACACAGAGAGGCTTCAGCAAACTCTCTTGTAGCTGCAGCGTCCCACCACAGCCTGTGCCCAGGCACCTGAACTGGTTTTCCCACTGCAGGATGTGGCACACAGCCCTCTGCGGGGCTGGGCTGCGCTGCAAAGCATGCAAGGTTCAACCTTATTTTGGGACACACAAGGGCAACCCGACAGCAGAGGGACTTGCAAGCACTCTGTGTGACTCGCCTGTAGCTCCTTTCCAGACATTTTTACCATGCTCAGGGCTGCTCTAAGCAGGTGGCTCTGTCCTGATCCCTGCCTGCAACTTTGTTAGGCCTGTCCAGCAGCACATTCAATTACAGTTTGGGGATTAGATGACCAAAGATTAACTAAACGCTAAATAGAAAAAAGCCCAGGTCTTCTGAGACATAAATCTTGCAAATATGGTTCCATAGAGCACAAGTCCAGATTCCTGAATAGTTTATTATTCTGTAAAATCTTCACTGTAAAAGACTGCATATACTTGAAATTTGCAAAGGTAGCAGCTTAAGTTATTTCTAGTCAGCTCATAAAAATCTGTCTTTAGCACTTTTTTCCTAAGAAGAAAGAAAGAAACCCAGACATACTCTAAGCTAGTGAAAAGATAAGACTCTGGATATAATACCAATATGACTTCACCTTTTATTTTTTAAGGGTTCGAAACAATACTGGATGAAAGTTTATATGTAAGCATAAGGGATCTGCCAAAATGAAAGTGAAAACCCAGCAAATTATATTTCAGACACCTTGACATATTATGCACCATACATGCTGTCAGCTTCACTGTCCTTTCCTTTGCTGTAGGCCGAATGCTTGAATACCAATCTTATTAAACTACAACTCTGAATTTATCCACTATATATAACATTCCAGATGTCGTACCAGCTGGGAACAGGCCCTTAGGCCATCTTTGGTTGATCTCTTAGTCGCTTTCCAGCTTTTGCCAGGCATTCATCCAAAAATATGAAGGAAAGTGCTAAAAACAGATGTCAGAGTTAATGTTGTTTTTTTTTTTTTTTTTCCTTCATGGTAGGAAATACAGAAAACTTGTACCCTACACCTATTATATGAAATATTAATATTGTCAAAAAATAAGTTAATTTTAAATTAAATTACAATGTAGCAGAGTTAATTTTGATACTATTTTTCTGACAACAGGCCAGCCCCCATCAGCCTGTTTTTTGAAAATATTATGTGGTCATTTGGATTTTTTCATTAAGTTGGAAAAATCTTCTGATGTCATCAATCTGCAAAAACGGTTTTGAGTCCCTCCTTTAAGAAATATAATGGTTAAAATGTAAACTAGATTGATTGCAATTCATGGTAAACTTTATGACAAGGCTGGAGTAATGGGAGTTATTAAATCAGTACACATCTGAGCTATGAAAGGGGAAGACCTGTTGGCCCCATCATATTACAACAAATTATTTCAACTTCCACTCGCTGCAATATGAGTAGGAGACATTCAGATCTTCCCAAGAGGTGCTGTCTCTCTTCGGGGTCCTTACAGGAGTTTAAGCATGGAATTTCAAAGCTCAGGGCTGGAAGCGAGGTCCTGATCCTGCTGACACTTTGGAACATGTGCATCTTCACTTACGGGGCAGTTCTGACGTACATGGGAGTCCTCACAAGAATTAAGTTATGCATGTGCACAAGTGCCTGGGCTGTGGACTCCAAGGTCCGTGCAAGAGGTAATCTATTTTATCTGCTATAGACATGGTTCCAAATCTTCTGTCCACACACACCAGAATATTAACAAACATATGCAGAACCAATTCTCAGAAAGTCCTCGAGGTGCTTCCCGCAGAGCCTCCCCTCAGTATGCAGGACCTTGGTCTCTGGTACAGCCAAGTACAGGAAATATTCCCATTTTGATTACACCTTACAAGCATGATAATCTCTTTTGACACTCTAAAGACACCCCTTTGAAAATTAATTTTGGGGCAACAGCCTTCATTTAAATGAAGTCACTTAACTGCATTGAAAAATGACTTAAGAAACATTTTCACCCTTCTTTTCCTTGCCTCACATTCATCAGAATGCAGAACTGAAAGTATGAGAAAAACAGACACTCCTATAGCCTCAATACTGAAGATGCAGGAGAAGAATGAACATTAACTGGTAAGTTCACTGTAAAGTATAATAATACTTGCAAAAAAAAAATCTTTTTCAAATGGAATAAAAAGGGCAGGATAAGTTTAAAACTTAGCCCTAGTATTTTAATAAGAGACTTAGGATATAATTATGATTCAAACGTTAGACTGCAATATTGCCCTGAATAGTTACCACTGGAGCCAGCACACAAAAGTGGTAAAACTTCATGGTTTGTAGTCTGGTATTTGAACATATTTTATGTCATCTATTAATAGTATCAAAAAAACATTCAAGCCAATGCAATACATTTCTTTTAAGTAAAACTGATGCATTCCAAGTCTTTTTTTTAACAAACAGTAAAAAAAAAGTTATTTTGCCATATGTTGTGTTGATGTTATGAGACATTATGTAAGCTACCTGAAAGACCACAGTTTTTCAGACTTATACCTTCTGCAACCATATTACTTACATAAAGGAAGATCACTGACCTATATGCTATACATATCAGCAAATATGTGTATTTTTAGCAAAGATTTTGCATGAGAATGAGGCAGTAAACCACATTTTGTCAGAATTTTTAAGGTGATTTGAGTACAACGTAACTACTGAAACAGACAAAATATTTTGAACGCAGGATTCACTTCAGCATTCACGGTGTGAAAATAGGTTTGCTTGTAAAAATAGCAGAAAATTCTGTGATCCTCACCAAATCCAGAATCTGGATAAAATAAACAAAGTTCACTGTACAAGTCTTCACACATCATTTGGACATCAGATTTGAAAGAAACAAACAAACACCATTGGACTTGTCTGTTTGCAGAGAACTGAGGCTGCAGTGATGCTGGTGCTTTGCAGCATCTATCCCATTTTCCAGTAGCTGCCTGATCAAACACTCTACAGTACATCTTTTGGGGTGCCTGAATGCAATCTGCCTGAAATCAGTGGCAAATCTCTTTTTACAGTAAAAAACGAAGGGCTGATCCAAAGTCTATTGAAATTACTATGATTTTTGGACCAAAGCCTAAATAATCAGGTAAAGGAGAACATATCTTGTATTTACAATTGCAACCATCTCCCAAGGGCTATTTTAAAAACTACAAAAACATCCCACATCATACAGCAGCCTATTACCGCTAATTTTTCTCACCCATGTGCAAATACTCTAGTCTGCTTCATGAACCTGTAAATCAGTTAAAGGTTTGGTGCCATTTTAAAAGTCCTTTTTCTCTTAAGCACCGTAAAAAATGTTAAATGAATAAAGGCTTATACTATCAAAGCACAAAAATGTATTTTAGCATTAAAATACAAACAAACAAAAATTTACTACCAATGAGATAATTTTATAAAGCTAGATTACATAGGCTCAAGTGGAAAGAGGTCAGGTTTTACAGTCTTAAGTGTATTAAAATAAGTCCAGATTGTTTCTAGTTCTCAGAGGTCTGACTGCCTTTCCGTCCGGACCAAGAATCAGCACAACGATTGCCTGTCTCTAGAAAAGTGGAGGGGCTGGGGGGAACACAGAGAACAAAAACAAATCTTTGATTTGTCAATCATTCAAAAAATGTGGAACCTAAAATTTGTGTCAAATACGTTACAGTACTTTGGGATAATGTTCAAACACAGCATTACTCTTTACTAAAGATCATGCTAAACACTCAACCAAGCACTGAGCACCTTCAACTACTGCCTCAAAGCACATGCAAGCATTTATTTCTGTAAACAATTTCAGAGATGCAAAAAATTCCAATGACAATCACAGGACATCCTTCATGCTGGAAGTAGCACCCAAAGTTTCAGTGTTTTCTTGGGGGAAATGGTTTAAAGGGATTAGTAAACAGCAATAGGTTATGGTCCAAACAGTGAAGCAAGCAACTGCTTTATATAAAACAGAAGACGAACAAAGAAAAAAATCAGAGCTTTCATAACATGAAAAACCGAGTAACAAGTTCCATACACTTTTTTTTTTAAAGACAAACTCGCACAGCTCTGTTTCTAAAAGTCATGGGCACCCTCTGTACCCTTAAGCCTCCAAGCCAAGGCTCAGGAAAAGTGCTGGTGGGAAGCTACACCTACACCTGACACACACAGCACCAGGACATTTCACACTAGGAGAATGTAAATGCCTTGGATCCTGCAGTACCACAATCTGAAACACATTCTAAGCTCTGAAAATGAAAAATACATTTGTCAGCAGTGATCCTCTCAATGAACCTACATTTACCATTTTCCTGTTTTTTGCCAAAATGGATAATTAATGTATGTCATTTCCTTCCATGGAATCAAATAGCATTTGAAGTCTAATAGTTAGTAGAAATAAGTCAGATTTAACTGCCAATGCTGAAAGTTATTTTGAAACATTACAGAGCAAAATAACTGTTGGAATTGGTAAAGATAAATAAAGATTGTTCTTTAATTGTCCCAAGCCTGGTTCATTATGCAAGTGTTAATGACATCAAGAACCATTTTAACTGTTTCTAGAAACAAAGCCAAATGATGCAGATTTTTTAAATTTATTTTGCTTCATCTTCTACATTAGTGGCATGCAAATTGGAAGAAATTTAGGTTCAAGTACATCTCTACTAAAAGGATCATTGTGACATTCAGTGTCTCCTGTAAATAATTTCCCCATGCTGGACAGGCCTGAATGGATGACTGTTAAGGATATAAGAGATGTTATTCACATGCTCATCAATATAAATCTTATTTAAATTACCCACTGCCTTGCAAAACAATGTAATTCTATCATAAACACCTTAACATGGGACAAATCATTTTATCAAGCAAGCATTTTCCTAATCATTATTCTAGGGACAGTATAAACTGAAATTTCTTTCACTTTTACTAAGGTTTGCCATATTAAAGGGAAAAAGATGCTATAAACTCTCAGAGGACTTTAAATGCTATCTGTGACAGAAATTACCCAGAAAGAAAAAAAATCCATATTGATCATATTTATCCTTCATGAAAAATTCAGCAATACAATTTTATCTTCTCATTTGTGCAAAATTTAACAGGAGCTTAAACAGTTCAAGAAGTTCAATAAATTTAGTTGAATTATCAAACAACTAAATACAATCTACTCTTTCCCTGTTTAAGGCCAGAGGAAAAACATAGTTTCAAAATGCTTGTGCTGTATAAGCAAAGTGATTAATGCACCATTAGGCTTTATCAGCCTAAAACATCCTCTCCTTTCCATGTATATCTGAAGAATGACTTTCCAGCTCCAAGCACTGCATTTCCCACAGTACTTGAAATATCTTTTTGATTTAGAAGCACTTCTCTACTGTATCTCAATGAACTCTTATTGATAGATGATAGCAGCACTACATCAGGGCTATGTAAGCATGGGATTATTTCTGTTACCTCCAGACCTTTCAGTCTTATTTTAGCAGGCTGAACCTAAGCCTTTATCAATGTCAAAATTCTTGGGAAACAACATGTGCCAGCTTCTGGAGGTTCACTAGAAGCATGAGGAGGTCAGTGGGAAATTCACATTTCATTGTATCAATCTCTCATGATTTCATCATTGGGCTCCTCTAAATAATGTCAAACAAGCACCTAGTCTGTATAATGTTCATTCATCAGGTGTCCTGTTACTAGTCCAGTGTAGCAGAACTGAGTTGAAGACTTTAGAGTAGAATATTTACCCAAGTACACATCCTTCTGTCTGCTCCCTGGAGAATGAAAGGTTAAAAAAAAAAAAAAAGAAAAAAAAAGAAGACTTTAAATCTATTGCTAGAAACTGAAAAGTAACTGAAAAACATATTTGGGAAACTTTGAATTGTAAACATTAGAACATGAACACTGAATGTGAGTTTAAATATTTCAGTCTTTTATGAAAAATGTGCATGGTAGAGATGCTAGAAAAGCAAGGTACTTAGTATTAAAGTGGGTTTTACTGTATATTTCAACCTTAAAGTGAATAAATACCAATCTGTGGCCCCAAAAGTATGTCTAAGAAACAAGGAAGAAAATCAGTATCCCCTGCATAGCCTTTAATCATCCACTGGAGCAGCCTCAATATCTGTCCAGCACCCAGGGGAGCAAGAATAAGAGAAATAACTAAAAGTTTTGGTCCATTCTCCTTTCTTCCTTAAGAAATCATTCTGGGGGGTGACCTTGCAAAAGAAGGGTCACTTCTGCTACCTGGGAATCCTGAGCCAGCTACTGAGGTCAGGATCATCACAGCCACAGAAGGACTACAGACCCAGGCCAGTGAGTTTCACCACAGAATTTGGTGGAATAGGATTACAGCCTTCTAGAATGCATTTGGTCCAAACTGAAATGATATAAAATGTGTTTTCTGCAGAAACTGTACTGTTACAGATTCCCTGTGAAGGCTGTTACACTGCACGAGGTGAAGACCTACTGGCTTCTGTATGATTTACACACAGAGACATTTGGCAGGGCTGGGACTGAGGCTGTAATAGAAAACAAGAAAGTCTGTAATTCTTAGAGCACAAAGAAACACGGACTGCAAACAGGAGTTTCACTATTTTCTCTGAACAGCAAAATCCTGAACTAAAAATGGCAGTTGGTGCTTTAAAAAGTGCCAGTCCCCCATTCAGTTTGCCAATAAACAAAAGTATTTAAAACAGCTTTCAGATCACTAAGCAACCCATCACACACAAGTAATGATATAATTACTTGTGCATATGCTGCTCACACACTTCCAGCCAGCAATTAGCCTAAACAAAAGTATTGTTTGAATAGGATCATACCTGACTTACACAGTACCAATCTCTCTAAGAGTAGTTTTGCCTGAAATTGTAAGTGGTTTTCATTTTCTCTTAATCCTTGCCTCCTTTCCCGTCCAAATCAGAAACACATTTCACTTGATTATGGAGCTGACTTCGTTACCCAAAAAACACCAACCAAAAAACATACCCTTAAAAATAGAGACCAAAATTAAACCCATGAAAAAAAAAAAAAAGTATATATATAAAAAGGAATAGAATTAAAAATACTAGGGAACACCTAACATCGCCTCCAGTTACATTTTCAGAGAAATGCCAAATGATGCTTTTTATCTTCACACAGCCTTACAAACACATGACTGTAAACTCCTTAAATACGATTTAAAACTCGTTGCAGACATCTGTAGGATTAGTACAGAGTACCACAAACCTGACCTAGTAACTTGTTACTTACACTGGATGTCCCAGCTAAGAGAATGGAACAACTTGCGGGATTGTGAAATCAGTGAAACCAGTGTTATTCTGATATCAGCAGACTACTTGAGTGAGAACTGCAAGGCCAGTCCTCTACATAGCAGAAAAGGACTATTTCTAACACAGTGCTGAAATTCCCACAGCCACGTATTAGCAGTTGCAATTCTGGTGCTTGGATAAAATTAAGTTTATCGGTTCGTTCTCCAAATACACAAATGAAACCACCAAGTGTTCCACAGTGGAATGTCTTCATTATAGAAGAATGCCTGAAATAGTTTGTGGCCACTTGAAAACAGTTTGTTTATTCAAAAAAACAATCTCTAAATGAAGAGCTAGACATTGAGATTCAAGACTTTAAGTCTTTAATAGTTCTGAATGCTTTTTCGGGGTATCAACAAAAATGGATTGTCAGAGAATAACACAAGTTTTCCTTCTCAAATCGAGAGTACTGAAGCTCTATGCGCATGGGTAGCAAGTGAGCCACTAACTACAAATCTTCCTCCCTTCTGGGGATTAGAGCTTGTCTTCACTGATGTGTTAATTTGCTGTAATGTCCCTTACATGACTCATCTCCAAGCCTGAAAACGCGTGGCTCCATTTCTCTGGTGATTTAGATGCGAACTACCCGGCAAAGGAATAAAAAGGCTCAGAGCGGGAGCAGAAGGCAGCGAGCAGCTGATACTCAAAGCCAGGCTGTGACTCGGGTACCGTTCCCGAGGCAGAGCCCGGAGGATGGCAACCAGCAGCAGGTGGAATGGGGGAAGAGATGAAGGAAATTGCGGAAAAATGGCTGTCAGCCCAGCGGGACCCGTGAGACAACTTCTGTCCACACAAGAGTTCCCTTGGTGTAATATGAAAAACTTACAGAACAATCAGAAACAGGTATTGCTGCCGGACTACAAATAAAAAGGTGGAGCAATAGGTTCCACCAGTTTATTTCAATATTAATTTTTGAAGTAATTCAGATCCTGGGTTCCACTGCATTTTTTCAAATGAATACTTTAAATGCCATGCTCGTTTTACCCCTGAAAAAGCAGAAGCCAAGACAGACTTATTTCTATTTGTGGAAGACAAGGCTTAAATGAGAATATTTATTTTCATGGCTTTGGCATTCACTTTATAACACGGCACTTTTCTAGCAAACCCAAAGAAAGACTAGTTATTAAATGAACTGTAGCAGCTGCAGCCTGGGTATTACAATTTGCATATCCAGTTGAAAACAGACTGACCAGTTTCTACCTTACCTCACATAGCTAAACACTCACAAGTCTGACAGTGCAGATTTTCATCAATATTTGTTTAGAAATCTTAGATTTGTTTGCCAAGATTGGACTACTTAGAGCCGTATATCTAATTCCAGATTCAGGCTGTCCTTGTTATGAGTTTTAAACTGGTAAACATCATAACATTTAGAAGTGAGGTCAACTAGAAAGCTAACTGGTCAAGCAAACATTTTCTCATTTGAAAGATAAACTTATTTTCTTTTTTCTTTAATTTTTTTACCCACACCCCCAAGAAGACCCTCAGCCAGCCAGCCAANGTATATTTATTTCACAATTTCATTTATTTTCATATATTTATTCAGTTATTTAATTCTTTTCATGAATGGTAGGAGGGGGCATTTTTTTTTTTTTTTTAGTCTCAGATTTCTAACAGCAGTTGAAGTCTTGGCTATACATCAAACTATTTGGTACCAAGTTAGGTTTAAATCGCATTGACTAAGCAGAATTTCAGAAATGCAGGATGCAATTCACTGATACAAGACATCACTTGGTGAGCAATACAGGAGCTTTTAGAAAATGTTCAATTTAAACATTTCTACCTTTCTGTTCTTTGGGATCCCTCAGAAGTATTTGCTTTGAATCACTGTTTTTCCCTGAAGATACAGCAATAGTTGTGTCAAAACCATTTGTCCCACTCTATGCAGTTGGCACTCCAGTGAATTGGTGTCTGTATTTAAGCAGATCTTCAAAGGTATTTTCCTTTATAGTCATAGAAGTTATGAAAAAGATATTCACTGAATTTTGAAAATATTTAGCCAAAGAATTTTATCTGCATGTAATTCTTAAATACACACAGAGCATCAAAATATGCGAAGAGTTAGTGCAGTTCTGTACAAAAATGAGAGCACAGTCCTGCCAGATTAAACCAGAACAAAATGTACTATCTTGCATGTACAACATGAATCCATGTGTAATTCTGCTGGGCTAGAGCAGAGTACAGTGTGTTCCTATTAATNTACCCACACCCCCAAGAAGACCCTCAGCCAGCCAGCCAATCAAAGAGGAAATGTACTTCAAACACATTTAGCCCAACCAAGCTTTCACTGCTGTCCTTCTTGGTGGTCCGTCATATGGAATGGTTTTAATACTTGGAAGCAATACCTTCAGTGTCAGAAAACAAGAACATTTTATTTCTGCAAGAAAGCTTTCCAGTACTACTAGTATTTTGGAAAAGAAAAAAATTCCTTGTAGTAGATTAAAAGGTGAAAAGCCAAAAGAAATCAGAAAGAATACTAGGAAACTATTCCTTATGGCAAGGTTCAACATGTATCTCAAAGTTGGAGAAAGGGCTATTACTTGTATATTTATTTCACAATTTCATTTATTTTCATATATTTATTCAGTTATTTAATTCTTTTCATGAATGGTAGGAGGGGGCATTTTTTTTTTTTTAGTCTCAGATTTCTAACAGCAGTTGAAGTCTTGGCTATACATCAAACTATTTGGTACCAAGTTAGGTTTAAATCGCATTGACTAAGCAGAATTTCAGAAATGCAGGATGCAATTCACTGATACAAGACATCACTTGGTGAGCAATACAGGAGCTTTTAGAAAATGTTCAATTTAAACATTTCTACCTTTCTGTTCTTTGGGATCCCTCAGAAGTATTTGCTTTGAATCACTGTTTTTCCCTGAAGATACAGCAATAGTTGTGTCAAAACCATTTGTCCCACTCTATGCAGTTGGCACTCCAGTGAATTGGTGTCTGTATTTAAGCAGATCTTCAAAGGTATTTTCCTTTATAGTCATAGAAGTTATGAAAAAGATATTCACTGAATTTTGAAAATATTTAGCCAAAGAATTTTATCTGCATGTAATTCTTAAATACACACAGAGCATCAAAATATGCGAAGAGTTAGTGCAGTTCTGTACAAAAATGAGAGCACAGTCCTGCCAGATTAAACCAGAACAAAATGTACTATCTTGCATGTACAACATGAATCCATGTGTAATTCTGCTGGGCTAGAGCAGAGTACAGTGTGTTCCTATTAATATTTACTCATCTTTCATTTCAAACTGTAAGCTTGTCATTTCAGATAGCAAATACTTTTGAATATTTAAGTAACAGCTAGTTCTATTTTACTGAGATTACTTACTAACACAGGAATGAATGATTCTGATTAAACTGGCTCCCTTCTTGAAAAATATCACACACAACAGCCAAAGAAAACCCCTTTGAAACATTCCTGTGTTTAGAGGATGTAAGGAAGCTAATCTAGGATCATGACGACGATGATGCTGCTATAGAAAAATATTATCCATCTATCCCTGGAAATTTTACTGGCCTGGATAAAAGGAACAGTGCAATGGGGAAAAGGGCACACTTGGGAAGACAGGGATAGATGGTTTTCCTGCAAGTGTCTCAACACTGGTTAGCCAAAAGAACAGAGGTTGTGAGCCACCCTCCTCTCCACCTCCATACCACAGTCTCAGGAACCTCTCTCCCCTTTCATCTCTTCTGTTCCCTGCCATGGACACAGGAGGAGGAATCACCTCCACAGCAGACCAGATCAGACTGATCTCTTGTTTTACTGGAGTCAAGTGCACAAGGTTATTTCAATTTTCCAATTTTCAGGTGTAACTTGGGATTTACAGAACACCAGGACTCTGTAGAGATGCGCAGAGAACAATTCTGGACATCAGGAGAAAGGAAGGAATGTACTTCCCAAAGGCCAGCAGCCCTTCACAGTCAGACAAGACAGAAAATTAATTGCTAAAACTAAATAAAGGAATTAAAGTGTATGAGAAGATGCTGCTGCAATCCTTATTTATGTGGTAACCTTTCAGTACTGATTCCATTTCTGTATTGGATAGGCTAAAATGGGCTTTCAATGTACATACATTCTTCTCTTCTTATTCACCTTTGTATTCTTATCACATTTATCATGTATCAAACATATCCATCCCAGCTTATAAAAAGTCAAGAGATTACCCAATGAAGGATTTTCACCCTCTGGTTTTAAGACTTCCATCCATTCACACCAGTAAATGTCAAAAGAAAGAGTTGAAAGAAACAGAAAACAAAGAGATGTAGTCTTCTGACCTAGTTTGACTATGATACAATTGAACTTTGTATTAACATTTCAGCAGAAGTATAATTATAACTGTATATTATTACAACACTATGATTAATTTCCTAGAAAATCAAGGAAAATCTATTCACCCAAGAAATTCTTGTTTACTTGCAGGAAGGTAAAGCTAGAGATATAGATCAGTTCCCATCTGCATTCAATGTATTTACAATTTTTAATAAATAATGCTTAGGGCTGAATTTTCGTTCAAAAGAAACTACTGCTAATACAGTTGCTTTTACTTTCAACATTCTGATGTTTCAGCACCACTTTCAGTTCCAGGAATTCAAACTTAATTTCATACTGCTAAGTGTCTGGGAAGAGCAGGCTTCAAAACTAAATCACATTTATGAAAGAACAGAAGCTGGCCATATCCTAGATCCAATTCAGATCTCAATGGAATTAATGAAAAACTTTCCAGCAAATGGAATTCTTTCCATCAAATGGAATTGGGCTTGGAACTGGCTTCTGTAGAGAGCTATGCTGGTATTTGAGGGTTTTTCAAGGGGATTCATTTTGTTTGTTTTTTAATCAGCTATATTATTCACATAGTCCAAACAGTCTAGTCAAAGACTCAGACTAAGCCTCTGCTATATTTGATTTATCATCTTCTTGAAAATGTGCCCCATTAAATGGAAACTATTTTCATCAAAGTGTATAACCTTTATAGTGTTTTTCGACTACTGTCATTAAATGCAGCCTGAGTTGCAGCTGCATTTTACTGTCCTATAAGTTATTGCTTTCCCAGGTGTTTGGTCCAAGGAAGGTCTTATCCAAGAACCTTTTCTGTTGATAATCAAGACCCTCTAGGGAAGCAAAAGTATGAATTATTGTAAACATTTCAACTAAATTCAAATACTTCACAGTGCAAGCTCAGCATGCTTTCTATAGTAGCTTTTCTCCTTCCTTTTGTCTAAGAACGTTTTCAGTTCAAAGCTTAAAGAAACTCACCTCTGTTCTCTCTTTTAGGATAGTGATGATCAAACTATTTTCTTCAAGTAGCTCCTGCTACAAGAAGCCCATCTTTCAAAATAAAACTGCCCATCACTGACAGAACCATGCCTTGTGATGCAGGGAAAGTTTGGCTGTTCTCTCATTTCTGCAGGGAGTGTTTCCTAACAAACTCCCTCCTCTTACATTAAGAAATGTACTCTAAGTGTCTACAAATGTAATTCAGACAGTTTTGATGTGAAATTGAACTGACTCCTGGAACACATTGTGTTATGAGTAAATTTCCACAGCACGCCACACATTTCCTAGGTTTACTTCAGATCTTTTGCCAAGATTAACAGCATTTCTTTCATGTTGCTTGCTTTACATTTATATCTATATTCCATGTTTAACATAGTGTTTCTATGGGTCTGGAGAAAGCATTAAAAATTTTTAACTTAAAATAATTAATTTGGTTCTTTCTAAACACTGTTTCATCCACTTCCCATTTGTTTCTTTATAATTCGCCCAACCTTCCCCTACAAAAACTTCATGAACTTATACAATATTCTGAATTTTCAAAAGCTGGAAAATGCAAAATCTGCCTAACATTGATTTTTCCATTAAATGAACCAATTAGGTTAAGTCAAACAATTCACAAAAAGGACAATCACTTCTAATTCTACACATTTTGCATATGTAACTATAAACATCTATTAACACATCACTAAAATTTTGCTGCTTTTGTATCCATTACATTCTATTAGTATTTTCAAAAGTGATTTTACTTATTATTTACGCAACTAAATGCCTTAATTTGGATTTGGCAGAGTGCGTCTTCAACTTGCTATAAATTTGATGTGCCTTCAAAAGATAATACACACTCTCTATCTTAATCTGTTTCACAGTAATCTTTATCTCAGAGTTAGATGAATGAATCAATCAAATTGTCACACGTGGCACACACACTGACCTGGTCATCATAACGGTAAGTGAGGAACTGCTCCCCCGTGGTATCCTCAAGAAAACTCCCCTGTGGAGAAAGTGCAAACTCAGGCAAGAAGTATGCACCCTGGGACTGCTCTGCCCTTGTCTGTAAGAAATTCAGAAAGGTCACGTTACACCTACTACAAACACAAGCAATTTTTTAAAAAAAACTATGCATATAATTACAAAATCAAGACATGAATTTCTGGAGGAAAAACAAAAAAGTGTTCTGTTTTAAGGCATGGTATTTCTGGGTGGATATTTTGCTGTGATGGAGACATGCTAAATACCTACAGAAGTTCAAATGAAAACAAGATGCCTCAATTGGAAAATAATCTGCTAAACCAAAGGAGACCACCTCTGGCTTATCAAACATCACTGCCCAAAGACATTCAAAAAGCAACATTGCACTTTATTTTTCCTTATACACTTTACTAGAGAAGTGGCCACTGCAGGTAACAGGCTTTTGGTTAAACGCAATATATTTATTTTTACAGGAAGAAACAAAGACAGAATCATAGACTAACCCAGCTTAGAAGAGATCTGAGGGCTCACATAGTCCAATAGGATTACCTGTGATGCCATGACACTATGAATTACTTTCCTATCTTGCAAGAAGATATTACTGCAAAGAAGAATTAGGGAGTGAGAATGACTGGAGTGAACACAGGCAGTGCTCTATATTAGTTCAGGATGCTGGACAACAGGACAGCTGGGGAAGAGCATTTGAGAACACGCAGGGCTCATTGAAGCTACAGGGGAGTTAATTCTGTCAGACTCATAGCTGGTACCTCCAGCTGGGCTGTCTGACACCTGGGCCCTGATTAGAGAAACAGCTTTTGCTTAGAGCATCTGTGCCTGGTCAGCAATCACAGCACACCTGAAGCGTGCTCAGCACACAGAGCACATGCTGGACCAGCACCATCTCCCTGCACTGGAGGTCTCAAGCAGCCCAGAGATGCAGCAAATGTCCTGCACAGACTCTTCTGCCCTTATTCCTCCTGCATTTAACACTGCCCTCAGAAGAAAACTGGTTTGCAGACTAGAGAAAATAAGCAATCATCTTTTGAATGCAGAATATCAAGTCCAGCTGTGTAGTGAGGACAGGGCAAGGAGATGAACGTTACCTTCCAAAGGTTGAAACATTTCAGGGAAGAAAAAGAGGCCTGAAATGTGCAAGTTACTGCTGGACATTTACCAATTAAAAAAACTTAATAAATAGGGGTGTAATTAAACTGTATATTTTGACATTTACACAGTAATTTCACATGAAAGCTGGCAGACGCTATTGCCCAGTTTCTAGACTCTTGGCTAGAACTCTACCAAATATAGGTGCCAGCTAACTAGAGATTTCTAAAGTAATTGACATAATTTAAACCAGTTTGTGGTGGAAAAGGAAGGTAAGACCTGCACTTTCTCTCTTGCAGTAAGTTCACCTTCTGAAGCTCACGACTTATCTCGTAAAAAGCAGATGGCATGTTATTTGCAGGATGGTCTGGAGAAGCTTAGAGTGCTCCTGCTTACTCTGTTGAAAGCTGTCAGCTTCTCAGACTGCAAACCCATCAGTCATGACAGCATCAGATTAACATACTTGCTTTAAATCAAGCAGTCTTCATATAAACTAGAAATAGCATGCAAAGGACATGTCTAGACTAGGGTAAAGGTCATATTTCAGCATGCAAGACTGAACAAGACTGCGAAGAGGATTTTTTCATCAGGCCTACATATGAGAGATTGACATTCACACCGTATTATCATTACATTTCTGTAAAGCTTATTGCAGCAGAGCTCTCACTTTCACACTTTAGAAAACTGACCTTATTTATTCATAATTAAGTAATAAAATATGGAGAACAAATCTACATTTGGTAACAACAGTTTCCCCGTAATGCCGCCAAAAGAGGTCCACAGTTCTGCTTCCTGCTGAATCCGAGCTGGCTGAAGCTGATGCAAGCCCTGACATGTGAAGCATAACCCAGACATGAATGGGGCTGACATAATCTGGCACTTTCCCCGCTGGTTTCTCTGGGCTATCGATAGATCCTACGTGAGGGAATATGGCAGTGACGTAATCCTATGATTTCAGCACAGGGCTAATGGGTAAGAGATATGCATTCTAAATCTCAAGTGGCCTGGGTTAAAGTACTTATCATTTCTACCGCAGTTTTGCCAGGCGTACAACAATTACACCTACTGACCTATCTTAACGGTGTATTGTTTAGTTTATATTTGCAGAATACTTCAGAAAATAATTCTGTTAAGTGCTGGTGATTTATAACGATATTTTTTGCAAATGTGCCTTATTTTACAGGCAGAAGAGAATCAAAATTACCCCACCCTACTTCTTAGCTAATTGTATATATCACGCTGTTGCCTAATTTCTCATTAACAAATTTGCCAGTAAGATACAGTAGTATCTGCAGCAATAAACTTGCTTGCATTTCTCATCTCTGTAATTTAAACATTTTAAAATATAAAGTCTTCAGACATTAATCAGTGTTATGTTTTGAATATTAAATATGCCACTATTTGAAACTGAAATAGCAATTTGATAAACACAACAAGAAAAAATAGGAGCTTCTAACATTCCATTTTCTTGTGAAAATCTCATGAGCAGCTAGGTACTTGAGGAGCAGAGGAATGCTTGCTAGATTCAGGCAAGCAAAATCTGGCTTTCAAACAGAAAAATTCAGCGTAAAATGTGGCTATTTTATTAGGCTACAAAGGAGGTTACAATGGAAACCAATTGTAGCAATAGGTAGTGCTACCTGTCCGGTATAAATCAAGTAAAAAAGAATACAGCCAAGCAATCAGTTAAAAAAACAAACAAACAAACAAAAAAAACCCTAACCAACCAAACAAAAAAACACAAACCGAAACAAAACAAAGAAGCCACACTAAAAGCACAATACCACCTGTCATGGCAAACTGAAACCAATGAATTGCATCTAATGAACAACCCAAATTGAGAAGTTAATTTTAAAAAAGTAAAATCTTCCAATATTCAAAGAACTCTTTTGTATGCATTCATGAAAGCAGCAGAAAAACATTTTTGCCCTCTAGATGCAGACACCTGCAAATAAGCTGCATGTTCCAATGCACTTTCATTCATTGTACTGAACACAAAATATAATGTTTCCACTTAGTCCATTTTATTCCCCACTGAGGAGTCTACCAATGCTCCTAAAGAGGCTTTTATATTTCTATGGGCACTTTGGCTTAAACATAATTCAAATTTCAACAGTCTGTAGGTTTATAGTATATTTGAGATCATCTTTGAATGACTTAGCTAATCTGATATAAATTCATGCTTTCAAGTAAAGACTATAAGCACAAGTTTCAGAAAAAAATTACATTGCATGCCAGTGTTTTAGGTCTGTGTAATGGCCAGTTTAATCTCAATAGCTTTAAATTAAATGTGTCAAGTTACAAGTACGCTTAAGATTTAAAGCAGGCATTTTAAACCAGCTTTTATGATCCTAAGCATATGAAGACAGTAGAAGGTGATAACATAACCAGAGCAGATATAATACTAATCACTACATAAAATTCTTTGAAATTAATGTATCATCTAGCAAGAAAGTATGTATTACCTACTGACAAAAAGAAAAAATATAAAAATTGGAAACAGTTCAGTGTTTGAAAATCTTTCTAGTCAATTAGGACATGTAGCTTATTAGTCAGAAACTGAAAAAACAAGCTCTTCCAAGCTACATCTTTCTACCTATGTGATCAAGGAGAACTATCCTGATCAGCAGAGGTGGGAAGTGTGAAATGGCACTGGGTTTATTCAAGCCTTATTCTAGAGCACAGCTTTGATCTCAGGCTGTGGCTGTTTCCTCACTCATCACTCCCCACCCGAGTGCTGAAAGACCAAATTACTCTTCCACTTTCAATTGCACAGGACACAAAGCATTGCCTGTATCCAAGCCTCTGTTTTTTAGATCTCCTTCCACCAAGAGCTGAATGTTGTTTGTGCTGCTGCCCAGTCCCATTGCACTGCAGAACACTGACTAGAAGCATCTGCCCGAGATGCCGGATTTGCGGATTTGATTTGATTATTGAGAGGAAGGGGAGTGGTCACTGAGCGCTTCCCTGCCAGTGCTGCCATGAGCAAATAGCAAGGCTGAAAAGGGCTGAATGCCCACACACAGCCGAGCACCTCCCAGTGACCGAGCACAGCAGGTGCTGCTGGGGCACAGCTTCTGCTTCCTTTGACCCAAATGAGTCCCACTGGCACATTCTGAAACCACCACACAACACAAAGTACTTTAACTGCTCTTTTTTTTTTTTTCCTTAATACCCAGGATTCATGTTAACTATTGCCATCCAGCTTACTTAAAATTATCAAATCACTAAACTGTGGAGTTTTCCAGTACTAAAAACTACAAATATTAATCATTGGTCATTCATTTAAAGTTAAAGAATAATTATTTCATCCAAGGATTTAAAATGCTACTGTAATTTCAGATAAATTAAAAATATGGTTAGTCTACAGTTCTTGGAGATAATTTGATACTAGGGCCAAGACAAAGCTCAACCAAACCTCATAATAGCATGCTACTATTCTACTTAATCACACCCACCAGGAGACTAGAGAGTAATTGTTCCATATTTATATGTAAAGAGCAGCAGCTTTAGGAAGAGAGCTTTCTACTAAATCTGAGCTGTGAAGGTCAAGAAAATGAGAAAAAAGAGATGTAATGTCTCAAAGAAATTACTCAAACGTAATTAGAAAGAAAACATTAATATTTCAGTTACAGAAGAATTTTTAATTTTAGTTTCTTGGCACCAAAAACCACATACAGAGCAAAGTAAAACCTCTGCTGTTATGCACACTTAAGACATATAAACAATACCTAGACTTAAATCAGTCATTCCCTAACTAAGCCTGTGTCCTTGCTAAAACTGGGAGCATAAGAGCAAACTGGAGTAACACAGAGGAATGCTTCAAAATTATCTATTTCAAGTGCTGAAAACAAAAAATACCATGTTCTTCCTGAAACTGCCTCTATATCTTGCTTTTAAAGAGAAACACAGACAAAAGATAAAAGGTCCAACCAACAAAAGCTTTACAGTTATGCACAACTACACTACCTGTCCCAAAGTAAATTCTATAAAGAAAAGACAAATACAGTGAAGGCAGTTTGCTTTCCATAGTTTTGTGGCTCTTTTATTAGTCCTTGTTGAAAGCAGAAAATGGGCAGCGTTCATTTCCAAAACGTTGTTTTAGGGGAAAAAAAAAAAAGACAAGAAAAGAAAAATGAGAAAAAATATCTGCATTCTTAATGACTTGTAAATACATGTTTGTCAGATTAATATGCACAACAAGTCCAATCATATACCAAAATGTGTGTATTCCCATTTAATTCAAGTTAAATATCTGTCTCCTGAGCTGCTGCAGCATTTGATTTACGCCCCAGGGAAGTAATATACCAGCTAAGTAGCAGTTCAGTTTAATGGATTTTCAAGGACTCCAATACAAAAATGTTAGATAGAGCACAGCACTCCAGCTTCATCACAACATGAAAAAGTGTATTTGCAGATAAACAATGTCACATTAACAGTTCAGAACTTCAGCTATCTCCAGAGCAAGCAATCCTGATGTATAAATATCCAGTAAGAGGCAGATTAACTTTTGTCATGGCCAAGATCTACAGAAACAGCTTCCTAATGCTAGACACTCTGAAACATTTAAAGACCCTGCAAGTGAACCAAGTTTCCACAGAAGCTGCCAGCAGCTCAGCATTTCTGCAGACGAGGCCAATTATTTAATTATTAATATTAAACTAAGAGGCCAGCATTTCAAATCAGAATTAAAGTATAAATGTCATTTCTCCTAGAAAAATGAAGAGGACTTGGCTGAACTGAAGTCAAGCACTTCTTCATAGAAGAATCCTGAAAGAAAACTTGGCTGTCAGATTTCATCAGGGAAGTCATAACTGAGACAATGAGACAATCTGAAACACTGAGTCAAAAGCTCTGCTGGGGACTGAAGAGTGGGAGACTCAAAGATTTTTCTTCCATGTTGCGTGCTCTGTATTAGTTAAATGCAGATTTAAGACGTGTCTGATTTAAGCCCAAATCTAATGATTTTTCCCCCTCATCTCTCATTCTAGGCCTGCCGGAACATGAAGAAATAAAACAAGCTTGGAAAAAAGTGCCTCTGAGTTTAAGATACACACAAAGATAAGCAAAAGACAATTCTTAAGTATTTTGGATAAGCCACCGTTTTTCCAACACAGTAAAATACTGCCAGCGAGCAACTTAGAAACTGATAGTTCAGCTATTGTTTGAAGTGTCTATCACTGAAAACTGAATCTAAGCTGTAACTATAATCATATTCACAGCTGCAAGAAAGCAACTGCCTACATCATCTCTGCTGCTTGAACCATCCTGCGCCCATTCAAGCACTCGGAGTCATTCCAGTGACTGGAATGCGCTTAAGATCACGTCACCAGAACAAAAGTGCTCAGCCTAAACTTTTCCTCAGGCTCTTGGTTTGTACAACCTTAAGCCAACACTGAAACAGCAAGAGCAATGGGGATAATTTAGTTTTAAAATTAAGATCCCATTTTTCAATCTTTTCAAAAGGACATTTCTACCACCATTTTTCTTGATTAAATGTAAATACATTTTCTTTGGCATAGCTTGGGCTGCAGACCGAGATCAACACATTTTGAAATCTTTTTCTGCGCCCTCTAAAATTTATACTAGGGATTAAGCTTTTGGATATTTATCAACAATTACTTATGTTTTCTCTTGCTATTGTCTGGCTAAAAGATTAAATATTTCAATGAAAGGCTGCAGTAGTATTTAGCCAAAACTTCATTTACTTTCAAAACCCAGCTTAAATATCCACTTCGCTTCATATTTCTAAAAGAAATATGAACCCTGAAGTTTTTCTTCTTCCAGTGAAGCTTCTTCTAAACTCTGTGTTAGGCAGACTCTGCCTTTTTTCCAAAGAATTGATCAGATGTGCCTAAAATTTGCTCTAAAAAGAACGACACCAGCAAAATTAAGCTGCTCTATCAGTGATATCAGTGGCAAAGTTCCCAGGGACCTCCTCACAGAACCGGGGCCCAAATCCAGCTGCAGCAGGACAGCATCCCTTGCAGCATAACACTGTTAGCTCTGTGAGCAACACTGCTTGCTTAATTCTCTCCAGTTTTGTATCAATTAGAGCCAAAGGGAAAAATTCAGCACTCAGACAAGATAACCCCAGAGCAGTTCACTTCCAATTATTGTCAGAAAGTTAGTGACAGTCAGTTAGTGAAAGTCAGATCCTACTTTCAAAATATGCAATACCCAATTATTTCCCCAAGTCTTTAGCTTAGCCTTGGGGAACAGGGAAGGGGCACAGCATGTTTTGATCTGAGAGAAGAGCAATTTTACAGCACGTACATAAAACAATCTGTGCTGGTGAGTGAAGACTCTACCTGCATTTTCCCCCAACACTTGTGCTTTAGGGGCATGGGAATGGTTGGGGGATGTTTTCATTCTTTTTTTGTTTAAGGTTGAATCCCCTTTATCAGCTCTCCTCTGTGATAAAACAGCAAAAGGAAGGAATATCTGCAAATGAGACAGAAAATACTTTATCACTTAAACCCCTTTTTAAAATCTTGCAAGACAGACATAAGTGACTGAAGTCTAAAAAGATATTTTTTTAATAACCTCTTTCACCATATGTTCCATTATTCCAGACAATACCTTCTTTTTATTCCTTATTTAGTAACCTAATAATCAGTAAAATTTTTGGTAAAATTATTGTAATAAAGAAAGAAAATATGCTCCTTTCAGTATTATTGGAGCATATTCTCATGGAACTCTACCTTTTATTCATTGACAGTTTCCAAAGGTTCTCACCATCTCTACAGAAAAAAAAATTACATTACAAATGTACTATGAACATCCTTAGCAAAGAAACCAGGATAATCTGTAATATTATTTTAAAGTTTTGTGTTGCAGTTTAACCTGACAGACAGCTAAACACCACACAGATATTCCCTCACTCACCCACATGGCAGGACAGGGGAAAGAATCAGGATAAAGGTAAAACTCTTGGCCTGAGATAGACAGTTTAATAGAACAAAAAAGGAAGAGAAAATTATAAAAGAATGTAAAAACCAAGTGACGCCCAGTGCAATTGCTCTGTATCTGCTGACTGATGCACAGCCAGTCCCTGAGCATCAGCCACCCACCCCTGACCAACTTTCCACAGTTTTATTGCTCAGTGTGTTCCCATCCAGCATGGGACATCCCAACGGCCACTCAGAGTCACTTGACCTGGCTCTGCCTCCTCCCAATTTCTTGTGCACCCCCAGCCTCATGGGTGGCAAGACAACATCAGAAGATGAAAAGTCCTCGACTTAGAGGAAGCTCAGCAACAACCAAAATAGCATTGTTCTCATCCTAAATCCAAAATACAGCACTCTACCAGCTACCAGGTGGAAAATTAACTCCATGCAGCCAAATCCAGGACTTTTTGTTAGTGTCCTTTATCATGAACACCATGTGGTGAAGATATTTTTTTTATTAAACTGACAAGCTGCTGACAACTGCGCTCCCTTGCAACAAACTGACAACCCTGCTTGTCTGTGACCACGACTGCAGATCCACTTACATACTGGAGGAGACTGGAAGCATAATCTTAGAGGAAATGCAGATTTCTTTACAAAAGGCAAGAAAGGAGAACAGTTTAAGGCTATGTAGGATGACCATCAGAGGCAGCTGGATTATAAAGCTCAACAAATCAACAGATGCACTGAATGAAGATTCACATTGCTTAAGCAGCAAAGGGAAGAACAAAATGAAATGAGAAAGGATGTAGGGTCATTCCTTTAATGGCTGGAAGAAGCCTCCACCAGGAAGGGTGAAGACACTAGTAGCTTTGGCAGGCCATGCATTAACACAGACCTCAGGATTACTCAATAACACCAGAAAAAGAAAAAAAAAAAAGATTAATAGAGGCCTCACAAGAAGAACAAGAGCCTGTAGAAGCCTAATCCTTTCCTAGTGAGATAAATAACATCCAATTGGCTCGCAAGACCAACATCACCCTTTTCTAATAAATTACTTCCTCCTCATTGCCTTTCCCAGTATCCACACTGGATAACTACTCTAACAATGCCGAAGAAAGGTTACAAGACAGGCTCAAGTGCTCCTAAGTAAAGTTGAAGTTAAATAAAAATCTTCCTAAAAACTAACATAAAGCAAAAATTCTGAGTAGGAGAAACTTCTCGGCATTTTGCTAACAATTCTGCATGGCACTTGTAAAATCCCACTTTATTTTCACCTGGCCACAGTGAGATGCCCACATTGCATGACAGCAGGATTCAGGATTGAAGGAAAAACACTTTTCACTACATATCACCAACTTTTCTTCATGCAGATCTCAACACCCCAAGGAAGACAATACAGGTGGTAGCGCTTGGTATATTTATATGCGAGCAAAATTGGACCTAGGACACCGTGGGGTACAGCAAAAGAATTTTAGCCACCATCAGATAAACAGGCTAAGGGTGAGGGAATGCAAGACTTCACAGAATGCTTAGCTCCCAAACAGTATGTTATACAGAACTAAAAAATACACTTAGTTCTTATATACTCCAGTATTATTGTACTATTCATCAAGACATATTGTGTGACTCAAAGTTGTCAATATCCTCATTTACAATGGCTGCTCTCAGGAGAGTCTGGGACTTCTGACTCAGATTTTCCCAATTCTTTTTAATTTAAATTATAACCTTAATGTTATTAATGTTATGTTATGTTAGTATGATTATTTATATTTAATTTCCTTTTGAGTTTTTTCTTTAATAGTGATATAATTTGAACTGACACAGTAACACGCTTTTCATATACTTCAGTTGAAATTGTGCCTAAGGGCAGTGAAATTCTCATCCATAAGCTGTGTGAAGAAAAAAACTCTGGCACTCAGAAGCCAAACACCTGCTAGAACTAGTGGCGGATCCAGATTTTTAAGAGAATTCCTGTTGCATAATGAAAACACAAAGAAAGGAAATGTGTGGGGTGATGGAATGGTATTAAAACCACGGCACTTAGGGGAAAAAAAAAAAAGAATCCTAAACCACTATACACTTCAGAGCGAAATGCTGAACATTTTGACATTAAAGATGTTCATGAGTACAATTAAGACCAGAGACTTTTGTCATATGAGGAAACCTGAACAGTGACTCTATCACACATTGCAGGGCACTGCCATGCCTTTCATTGCTAATGACAGGGAGTTTTCTCCCGGCCCTCAGTCTCTGTACATCTGTTTCTGATTCAGGTGGCAGGGAAAAATTGGAAAGTATTCAGCCCCCAGAAAAGGCTGCCCTAGCACTAGTAATTTTTCTTCATTGCATACTGTTTATACAATGTTGTCATCAGCAACAGTGTGGTGTTTATCATGAGCTAAACAGGTAGATGAAATGGATGGAATTGCTCTGCTACTGTAAATGACTAGAAATTCTCATAATAGAAACTGACCTGGAAACAGGCAAACTCTCAGCCACCAAGCACCAGAATAATTTCTCAGCAGGAAAATACATCTATGGCACAACCCTTTTAAGATCAAATAGCCCAAAACTCAAGCAGGAGAGCCCAAAGGGCATGCAACTAAGCAACTTCGACAGATCAGGAAGATAGAAAGCTTTTGATAATATCTACCGTCAAAAAGCCTCTGAGTGGTCCTGTAAGTGCCACAGGAGAGCCTGGGCTAACACTGCTCTTCATCCACCTTTCTCAGCAGAGCACTGAGAGCGCCTGCTACCATCTTGCCAATATTTCTTTAAAGAGGGGCTGCAGAGAGGGGTGAATCTCAAAATCCTACTTACAAAGACAGACCACCCCAAATAAGAGCATAAATAACCAAAGTGGTTCTCCTCCCTGTTACCACTAGCTGATGAATCCTCTCACCTGGAAGAAACCAGACTGTAGAGAAATGCCCCAGCCAGATGTTCACTCCGAGGCTCACTTAGGATTTCTAACAGCTCAGCAAACAAATGCATTTAACATATGGTGAGGAAAATGTGATTTTTCCACTGTTAGTTTTCCACTACTTCTGATAATTTTAGTGATATTAACCCAGTTCTTTGTCTACTCTTCTTTCTCCGTTGCAACAAGTCCCTTTGCAGGGTTTATGGACTGAGCAGCCTTGCACATTGAGTTGGTCAGGCACATTTTCACAATAAGGAAGCATTTAAATGGTCATGGTTCTGCTGTAGGAATGTTGGTTTAAGGCTATTAATAAGGCACATGAGGTGAATGCCTTTCAGCCGAACACCCTCCACGTGTGCACACCTGTTTCAGCATGACTTTAAAAAGAAATTCCCAAAAGAAACTGTTCATAGCACACAGTTTCTAAGTCTCAAACACATTTCTGCAAACACTCTAAAGGTTTTAAGCTTTTGTGCTTTCCTGGCGTCAGGAATTCTGATACACCAACCATGAGGCAAAGCATGCTACTTCATAGTAAATCATTTTTCCCAATTTCTTTTGTCTTATCATCCATCTGCCACTTTGAGATTACTGACAGTGACTTGCAGTAGCATCATTCCTACCTGATGTGCTGCTGCTGAAATGGTGTCCGAGACTGAGGCCCACTGTTTAAACAGTGCAACTCACTTCTCCAAGCACTCTAACTTAGCTACATTTAAATCTCAGCTTAACTATTCCTTCAGTCCAGTGATGCCAGTCTTGATATTTATGATCCATCCATTTTTCAGCTTCCTCTCACTTTTTGCAAGGGAGAAAGGATGGTTATTCAAGTATATTTCATCTCTCTCTCTTGCCAGTGAAAGCATCCCAAGCAGGGCAAAGTTTTAACTGTGTGTTGTACTGAGCCAGACACACGCAGCATTAAAAATTAAACGGTAACTAGAAAAAGGTTCAATAACTGAACAAAAACCAAATAATGCAACTGTGTAAGAGGACATACCATTAATCTGAAGATTGTTCCCTTCCTGGTCACAACTCATTTACCAGCATTAACTGACAGCATTTCACGTGTACACTCACTAATAAGCCACTACTTAGATTACTCTGCTTTAGCAGCAAACCCCAAAGCAATTAAAAGCTCACATGACAGGCACTGCCGGCATCTGTTCACTGACAACTGTTAAGACTAATGGTCATTAGTTTAATGACTCATTTTTATTCTCCTATACAATGTGTACAGTAATGCTGGAGGACTGATACGGTGAAGGGGAAAGGGCTCTTACTGAGGTGAGAAAAGATAAACACAGGCCCTGCTGCTGGAAAGAATGAAATAAATCCTCTGAATGAACCAGAATTGCTGAAATGTTAAAAGACACAGCTGAGCAAGTCAGACATAAAATGAAAATAGAAACTGCTAATTCAGAACAGGGTGCCTGCTCTAATCAGGATAGTTTCAACACTACAACTTTATCACCCGTCTTCCATGTCCAGCAAAGAAATTTTATTATGCAATTTTTTAATGATCCAAGTGATTACAGAAAGGCTTTCAATGAACAAATAAAGGATAAAAAATGGACAGCACTTAGGAGCATCTGTAATTCCAAGGCAAGACGTTGTCTGGAGTTTTGGAATTTAAAAATGTATGATGCCCTATAAATGCTCTGCATTTTCTTTAAATATTTTAAGCACCAAGTGTTTTCCTTGAGACTGATCTCATTTTATAGTAATTTTAGTCTTCTAACAGTCAGTATTTTGAACGCAAGAAGTAGAAGCGAGCACAGCAGTTATCAGTGAAGGAACAGGAAAAGATGGGCCCTGTGGTTGTACTCCTACTCGCTCACCTTGTATTCTCATTCGAGCAGCTGAGTGAATTGCTTCACTCCGTGCACTGCTCTGGGAACTTGGCCCCCACATCCACAATACGTGATTTGCCAATACATACCACCTGCATTCTGAGGGAACGGAAGACCTTCCTGTGGAGGAATATCTTCCCATCCTGTGTGGGTGTACAGAAGCAGATGTGTGTGTACAATGGATAGTTCCCAGGACAGATGAACTGAGACATGTCATAAGTCATGCACTGCTTTCCAATTATGATTATCTTTCTACAGGAAATTTAAGAGAATAATTTTACTCCGGAATATCGCTCTGGAGTTTGTGATGGCATAGCAGATGGATAGCAGGATAAATGGTCATTTCCTTCCCTTTACCAGCAGTTTGAAGAAGATAACAGGAGGAAGTGATAACTTTTCAGCAGGTACCAAGTTACTGGCATTTCACTGAACCTACCAGCAGCTGAAACTTAGAGATCCACAACTGAACAGGAAGCACAGATTTTAGTTAAACTGCTGAAAAACCCTTCTGACTGAACAGTGAAGGCTGGGGAGGGACTGATTCTTTATTGTTGCTGCTGGTACAATCAAATCTCTTAACGCATATGCCTTGCATGCAAAATGAGCAATCAGCTCTAAGTGCCATGGACATCCTTTACAAGGCAACTCATTCTGCCTCTCCTGCTGCAGCCAAGTGGAAAACACCACTATTTTGCTCAGAAGTAGGATGACAACTAAGGAAAAGCTTCTCAAAAGCAGTTTTTATATACTGAGTGCTAAAAGTGTACACAAGCTTGGTTTTTCCCCTTGACCTTGTCTTTTGAAAAACTGTCATGCCTCTTGTAGGACATGTGATACTCTGCTCACTGCTTTTAAAACCAGCAAGGGCCAGGGGAAATGTGGAGTCCCCAGTACATGCCTCATGCCTAACCAACGGTGCAAGATCATCTACTCTTGTACATCTAGGAGCTGCTCTTTTACCACTACCATTTGCACTTAAGGTTAAACAGAATTCTTGACAGCATAGTTTAATTTTAAAGATTTACAGAGGAGCACTATTCCTACAGAATATTTTTCAACTATTCCTGAGCACTTTTGGAAGGATCTGTGGCAATAACCTCCCCTGAATTTTCTTATCCGCACTCAGTTCTTAGTTTGCCAGTACAAGCTAATGTGAGCTCGGAGGCCAACCCTAACAGCTCAGTATCTAAAGCTTTAGCATGGTTCCAGATTCTCATATGTTTGTCTTTAGCATTCTAAGACTTTTCAAAATACAGACAGAATCCAAGAACAATGGACTGCGCAAAGGCAGGGAAATAAATTCAACTGCCCTTTTATTTAATTGTAGAAGATTTCTTTTGCCCTATACAGCTATAACTTCTCAGACTAAAGACAACCATGACACTAGAAACTACTGAAGCTGGAACCTTCACAGTCTGGTGAACTTGCAGTGATGTGAAATACTGTGATCTTACTGATTCAGTTGATCTGTTCTTATCCTGCATGATTATACATTTCTTCACATTCTCCACTGCTTTGCAAATAGAAAACAATAAGAGTCTCACTGTCACACCATGCTGGAGTTATCTGTGGCAGTATTCCTATTTTCACTTGCACCCTACAAAGAGTAAAACGCTACTATAAGAAGCCTAAACAGCAACCATTTTAAATAACAAGATCCAAACATAAATCTTAACCTGTGTATTTCTCTGCAAGATTGGCTGTACTTGGAATTATCAGTCCAGAACATCTCTATTTCAGAGCCCAGTTCTTTTGGCAAAGATAGATGTTCTTTTATCGTGATTATAGTGAAAAAAGCCAACTTGCTGGCCCGACTCAGGCTGCAATTATTCTGTCTTTATACAACCTTTTTATAGTTCCTGGTGGAAAGGCTGAAGGAAATCCTACACATTGCACAAGGTCTAAAAATTTTTGCCCCCTTTCAGAAAACCATTGAGAAATGACTGAATGAGACTTATCCCTTCCCTGTATGATTTTTCTTTCTTAGAGTTAAGATAATGCATGCAGCAATTTCCCACATTTTGTGTTACTCCAGCTTTAAGAACAAAGGTACTGACTGCAAGCTGTTCGATAAAAATACAAAAAAAATTTTAAAAAATTACCTGCTTTTATAAAACCCTCAAAGAAGCAGCTACACACTTTAAAAGGAAGTGTGGGGCAATAATTAAAACTCCAATTCCAAAGTTCTAGGTCAAGAAGATTTAATATGGTCTCTAAATATCAAAATAGTCGAAAACTTTTCATTTCTTCCATTTACAAACACAGAGTCATTCCAAATTACCTAAAAGTCATAAGAATCCAAATCAATACCTAGTCTAAATCAGTGTGTTCTGTACTGCTACTTCCTGGGAGGCTGGGGGCCAAAGAAATGTAGGAAAGGGAGGGTCTCCCTCACAGTTCTTTACATGGTATAGAAATTACATCTTATAAAAATCTAGTAACAGGAAACCCTGTGCTTAAATCCTCAGGTCTACTGTGAGTGGACAAATAGAAAATCAGTGCACCCCACTTAAATAACCCACCTACTGCTACTAATTATATTTTTCTCTTCTCATGTAGATGAAAAACAGTCAATTTGTACTATTTTCAGAAAATATTCAAGGAACAGAGGAAGTTATGTACAGCACATTTTAAACAAAGTCAAAATACAGAAACCAAATTCAACTTCAGTTAAGAAAAGTTTTAAAGAAATTCAAGTTAATAGAATAAACCCTCCTCTGTTAATCTCTTCTTATAATTTCCTTTAGTTAAAGATAACAACATATTGGATTTAAGTCCATACATAACATATCAAATGCTATTTTTTTTTTACAGAGGATCTATTCATAGCAGCTTGTATTTGAAACATATGCAGCAAATTATACTATTAAACACTTAATCCCAATAAAGTTTAAATTTCACCCCAACAATAAAGATTGTATAGTTCTTGCTCTAGTTGAAATCAAATTCTAGAAATAAACAATAAAAGTCATACATAGGTATCATGACAATTAATAATTGAACATTTGAGATATATTTGAAATCCAGCTGGTTATGTGGTTATGTTCTGATGAAATATTAAGAATAATAACTAAATTTTTTTTGTAGTTGGCACATTAAAAAAATAGAGTAAACATTACCAAGCCGTAGGAAAATATCAGCTAGGTGAGAGCATGGCAATTCAGCTTACATGTCTCTGGAAAACATGAGCTCTTGTGTGCGCTCCAGAGCGGCCAGGATTGACCCCACGGAGAGGCCTCTGCAGCTCCAGAGCCTTGGGGAAGAGTTGAGGACCTCAGCAGCGCTCACAAAAATTCACAGAGGAAAAACCCTTCTGCACAGAGATCCTCTGGTACTGACAGCCCATAGAAACTGCACTGCTAGGGCAGCTCTCCAAAAGATCAATAGACATTGAGGAGCTACACCAGCTTTTTAAAACAGCAAGTATCGATGACGAGAACTGGACAAATTTCAACACAAATCCCTGCACAGAGTAGTAAGTTGCTGAAAGCACAACCCATTAGAATCAAAAATGTCCCCAGAAACCTAAATTTTATTTCTGCTCAGGTGCTCCATACATTATTTCTGACCTATCTGGTGTTAATTATGCAGCTCTGAACAGGATTTTTTTTCTAAGCTACTTTATTAATAGAGTTAATTCCAACACAAAATCATGCAAGCAGGCTTCTATTTTACAAAATCTATCATGCCACTGCAAGCCCCAGAGCAGGTATTCAGCCTAGCAAAATGCATCACCCTTCAACATGAAGCATCATTCCTCATTTTACTCAACCCATATTCTTCTTCAGCTGCACAAAAATCTCTGAAAGTGCCTAATTCCCCAACTAAAAATAATTCTGGGTTAAATCATTGTTTTATGCAGCAGCACTGTAACTTATATGTATGGAAGAGTCCACCAGGAACCTGCAGCTTTTTAACACTTAATTTAGACTAAAATTCAGCTAAAGACAATCTCAGTTTGCCTGAGACTTTGTTAATGCAATCACATGCTACACATGCACATATTTCTATATAGCACACGCATAGGAACAAAGTTTAAATTTTCAGCAGTTAATTGAGACAGTGCACACCTGAAGCAGAGAGCTGTATTTGTCTAAGGTTGCTAAATGCTCCTCCTGAAAAAGTGTGGTAACTTTTCTCTCCAGGCAAAGGAATAGACTCTTTGACAGGTACTGGGTACTTTTGATTTCACCTAAAGACACAGAGGTAATTTCTCAGAATACCGATGTCTAACTCTTTCAAATCCATCTATCCCAAACGCTAAAAAAAGAATTGGGTCCTTCATCACAAGAACAGGTTAATGGAACTGGACCTGTCTCCTATCAGCTGAGGAATCCTATTATGAAAGTCATTAAATTTCTTCAGTAACATGGAATAAATTCATGAAGGTGTTCAGAGCGGTCTGATTTTGGGAAGCACTGGGGAAGAACTAGCAGGTGCAAGGATGTTGCACTTACAAAACTCTTTCTCAGGAGACTGGATAGAGTTGATGACATGGGAAACTTGGGTTGCCAACTTTCTACATAGTATATAACTCTGGGAAAATTAATTGGATTATGAAGGTCAAAGAGAGAGGCCAGCCCATTATTGAAAGATAATAAAATTTAATTTTGCCAACTTTATCTGAATGATCACGCTCCAGATGAAGAGCTAGTGCCACTTTTTCATTGCTGCTAGCCTTTTTTCTTCACTTCTCTGCTCACTTCTTTCACAGACCCATCTGTAACTAAGAAATCACATTAGTAGAAATTTCCCATACCTAAAGGGTTGGTTTTGTGCAGCCAGCTAAGTTTTCTCCACACAAAAGTGCAGCTTTTCTTGAGAGAAAATCATCCAAACTCAGCATCCTTACTCTCAGAGCAAGGCATTCTTGAACAGAATAAGACAATGTTGAGTGGTAACAGTGGAACCTAAAGAGTGGCTTTGACTATTCTGACCCAGACATGCACATTACTAGTTAATGTTTGCATAATTCATTCACATTTTGTGCCAGAGGAATCTTACTCCATGAGTTAAATTTTATTCATAGCTCAAGTCTACATGCAAAATAAGACTGGGCTAATATGGAAGCAAAGACTTATAAAAACTGAAAACTCCCTTTGAAACACATGCTTTCCAGTAAGTGCAGCTAGCAAAATGCAAAACACGGTCAACATTCCTGTACCATGATGTCAATTTTCATATGCACAGACAAAATGCTGCTACATGTAGAAATCAGCTCTTCCTCACTGGTGTTGTACTCGTGTCTCCCTCTTTTCACTCTCAGAACTGCACAATGTGGCGCAGAGTGCAACCCCTTAAAAGGTTCAGAGACATCTTCTGAAGATAATAATTCTGGCAAAAAGCCACAGTGATTTTTTAAAAATGAGTTTCCACGTTCTGCTTCAGTTCTCCTGAAAAATATGTTTAGAGCACATGCTCTAAGGACCAATTTTGATGTTTCCCCCTACAGCAGTTCAGAGGAATTCCTGCCAACAGGGATGCACGGTAACACCTGATAAAATGGTCCTCAGTGCCAGAAAATAAATAGTGACACTTAAAAAAATGGAAATCACTTCAGTTCTTGCAAGGTAAGCAATAGGAAAATTATCTTTATTACCTCTGCTGCCTTTTTTTTTTTTTCAGAGAGACAAAGCTATTTTTCAAGAAAACAGCTGCAGGCAACACTTTAAATGCCATCTGTCCTTAGCAGTTATATGATGAAGAGATGGACTGATTCACACCACTTGACAGGAAATATGATAGCCAATTAGTTAGCACTAATAAAATTCAGCCTCAGTTTGCTTACTTTTCTGTTTACTCCAGAAAAACTCCCACTGATGTCTCAGGCAAAGTTCCTGCAGACTTCACTTGTTACTCAAGGGCAGAATGCTGCACTGTTGCAATAGAAAGCCTGAATTTTACAAAATAAGGTCTCGTGGCACAGCAACCACATGAAGGATCTTTTTCAGGGCTGAAATCTTCTAGTGCCTGGAGTACAGGAGCCTCCATATTATCACTGATTTAAAGTGAACTTTGCTGGACAAGGAATGATGAGACACACAACAGCACAGCTGAAAAGGACTAGGTCTTTTCTTCAGTGTTCTGAAAGACTGGCCTTAACATTTGAAATTGTGAAAAAGAAAGTTTTTAATTCCTACATCTCCCCTGTTTCTAAATAGTGGCATCTATGTGACACATTACAAATGGCTCAAAGAGCTCTAAATTCAGCAAGAAAAATAAGCAATTACAAACAAATGCATCACTGGTGTCTGCTAAGGACATAATTCAAGCAAGTTCAAAAGATCAGAACAAAACCCACGTGCTTTGTTATCCCAAATAAGGCCCTTCTCAAGATGGTTATCTACAGGAAGAAATTTTCTCCAAGAAAAGCTTAGTGTTTCAAGAACATCTCTGTTTCCCTTGGAGAAACCATGCAAGTTGGGGGTTTTAAAATTAAAATATTGATTTTTATTTATGAGTAAAACAAAATTTTCCCTTTCACTGTCACACTGAATAAGGAAAAATCTTTAAAAGGCTGGGTGATAAGAACAGGTGATGTTAACAGGATATTGGAAAGGCCCATGAGACTTACAACATTAAGTAAAATGTATTTTCCCATTGATCTAATTGCTTACTAATTTTCAAATCTATTCCCACCAGATAACTAATGGCATTTTAAGCCCTGCTCCTGGCATTAAAAATACATTTATAGTTCTCTCCAAGAAGAAGATAAACAGCTGCATGGTAAAACCCCATATGTTAAGACAGCATTCTGGAGGTTTTCCTTATAATTTTAAACAACCCATTGTGTTCCAGATTTAACTGAAAGAGGGAGGAAAAGGAAACGGGAAAAGCATTTGGGTGTGCAGTTTCACACTGAGGGGAAGGCAAGTGCTCTCTCATGCAGGGAAAATGTCTGGAATATTTGTGTTTTACAGAAGGACTGACCACATAATGAAAGCAGAACTTAAGTCAAACCATTTTTAGTAAAATATCAGAAGCTGTTTCTCTATTTATCTTCCTCAAGGAAATACTAGTGTTTGTTTAAAAAGAAGCTATTCCAGCAATTAATCCTGACTTTCCTCACATACTTGAAAAATAATTCTAAAATTCTAACATTTGAAAATATAACAGAAATATCCTAAAAAAGTTCACATTAAAAAATTAATAACAATATAACAATAAAAATATTCCAGCCAGACACAAAGAAGCTCAGAATGTAGGCACCCATTTAGGTTTAGAGCAAGTTCTCATGTCCAGGACAATCATCCAGATACTCCTGGAGACTGGAGCATATATTTCTTTGTTAAATTTTAAATGAGAGTTAATGTTCAGATTTTAAAAGACAGTACATCTAGAACTGGTTCTAGTTCAATGATGCTCAAGAAGTGTAGCCCCAAGGAGCACCAAAATGACCCAAGAACAGCTGAACTGATTCAGGCCAAGGAACCATCCAGTCTATCAGCTTCCAAGAGCAGCCAATAACTGGACATCCAAAAATCACATCCAGAGAAAGAATGTTGCAATACTCTTATGGACTCACCTTCCCAGCCTTCATCCATATAGCACTGTGAAGTGGATCTTCCCAGTACTCATCTTGTCCCCCTGACATCCACCTTCTACTCAAAAAGTATGGGAAGGAGTGCCAAATATCATTATCATTACAGGGAAGAAATCCACATTTCATTGTTTTCAATCTCCCTTCTAGGAGTTTTATTTAAAGGCACTAAGTTCTTGCACTGAATGAAAAAAGCTACCAGCTGATTCCTGCCTAACCTTTCCACCCCATTCATAAAGGGACCTGAACTGCATCCAGTGCACCAGCACAGGCAAAGCAGAAATGCACACAGGGAAAGGATGATATTCTTTACTTTGTCTTATACCTCCCTTTCATATACCTTCCTAATGTTCAATTAGCACTGTTAACTGCTGTTCTAGGAAAAGACTTACCTTAGAATCACCAGTCTAGAGGAAACATGTAATTTGTTAGTCATATAAATAAAGTTATAAAATCAGGGGACAAAAACAGAGCCTGTTCAAGCAGCCTTATCAGTTAGTGGCTTTAGCAAAATCCCCTACATAGCATACAGCACACACAGCCCATCTCTCCAGGGATAAATGTATTCTCTGTCCTGCTTTCACCAGAAGTGTTGATGAGATCAGCTGAAAATCTGGAACATGCCACATGTACCTGGCAGTTTACAATGAGGACATTACCTAGCAAGCAGACAATACTCAAGACACTACTGTGCTATTGTGTTTTTCAGCCTACGTTAATGCTGCTCAACCAGGGAACAGTTTAAAAGTATTTCAAGACTCAAGAAAACAAAACACCAAGTGAGTAATGAGACTTTGAAAACATCTAAGAGAAGACTCTCAGGAGAGGAAGACAAATCATATATTAGCATATTTCATTTGTTATACATCCACAGAGAGCACTGAGTTTTTTCAGCCTTCTGCTTCCACACCACTGCTACACCACAAGAGGTTGCAGTACTTCGAAAGAAAAGAAAATGTCCATGAAAAAAGGCAAAAACTGAATACAATCAGAACCAGTACCTGTCTCTTCACACTTCTCCATCACCAGTAGATAGCCTGAAACAGCCACCTATATAAGCAGGGAAATTGCAACAAAAACAGGGGGTTGGAGCTAGTTTTTCTTGCTGAATCAGGCAGCTGGGAATAAAGCCAGTTCCTGCAATCTTCGCAGAGCTTCAGCAAGGTGCATGCCAGGAAACTTCTTGCCAGAGACTGAGGAAACACAATCCCTAACTCTTCACATTCTGTAGCAGTGCAGGTGTGTCCATTTCACCTTACTTCCTTGGTTCTAGAGGGCAGGAGATCAGGCAACTAAAACTCTCCTCCACACCTTGATTTAGCATGCAGTGAGCCTCTAAAGGTCCTTTCACATACACACACTGTAAACACTGCCCTATTTTGCTTGCATGCATTAACAGGAGATTGCATCCTATAAATTTTAAGCAGCTTCAATTTTTGGCAAAGCACCTGATGACAAAAAAAACCAACATTACATAAACACAGAAATACATGATTCTACATATAAACAACTTATTTAATGCTACAAATCAGCCTCATTAAGTACATGGGACCTCCCACCAGGACACCAATGACAACTGTTAGCATACAGCAACAATCTAGTAACTGTAATCATAAATGCAGTTTTAATATTGTTTCACAATTTTGTTGACTTAACTTGCATTCACTGTATTTCTAGTGAATCCAGAAGCATGACAAACTGACAATTCTTGGAAACCACAGTTCTCAAAACAGACTGAAAATATTGTTCCCATTTTCCCTCCATAATGATGTTAAATCTAATAAATACAAAATTAGAAACAGAAATAACATTGTTGCTAAACACTTTATGTAATATGCTGACTGGAAGGGATTTATTAGGCCAAGTTCTCAAAAAATGCCGTCCCTTTATAAACACGTGACACTTGTACTTCTCAAATATTATCAAATATACACTTGAGTACTAGAATTCACACATCAGAAACCTATTCAAAAGAACTTTTAGGATAAAAATTTTGGTTTAACCAGCTAAATATGATGAAAAATACTAAGCCAGACTTTTTAGCCTGGCTCCCATTAGGTTAATTGAAATTTTCCTTGTAAAACCCAGCTAAGCACTTACCAATGCAACTGAGTATTTAACAGTGTTTAACGTCTCAGGTATTACTGAAAGTAATCACAACAAAGACTCCTCAAACCCCTCTGAAAATACTGTTCTACCTGCATTAATTTATCATTCTTGTGTGGCTGTCATCCAAAAGGAAGTTCCTAGAACTGTCCTTCCTCTTACAAGTTGCAGCAAGGGCTTGGTGAAAATCTGACCCTTAAATGCAAGGGCACTTGACAGTCTAGTCTTCAGCTAATATCACGTTCTCTCCTTACAGGAAAGGAAGTTATGTGCCTGATTTCAAAACATAAATGAGTTATTGCCTATCACTGACAAAGTGAGTGCACAGTGCATATCAGAACTGCAGTGCTGTACAGTTCCTACGTGGATCTTGGTAGTCTCTCTGGAGACTACATAGCTGTATCCAACATCCTTTCTGGAATGTTGTGCTCACTATCAAACTACTTCAAAAAAAAACCCCATTTTTTCACCACATACAAGCCGTCCCTATTTTTGCAGAAATTTTTCCTAAGAAGAATTAGACAGGAATTGTTCCAGTATAACTGTGTTGGACTGTTCACAGCCATAGAATCATCATCAGTATTATTAACTGTATAAAACTGTAAAAACACACAGAATTGACTTAAGTACAACATTCGCACAATAGAATATGACTTAACACCTGAGATTTCTTGCATAGACTCACAATACCAACAACTATAGAGGCATAATTATGAATCTCCTTCCACTATCGCTGAATTCAATATCCTTTAATACTTGGTTGCAAGCCATATTGGAGCTCCCGGGGATTCAGGTGAGCATGGAGAAATATTTAAAGAAAAGCTTCAAACCCAAAAACTGAAGGTAAAGACAAATATGTGAACTTACAGGTTATAGAAGTAACAGCAAATAAAAAGGATTCCGATTTTAAAATGTATGTTCTTTTGAAGCAAAATGCTTTATTTTGGATGGCTAGATCTTCAATTTTGGATGAAGAGCAAGAGCTTTAATACCAGTACAATCAATCACGTACATTTTCTGTGATGCAAAGGCAGGAATGGAATTTGGTGCACTGTGCAAAATTGCCATCTCAGTGCTGTTTATGCCCCAATTTGGTAAGGAATATGAAGGATGCAGCTGCACCAAGCAGATTTGAATTAATAATTATCAGGGAACTAACTATTCAAGTGTCTTCTAAACCAAAGATCATCCTAAAGCCATTGCTTTGTTTCTTGACTACACTTTCAAGAGAAATTAGAAGCCACTGGCAGTTCTTAGAAATTATTCCTGTTCTTGAAGCTTCTATAAGCATACCAGACTCTTAGATATCTGGTTTTGGAAACAAAAATTTGCAGCTCTACACACAACTGATCTGAGAATTTCTGTCCAACTTTCAGTGTAACTTCATGGGAAATTATCATCGTAACAAATCACTTAGATAGTAAAGGGGTGCCTTCGTTGATGACATCTGTACTCTTGATCCTCTCCCATAGCTGACTTTAATTTTTTGTGACATATTTCAAAAAGGAAGTATTCATACATAGTTTGTGTCTCAAGTCACAAGACACATGCATCAACTTTTCAGGCAATTCCACTATTGGATTGTAAACTGGGGGTAACAGCAGTTCAGATTCTATGAGCACTGGCTGAGCAATCATTATCAGTCATAAATTTAAAGCAAGAAACTTAAACATAAGTTTTCTGGTATTACAGTCACTGAGTTGCAACCTTGTCAATAGCAATGAATATTTTAAGTCAGAATACTTGTACAGAGTCTCAGATGTGTTATTTGTCTTTAGAAGCAGCAACTCAATCTTCACACTAAGAAAAAAAACACAGGCCTTTTGAGGCTGATGGCAAAGTTCCAGATGGGTGCAGAATTGCCACCTGCCTACAGAAACAGAAAGCTGCTTCAGATTTAACTCTGGACTTGCCAGTCTCACCCTTATACTCCAGATCCAGGTTACTGGAGACTTAAAAACGTTGTATGGCATGTAGTTCATAATCTGTTTTCTGGACATCAGTGTACAATACATTCAGTGACTGTAAAAAAATAATCCAAAGGTTTTCCATGAAGATGGTCTCCAAGTCCACTATGTCATATAATGGACATCAGATTTTTGGCCTTGCAAAGCTCAGCCTTAAAGACATTTACTATGTTGGTAGTTTTTGGCAGATTGGTTATGGCAGAATCGTTTTGAAGACAATAATGTTTTCAGTATGTATATCCTTCATTTCCAAAATATCACAGATAGTTAGAAAAGACCATAATGCAGGCAGGGATTGCAGGAACATAAATCATGGAAGCAACCAACAGTTTATTGAATGAATATATGACCTATGAAACTTTCCCTTCCATAGAAACCAAGACCTAATGCTTCTTAAATATCCAGACATGGTGTCTTTGCTGTTACTCCCTCTGCACACATAACCAACCCCATGGTATTTGGAGGCAAAATGTACTGACTTGTAGAGCGTTTAATTTGGACAATAGGAACCTAAGAAAATATCAGCATCTTCCTGATTTGAAAGCAACATTCCAGAGAATAAATCTAAAATGAATCCCTGTGTAATATTTTGGGTATATATTTGTCCATACAAATCTGCTAGCCATCATTTCTTCCTGCCAATAACCCATTAGTAAGACTATAAAGATATACAATCCTACATGTATTTCATAACAAATATAACAGCATCTAGCTGAATGGTGTAATAAAATATCATCACAAGGTTAAGATAGAGTTGGTTACCAGGCTGAACACCCTGCCTTTTCAATTACCAATACAAAGCAACGTGTACTCAAGAGATCACTTCAAAACAGCAGAGCTGGGCTTGGACACCTCTTCTTTGTTAGCTTAACCATCTCCTAAAATCTTTAGAACTAATAGCTCCCCTGCTACAATGTGAGGAAAAATGAGAAACCTTCTACACAATATTTAGCAACTAATTCAAGGCTAGGTATGTAGTTAACATTCCCAAATACACATAATCTGCAGAATACAGTAACTTCTTTTGATAGAGTCATCATTTAAATCTTTAGACACAATGAGTTATTCCATGTTGCTGCTACCATTTGATAGATGAGTATCTTGTTTGTTTTCAAGAAAAACATACACACGTAATCTGCTTGTATTACCACTGGCTTTAGACTAATGCAGTTCCATTAATTGCATTTATATTGGCACATAGGAAAAAACTTTAGCTCTTTAATTGCAAAAGAACCTGGCCAAGGCTTACCAATAACTGATCTCTTCTTGAGTGATTTATGTCACTGCTCTTGGTCACAGAGCAGATTTAACAATCCGGCAGCTCAGCAATGCTCGGGGGTAAACCATTCCCTAGGTAATCCTAGGAAACCTAATTTACCTACTAGTATAGCAACTAATTTGCCACTGACAAAATAATTGTATCAAATTTGAGAGACAGCACATCTGCAAGGACAGAGATAATTTTAGAGCCCAGCTGAACACCACACTGCTGCTTACCATGCTGTGAAGAATCAGAAAGGACTTCTATAACCAAAGTTCCATTGCTTCTCAGGAGCAGCTACCTCTTTTTCACAACTTCTCATGTTAAAGTTTTCTTTGCATTACATTCATACCACATTCCCACCACATTCTTTTCAAATGGTCATTTTTTTATTCTGTACCTGCCTCAAGCAGGATGAAATTAATCAATTGCACATAAGTGATATGACAGACTTGTGACCTTGCCCAGCATCCAATTGTTTCTAATTGATTAGCTCCAGACATAAGCACTTTAATAGCCAAAAACAACAGAAGTGGAAGTTATGGTACAATGTTAGGGTAAAATGACTGTGTGTGGTCCATTTAGTATGGCCCCAAGCAACCAATTAAAGAATTAATGGTTATTGGATACCAAAAATGTTATGTTAAATAATATAAAATACCTTTAATGTGCCTAAAATTGTGATAAAACACCTAAAACTTAGGAGCAAAAAGGCCTCCTACAAGATTGGGGTTAAGTGCTAATGACTCAGATATGCCAAACAGATTACAGTAGTTTAAAGGACGATCAAGACCACAAAATTTGACCTGGATTGAAGTGTTCATAAAGCTACTCAATAGGCAATTGATTACTACAATGTGTTTGGGTTGTTTTTATTATGAAGAGACAAATGAAGCCATGCCAAACCATTGGTGGAGAAGAGGAAACTATGCCACTACTAGTTCCAGCTCTGCAATAAGAAAAATATGAAAGAAAAAATACAAGAAAAATACTTGAAAAGCAAAAAATGGTCCCTTCATAAACAAAAGGCACAAAAACAAAATTAACATTTCCCTTCTCTGAGCTTCTATTCTCATCTTGAACAGAACTATTAAGGGAACTTCATTAACTATTTTTTAAGTGTTTTATAGGGCTGGTTATTACAGCATCACTCAACTCTTTGCACACAAAAATACAAGCTGAACAGGCAAGGCAAATCTGTTACATTTTTGTCCTCGCATAAGGAACATGCGGGGAAAAAGCAGATCCCACTGTGGTCCTGTCTGCTCAGACATGTTGAATGCACTGTGTTCTACTGCACAATTAATACAGATGTAAATTTTTACTTTAATAGTGAATTCTTTACTGGAGTAACCAGTGTACCACAGAGAGGAGGTGTTCATCATCACCTGCGAAATCACTCAGCACTCCTATTGAGGATGCGTTGGAGCCCCATTCCGACTACCTTGAACCTCAAAGTCCACCATAAACTGATCATAGCTTACTCAACTGTCTAGTACATTCTCCTCAGTTCTTCATACTCCTTTTGCTATTACTTTTCCGGCTGTATTGTTCTTCAATTCAAAATTCTTCAGGATGTATGCTTATATACCGCCCAGAACATCAGGCTCCCCTTCTCAGCATTGCAACAGTACAAACAGCAACACTGATTTTATTTAAGGATTTTACTTTTTTGTTGAAAACTACAACAATGCTTTAAAAAACGGTTCCTATTTATTAAAAAAATAAATCTCAGTTTATTTAGTCATCTTTGTCTATGGATTTATTGGATTTCTGTGTATCTAAGACTGAAGAAGCCTTGAAACATTTAGTGCTGTGGGAACTATCAGTATAGAGAATGACATACTGTAACAACATCTCTGTGGCACGCCAGCACACTATATTTCTTGAAATATTTATCTCTTGGAACTGATTAGGCTCATGTGTCAACAATAGATCAGATGGCAGCTACGGTTTTTCCTCCACGGTTCCTGTGCTCCTTGAACAGTTGGAGCAAAGACCTTTTTGGGCCACCTTCCCACCTCTGAATGCTTTAGATGTTTCTAGCCAGCCAGGTATTTCTATAACTCTTGTCACTCAGAGCACCTTAACGTTTATCAGTTGCTTTAACTCCCAGAAGCAAAGAACAGCTGTGCTCCTTAGACAGACCCATGGCATCACACATCTGGCAAGACTTCCCTGAGGCCACCCTTTGGTAAAGTCAGGTCAAATATATTGAGCAAGAGAGAATATTCATTTCCCACATGGAAAGTTTGGTGAAATGAAAACATTCTCATTGGGAGACTTCTAATTACAGAGCAGCTGCTTCAGCAATTTTCTGTTTTAAAGGAGTAATGCAAAGTGTGCAGCAAGATCACCTGCTGCAGAACCGGGAATGACAACAGCAACAAGTTCATTACCTACCTGTAGATGAGCATAGAGAGCAAAAGCAAGCCAAGTGATCTCCCAGGACAGCCCAGCGGCTTTAGGGCTGGCCATCCTCATGCCTTGGGGCTCTGCTGAGAGAAATTGTTTCAAGTTACAAACAAAATCAAGTGGGCTCCGCCAGAATTTCAATGACTAAAGCAAACTGGGCCGGCCGCTGGAAGCAGTGCAATGCAAACACCGGAGTGCTGCGCTGGCCAGAGCAGCAGGCGTGCAGCGCATGCCATGAGCACAGCCTGCAGGGTGAGGCAGCTCCAATTAGGGCACAGAAAAGGACCAAAATGAGAGGTTTGGGGAAGCTGGCAACAGTGGACAAGCTTGATTATCTCCTGAATGTAGGAGAATTCATCAAACTGGGAATCCCTCCCGTCTTGATCGCTCAAATGTAAAATCCAATGAGCACAGAATTTCTGACGTACTTTCCAGCACTTTCACCCGTTCAAAGATGAAAGCCTAGCCCTAGGATTTCTGCAGTCATTTGCACTGCCTTTGAAAGCTCAGAGACTAAACAATCAGGACGTAATCAGAGTTTAGAAAAAAAAATTCATCCATTTAGCGACTATCAAAATTACAAGGCCAGCATGGGCTTGTCAATTTAAAATTGCGAAAAACCCCATCATGTAATAATATTACTAATTCTGTTAATTCCTTGTGTCAATGCACCTTATTGCCTTAGACTATACACTACCAGAGTGATCTCAAAACAGTGCAAGTTTTATGCATTCCCGACACACACAAACAGCCTTCCCTCAGCCACCACCCCACGTTTGCCAAGCCCCACAGTGAATGCAAACTTCTCCTTCAAATAAAATACTCCCTTCCAAAAAGGCAGGCATACCAAAGGAAAACCATCTATCCCAACAGTTCTTGCACCTGTCAACTGAACACAGTTAAGATTCCTTACAGAAAGAAGCGTTTTATTCCCTCCCTCCAAAAACATCCTCAAGTTCCCCTCCCTCCCAAAATCATTAGCATTCCTGGATGCTTTTGTCACTTAAAAGTATAAACTGTGACAATAAAAGAAGACTTCTTATTTCCCCCCCGCCCCTTGTCTAGGCATTGCCGAGAGCCCCAAGTGGCCGAGCACACCAGGCTCCGACGTTTCCCAGGTGCCGGTGCCCGGGCTCCCCGAGCACCCTCTCCCTCCCGGAGGCTCCTCTGGACCGATGCTGGCCCAGCACCTCGGCCGCTTCCCCCCCACGCCCTGGCCGAGGGAGCCCGCTCGGGGCAGAGAGAGCCCGCTCGGGGGCTGCCCTGCCCTGCCCAGCTCACCCACCTGGTGCGGCGCGCAGCGGGGCCGGGAGGGCGGCAGGGAGCGGGCCGGGCACCGCCGGCGCACGGGAGAGCCTCGGCTGTCACGGCACCGGGGATGCAGCATCCTGCCCCGCGAGCGGCGGCCCCTCCCTCACGCCAGGCTCCAGCCCACCGCCGCGCCTCA
>VXBU01010560.1:1208099-1269304 GCA_013400315.1 Bombycilla garrulus
GAGGAAAAAAAAAAAAAAAAAAAAAAAAAGAAAAAAAGTGCTTTCTCCAGGGCTCGGCCGGGCTGGGGCGGCCGCTGGGCGCAGCCCGAGCCCTTTAAGCTGCCCACCCTCGGCGCGGCCGGCGGCAGCTGGAGGCTATTTATACCGGGGCGGCGGCGGGCGCTCGGTGTCCTGCGCGGGGCGGTCCTGGCGGCGGCGGGGCCCGTGGCGGAGGCTGCCATGGCCACGGCGCTGCCCCCGACGCCGGCCGGCGGGAGCCGCTCCGGCAGCCGCGCCGCCGAGTCCCCGCTGAGCCCGGCGCGGCTGAGCCGGCTGCAAGAGAAGGAGGAGCTGCGGCAGCTCAATGACCGCCTGGCCGCCTACATCGAGCGGGTGCGGGCGCTGGAGGCCGACAAGTCGGCGCTGCAGCAGCGGCTGAGCGAGCACCAGGCGGGCAGCGACCGGGAGCTGGGCTGCCTGCGGCTCCGCTACGAGGCGGAGTTGGCCGACGCCCGCCGGGCGCTGGACGAGATCGCCATCGAGCGGGCCACGCTGCAGGTGGAGCTGGGCAAGATTGGCGAGGAGCACCGGCAGCTGCACGTCAGGTCGGTGCTCCGGCCCCGAGCAGGCCTCTGTGCCCGGGGCGCCTGCAGTGTGAGGGGAAGGGGATGCTTCTGGCAGGAGCCCGTGGGCTGTGGGAGAAGTGAGCGGTGATGTTTCGTGTCCAGGTCGTGCAGACGTGATAACCCCAACGATGCTGCCCTCTGGGGTTAGGAGGCGCCTGTTCCGAAGGTGTGCTGGGGCAATGCCCCGGGTATCTCCCATGCTGTGATGCACCTGCATCTCGTGCACCTGCCTGAGATGAGCATGGGGCTCCTGCAGATCTTGAGGTGCTGGGTGCCCTTCCTCGGCTATGAATGCATAGCTGTATGGGTTTGGCACCACGTCGATGTTTACAAACACTCAAGATGCTGGCAAATATCTAGAAAATTATGGAGCAGTATAAGGAGTGTTTGTATGGCATCAGAGTGCATCTTTTCTGGGCTGTTTAGCTCAGACTTTGCCCAGAGTGGGATACAGAGAGAAGGTAGTTCTGCGAGCAGTTATGGTTTACCTGGTCCAGGTTGGTACTGCTTAGAAGTCTTCCTAGTTGCTTTTAGGTCTGAGATGAGCTGTCTACTGCTTTAGCTTGACTGTTTTGTAAGCTGTGTATCCGGAGGCTGGAATCATCATCTTGTCTAGGCTCACCAAGCCTGAAGAAAGGCACTGTAAGTGCTGTCCCATCCTCCAGAAAGAGGAAGAGGTGTGTGAACAAGTGTCCAATCCCAACAAGCTTCCTCTATAGAAATATACAGCCTGCTAGCACTGTTAATTACTGTAATGCTGTATTGTACCCCTCTATCAGTAATAGACTTGTAGTAATCTGGATGTCCACAGGCCTCTTACATCTTGTTACAAACCTGTATCAGAGCAAATTCAGGTACCAGCTTCTTTTTCTAATGCCTGAAGGAAGTATTGCCCCTTCATAGACTCAGTAGGCCTCAAGTAGCGGTTATAGTTGGGAGTAAAATATGTTCTTACTGTAAGCTTCTGTTTTCAGCTGCATAGTTGTTGGGCTTGTCTCTGTCATGCTGAGTTTTGGCTCATAGATCTGTTTCATAAATTTAACCAACCACTTAAGTGGGCAGTGAGGAGAGGGATAATGCCTGTTCTAAGACTTTTCTTCTGCTCTTCACGTTTATTTAACTCTGGCTTTGTTTGTAAAGCTTTGGACTTGGCAGATATGCAGTCTTCTAGACTGCTGGGTTGGGTTCATGGTACATATTGGTTTCTGAAAGGACTAGACTGAAGTCCTAATGTGTGTTGTATCTGGGCTGCCTAACTGCAAATATCTCAGATGACTTGGAACAAACTTGAGGATATCGTATCCTTAGATATATACACACCCTTTAAATAACCTGGTGGCTGTTTAACTCTTATAGAATGAAGTGTCAGCAGATAATTTCCCAACAGCATTAACTATTGACTCTTATTAATCACTGATTAAGATACTCAAGGTTTTTGACAACAATGAACAGATTGCATTTGCTTCTTTCTTACTACCTAAACAATGGTGACTGGAAGCAGGCCAAAGATGTTTGGGGAGGAGGAGTTGTAGATAAGCATATTGATTGAAATTCAGAGCCTCAGGAAGGTCAAAGCAACTGCAGTAACACAGCAGAGAAAGACAAGACCAGTTCCTTTCTGCCCTAGAGTGTGTTGATGTGCATTTTGCTCCTGAACGTGCCAAACACAGTGTAGCAGCTGAGGTTGTAAGAATGGATTCTGTACGTGCTGCTGACATCCTCTGTTCTTGACAAACTGGAGTCTGTTTCAAACATACCTGAAATCTTCTGCTAAAATTATTTAAATTCTCCAGATCAAGCCTATGTGGCATCCTGATTTACAAGGAATGTGATTGGCAGTGCCTCAAAGTGTTTGCTTGTAACTGATAGTCTGTAGGCCACATTCAGCTCTGGAATGGTTGGTATATGGAATGTTGCAGAGTACTGTAACTGTCACTGCTTGCTGCAGAGGGATGTAAATTGGTCTTCTGAATCCCAGACTTGGATTAAAAGGGTAGTAAATGCTCTTGTCAAACTCAGACATGTTACATTGCTGTTGTTAAAGATGAAATGTCTCACTCCAGGCTTCTTTGAAAATAATGTTTTTCAGGAAAGAATCCAGGTAACCTGAGCATGGCTGTCAGATGCTTACATTGGAAAGTGAACTGTTAAAATGGATAGTAATGGAATTTCAGTTTTGCATACACTTTGATTGCAGAATGAGTTTTTATTATTGTAGGATGAAACAGTCAATATTATGTAGTGTTATTGACATACTTAATATCATATCTAATGCAGTAAGTGGTAGTGGTAGCAGAGACCCCAAAAGGAAGGTAAATAATTAATACCTAGAAAACAAAGAAGCCTTAAATACTAAAACTACAGCACATTATCTTGTTTTTCATTGTGAGTAGAGCTATGTTTCTCCTAGAGTCTGAGTAAAGAGTAAATAACTTCTAGCATAACACAATCAACAAATGTCTCGGAAGAGCAGGACTAGAAAAGGCCTTGAGTGTAGCCACATGCCCCAGGCCTGTGCTGGAACCAGCCATACCTGCATGTCTTCCAGCAGATTTTGTGTAACCCTTATTTTAAATTCCAGATGATGGAGATTCCAGAATATCCCCCCCAGGCAGTGTGCTTCAGTCGTGAACTGTCAGCTTCCTCTCCCTCACATCTAACCCACGTATTCCTCCCTGCAATTTAAGGCTGGAGCTTCCTGTCTTTTCCACAATAGACATGGAAAACAGATTCCCTAACTCTATGCAGCAGTCCTTCAGGTATTTAAAAATTGCTCTGCCTCTTGTCACTTTTTGCTTCTCTAGACTAAACAACCCTTAGTATTTTCCAATCTTCCCTTGTAGTTTGAGCTTTCTAGAGTTGATCAATCCTGCAGAATTACTTTGGACTCTTGCCAATTTGTCTCAGTTATCCCCTGGAAAACTCATTGTATGAGTTGACACAACTTTGCCACTTGACAGAACTGGTGTTGCCAAAATAAATTGAGTACTTTCTTACGCCTTTGTAATCTCAAATACAAGTTTTGAGCAGGGACTCTTGACTTTGGATAGTGGGCAGGCAACTGCAAGGATTTTAAAAGTTGCAGCAGTCTGGGGAATTCTCACAGTGTTCCGACAGGAACTCGTTGTGGGCCCTTCTCGAACTTCTCCACTAAGGTGCCAATGGCAACCGAAGAGTATTGGCCATCCAGGTGGTACCTGCGGTTCCAGTACCTGGGTACTGGTCTGGAGATGGTCTCGTCTCTGAAAGCAAAGCTCCCCTCACTCTGTACCTCCACTGCGGCGTGAGGAAGGGGAGGAGGCAGAGCCCCAGTGAAGCAGCTCCCCGGGCTGGCCGGTGGCCGCCGGGGGACAAAGCTCGCTGTGTGCTGCGGACAGGACATCCCGGGGCGCGGGGAGGAGGAGCGGCAGCGCCGGCAGCCTCAGCCGCGCCCCGCCCCGTGAGGCACCGGCACCGGTCCCGGGCCGCCCTCACAGCCCTGCCCAGCCGGCGGAGTGCGGGGCCCGTGTGCTCTGAAGCGCTTCCTGCGGGGCTGGGGCCGCCTTTGCTGCGGGGGTGTCCGTGAAGGATTGTACGGCCCCGGTCGCTGGGCGTGCCCAGCCCTCCCCGTGCAGCCGGGGGCCTGTGCCGTCCCTTCCTCTCCCGTTGGGAATGCCGTGGAAAATAGCTGGCTTCCGCGTGGGCTTCGCACTGAGCGAGCTGGAAAATGGGTCAGGAATCTCTCTGGTATAACAAATGATGCTTGTCGGAGGGCCCTGTCTGGTTTGCTTTGTGCTCTCACCGTAAGCCTGACAAATCTCTGCTGTGTTTAACCACGGACCCCTCTGAAGGGAAACACATTGAGAACAAACTCCCTCACTAGCTGCACCTAACAGTGTAAAACTCTCCCTTGTAGGAATTCCAAAAGAGAAAGTGATTTAAACCTGGCCCAGGCTCGTGTGAGAGACCTCGATGCCCAGCTAAATGCGAAGGAAGCTGATTTAGCAACAGCCCTGAATGAGAACCGGACTTTGGAGAATGAGCTCCGTGAATTAAAGGATCAAGTACTCAGTGTAAGGCTTGCTACTGGAATCTAAACTTTGCTTTTGCTCCTACAGTTTTTGCTTGATTTTCCTCAATTAGCTACTGATATTTGAAAGCAGAGAAAGCCTGGTAATTATGATAGTGACAGGTAGACAAAAAGATTTCCACAGCCTTGCTGACAGCACATGCTGCTGATGGTGGTTTCCTTAAAACTTCCACCTGCTGTAGCTACCTGTAATTCTATGACTATAGGATGTAATGTTTCTTGTTCTAAAGCCAAAGCAAGATGAAATGTACTGCTGTAGTCCCTGTAGCATTCTCAAACACATCAGGGAAGTGTTAGGATATTAGTTTGTCAACACAGAGGCTGTTTTTGGAGGATTAAGTGTCAAAATATTATATTAAAAGTTAGGAATAATTACAGTTGTAAAGGAGAGGAATATATATGGACAGTACAATTGATTCATCTGAAGTCTATTTTGAGGAGTCAAATTTAGCTGGTGGGATTAAGGGCTGTTCTATGTTTGCCTTGTGGGAAATCTAGACTACATAACAATTAAATAGGATTCTATCTTTTGCTGATATTTGGATCCCACTGACATAAGAACTGATACAGAGTAACCCACTTCACTCAACCAGTGTGTTTTGATAGCTGTGGTAATTAAGTTCAATGACCTGTAACAAACTGGCTGCCTAATTTGAAAAAAAAACTTAATAATTTTGATAACCCCATTGTCTGTCTTTTCTAGCTAAATCTGTCACTGGAGGATACTAAAAAGCATCTCCACAGTGAAATGTTGAGGAGGGTGGATCTAGAAAACCATATGAGAACTTTGCAGGAAGAAATGACGTTCCAGAAGCGCCTTCATGAAGATGTATGTTTTATCTTATTAACAAGGCATCTTTTTAGGTGTCCATGATCCCTTGATGTACTTAAGCCCATCTTAACATTGCTTTTATCTCTAAAAAGGTAACTAGCAACCTATAGCAGCCCATCAGCTCATAAAATCCATAGGAAGGCTCAAGAAAGTACATAACATCATGTTAACTGGGATGGTACCAATAGGTATCTTGGGTATGAGACATTTCTTAGGCTGCTCTTCCAAAGATAACTGCAATCCCAATATATTACCTTGTGTAAGTGTTAGTGAATATATTAGTTACTGTCAAATTATTCCAGATGTCTACATGAAGCCTGAAGTAAATGAAGAAGTTAAATCTCCTTTAAGCGCTTTGTGTTCCCAACTTCCTTAACACTTCTCAGAGATGTCTGGTAACCTTTGTGAGAAAAGTCGGTACATACAACTAAATGAACAGTTTACACATGAATTTAAACCAGCTCTTCTCAATGGTAGGAATCTCAAAGTGTCTGGTTTGATAGAGAATTGTGATTTTTCTAACCAACTGCTATTACTTTTTGAATAAAACAAGAATAGGTGAAGTAACAGTGCTTAAAGAAACCTAACTGTATACGCATGTGTTCTAAGTTAAAAGAAAACAAACAGAATCTATCTAGTTCAAAGAATTAGTCTTATAAATGTAATATTTACTACATCTAAGCAATGTTGGCAGTGAGGTGGAAAAGCCATAGTGAGGCAGCAAGGTGGAGGTACCAGACTTAATGGATGAATAAGATATGCATAAAGATGAATTACTGTGTACTCAATGATAAATCTGCTTCAACAGGAAGGACTTGTGAAGCTGGTACACTAAATCCAGTTTCAAACTGTACTGGCTTGTTTATTCTCTGAGAAATTTCTTCTAGGAGCTCAAGGAGACAAAAAGAGTCCATGAGAGCAGGATAGCAGAAGTGGAATCTGGCCGTCAAAGAGAATTTGAGAGTAAGCTCACAGATGCTCTGCAGGGGCTCAGAAAACAACATGAAGAACAAATTAAAGATTACAAAGAGGAGCTGGAGAGAACATTCAATGCAAAGGTGAGTTTGTAAAAGATGACAGTAAAACAAAACTGAAGTTCTCTGCACTTTGACATAATTAAGGTCACACTGGCATAGACAGTTGACAGATGGAGCCCCTGCATTCTCTTCAGAGCTCTTTGGCATAAGTTGTTAGGAATTTTAAAGCGTGTCAGATGTAGGATTCTGCAAACATTTGATCCCAAAGAAAACTGGTTCAAGCATAAATACTGGGAGTGATTAGGAGAAGCTGATCATATTTCAGATTTCAGACGGATTCAGGACTAAGGTGTTATGTTTGTGTTAAGCAATTTCAGTCTTGAATAAAACCTAACTTTTCTTACCTGCTGACTTTCATGCCAACTCAGGGAATTCCTTTGGATGCCTGTGTTTCTGTTTCCACTGCAAATTCTTGAAGTGCCTCTTGAAGGAGCACTTTATCCTTTCTTGGGACATTTCAAAATTGAAGTATTGGTGGAGTAATTCAATGCTGCTTGTAAAGATGCAGAAACTCTTTAATAATGGACCTTTTGGGGAAGAGTGGTAATAGTTTGATTTGTACACCCAATGTCCTGCAGGTCTGTGCTTTGACAAGCAGCTTCTAAACGTATTCTCCATTGGTCTTCTGGAGAATCAATTAGCCATACAAAGTCCTCGTACATTACTAATGGAAATATCCCAATCCAGAAATTTTCACTACCTTATTATTGCTGACATTTTCTGACATAAATGTCAAACTTGTGTAAACCTCCCTGGAAAGCAATACAGAACTTTCTGATCTGGACTTTATTGGTATCTGCATACTACTGCAGTAAACAATAAGTATTTCCAAGTGTAACAGGTGAAAATTACTTGGTTTTCCTTCCTTATTTATAATACATGTTAATATGCAACTCAGGACTAACAGTGGCTTATCCACAGGTGGAGAATGCCCAGATAACTGCAGCAAGAAACAGTGAGTTTGCCAATGCTGCTCGGGAGGAGCTGATGGAAACACAGAAGAGAGTTGATACTCTGGTATCTCAAGTTAATCAATATCAAAGCCAGGTTCTGTCTTTATTTGTATAACCTTATAATTATTTTAATATACTCTCAATTCAAAATATTTGCCTCTTTTCTCTAATCTTCACTTGTGGTTGGATTTTTTCCCCCTCCCCTTAATTTTAGAATGTTGCTTTGGAGAGCAGAATAAAGGAGCTACAGAATTTGCTGGATTATGATCGTGATCTCCATCGAAGGCGTATGGCTGAAAAGGAGGAAGAAATGGCACAAGCCCAGAGGCAGGCACAAGAACAGCTGGAAGAGTATGAGCATCTCTTAGATGTGAAACTGGCTCTAGACCTGGAAATAAGTGCATACAGAAAGATGTTGGAAGGAGAGGAACAGAGGTAGGCTATGACAAGATCTTCATTGTGAGAACTTGCTTCACCTTTACACTAACTCTTTATCCTTCAGACTGTTGGGGGATGAGAAATGACATTAAGCCCATCATTAATATAGTAATTCAGTTACTGAAGCATCATCTTCTGTAAATGGTATGTAGTAAGATGAAGTAACTTAATAAATCCAGCTGATAAAATTCAAAGATCCATTAAACATTCCTCAACTCAAAGTTTTGTGCTACATCTTAGAGATAAAGAGCATTCAAGTTCCATGAATGAATCTGGGAACTTGGATCAACTCCTCTCTATGCAGATGTGGTATCTTGCATGCATGGTGAGAACATGAACTCTCAATACATGCTAAGAAGGGTCAAAAACTTAAAATGACTTTGACTAAAAATTGTCTGTTGAGACTTTAAAGGAATAGTTAATGCAGTTGTGAGTCTTCTCTTATCAGTATAAGATTGCTCTGAACTCTGGGGCTGGGGGCCATCTTCCAAACTTAGCAAAACACTTAGCTACTTTTGCCAATAAAAGTAAAATTTTGTATTCAAGACCCCACGGAAAGCTTGGATATAGGAAGCCGTTAGGCTTGGATGTAGTGGGAGGGTAGGCATGAGAAGAAACAAAGCACATGAGATATTCAGGTGAATGTTATCTGACTCCCTTCTAGGCTAAAGCTGTCCCCCAGTCCATCTTCACACAGCTCAGCAACTCAAGCACCAAGTCAGGGGCGACGATTCCTGCATGGGAAGAAGAGGAAAATCAAAGAAACCAAGAAGAGGGAGCATAGTGCTGTATTTAAGACTATTCAGCATGTTTCAGCTACTGGAAATATATCTATTGAAGAGATTGATGCAGATGGGAAATTTGTCAGGCTTAAAAACCACTCCAATGAGGTACTTCTGTTTTCAAATCTGCATTGCAAAATCTTTAGCTTAGTGACAGCCTAGAGACTGACCTTTTGGTACTGCAGGTGCTCTGTTCCCAGGGCTGTCTGGGAGGTGCTTTAGGGTGGAGGTGCAGGGGGGGTTCTATTATGCAGAAATTGAACACCTTCAGCTGTTTGTCATCAGATTCAGGGTAGCACTACCAGAAGTATTACTTAGCCTTGATGAACTAAAGAGGGTAAATTGGATAAAGATGGCTTCACATTACTTGAAAATACTTAAAACAGGTAAAAGGCTGAATAGAGTTGGTGATACCTTATCTATGCAGAGGGTTTATGTGGTCAATTAGCTAATTCTTTTACTAGTTTACTTTGCAAATCCAGAACTATTAGAATTCACCATTAGGACTTTAAAACATGGCTTGCAGTTTAGCCACTTCAGCCTGAAATACAGAATTACTCATCAAGTTTTAAGGTGTTTATATATATGGTTGGTAGGTGGCCATGGCAAACTTCATTTACCAGAATCTCCCTGGTAAAGAGTATCATGACCCTCCTGTTAATGGAAGGTAAGAATAGGTGTGCCTTAACTTGACTAAGATTGCCCCTAAAGTATGGGGAGAAGACATAGGGGGACTTTAATGGAAATGTGGCTGCTTCTTCAAAATTGTCAGGTACTTGTATGCTACATGAGTGGGATTAAAACTGGCCCATGAGTCTGGAAAGAACCCTGTGTTTGAATTATATGGTGCTGGTCTGTAATGCTGAGAGAAATTTCTTGTCCCACAGGATCAACCTCTCCATGGCTGGGTGTTGAGACGACGTATTGGAAGTGTGGCAGATGTTACTTACAAGTTTCCTTCACGGTTCACTCTCCAGGCAGGCCAAGAAGTTACAGTAGGTATTTGGCTTGTAAAACTTTCTCAGAGCTCTGTTCTTATGTTGGATGTCAGTAGAGATTCCTGTAATATGGAAAACTAAGTAGATATTCCAAGTGTCTAAAGAACTGAAGCTCTTATGTGGAGATAGATATGGGGAAAATCCTTGAAGCAACTTCATCTGAAATGCTAATTACACTTCCTTTAAAGCCTGGACTGAGCTTGGATCATCCTAGACTGGAGTGTGCTCTAATTGTAAACAGAATGATGGTATTCTAGTTTTTTCTTAGGGTTTCCCATACTCTGTGAATTGATAAAAGTTATGCAGAGACATTCACACTGTCACCAAAATCTTTAGCCTACCCCAGCTCAGCAATGCTGAGCTAATGATTTGTAGTACTAAGCACAATACAAGCTCTAAAATCACTCTAAGTGCATGTAGATGGTGATCAAAGAGCTGAACTCTACACTTGCTACTCCAAACTGTAGAGGAGTTTGCTCAACAGATCTGTGAGTGACCCAAGGTGAGAGGTTCTTGCATGCACAGGTTTCTGCCCTGAGCATGTCTGTGACTGTAGTTTGGCTCTGTGACTCAAATGCTCTGTATGGCCAAGCAGGGCTACCTCTACATTGGACAGAAGTTAACAGCCTTTTCTGCACTGTTTTAGTCGTCAGCTAGAAAAACTTTATCATCATTCCTGGTAGTTCTGAAAAGAACTAATTTGCCAGGGATTACAGTCATTCAGTTTCTCCTACTGGATGTCTTTGGTATTAAAATACTTAATAATTTATATGTTAGCCTGAATAGTAATTAACTACAGGAAAAGATTCTTCAGAAGCTCACTGTAAATCTGTTGTAGATCTGGGGTGCAGCTGCTGGTGTAAGCCCAGGTCCTAGTGATCTGGTCTGGAAGTCTCAGAGGTCTTGGGGAACTGGGGATAATATTGGTGTTACACTCATCACAGATGATGGTGAGGTAAGTGAAATAATAAAACACTTCTACTGTCCTAATGCTAAACTTGTTTATGCTTAATTCCTGAGAGATCTTGGTGGCAATTCAATTGTATTCTAGGAACTCGCAGAGAGGAGGATAATGCTTGTACCCAGAGGAGAAGAAAGTGAGCAAGATGATGATTATGAAGAAATAACTGGAAGTGAAGCAGAGTTTGCATCTCAGGTAAGCTGCCTGAAGTTTAAATATATGCTGTTGGCACAGTCATTCAATGGCCATTTCTTTTCCCTACTGAATGAAAATACTTCAAGTACTCTTCATATCCCACAACTCTTAATGTTTTTCTTGATGTCAGACCAAAAGAAGAAGAAAAAAGAAATGTTGTTTGGTTTCATGATAGTGGTTCCTGTGAGCATCCTTAAGCAGGTGAGATGGTGAGAATTTTGCTTGTCACCTCATAGAAAACTTGCTTCATCAGTAGTGCTGCAGTCTCTTGTCCCACACAGGACACAGCTTGCATGGCTTCGCATCACAAATGCAACTGAAGTTTTGATTAATCTGAGTATGATCAAACAGTAGCATTAATTATTTCTTATCTGACACATTGAAAATATGACCTTTAGTGTCCTTTTTGTCTAAATATCTGACTGTGAATTGAAGCTGTTATCCCAAGAACAGAATGCAAACAGTAACTACTTCTATGGGATGAAGTGACTTGATACTCCAGTGTCCCTGGCTTCCTTTTAAGATGATTTCAGTATGAACTCAAAGTCAATATAATTACAAACTTTTGGCTACAAACTTGCATGGTGTAATAATATCCTGTGCAAGACCATCCAGCCCCTTCAAGTGGCTTTTGACTGACCATAATACAAGTTCTGAACTGATGCATTTTGGATGCTCCTACTGTACTTTGATGTACTCTTAGCTATCTTTAATTGCTGAAATAGGCTAAACCAACTAATATGAGGGCTTAGAGTTGGTCCTAACCAAACAATTATTGACTGTACTTGACTCAAGTTGGTTTGTGTCTTGATCTGAAACGGTACTATGGTACAAACTCCAAAGCCTGAGAGCAAGGGGATGCTTAGCAAAAAATCTCTCTCCTTCCTGCTAACACATGTTCAGCTACCCCAGCTCTTCCTAAAACTTATCCTACACAGTTAGAAGGAGGAATTGCACCTTACTGCACTAGGTTAAAGCTCCCACTACCATTTCCTAGATATTTTCATAATGTATCTGTCTGAAAACTAACTTAAAAGTACCTTAGTACTGTCTTTCTGAAAAAAAATTATCTAAACAGGCACTTACTGTCTGCTGGTTTTTTGGTTTGGTGTGGTTTCTTCTTTTTCTTTTTGTCCTTTCAAACAGAATCTGGGTAAATATCTGTTACTATAATACTATGTGGCTTAAAGGATCTTTATCAGTCTCCTGACTTGCATGCACATTATTGTAATATTTTTAGTCTCAGTGAAGGATGGTGAGACCCCATTAAACAGGCTGCTGAGAAGGTCTATAATGCTGTTCTGCCCTTTGGGCTCTTAGTGATAGAAGCTTCTTTTCATACTGTCAGTAGGGCCTCTCCTCAAGGGTGGCTTCTTTTTATTTTAAAAGGCATTATTTGAGTTCACTTATATGACTTGTTTAATAAGCAGTGATGGAAAGCAAAAGTAACTTTTTTCCTTACACTTCTAATCTGTTTTATCAGCAACTTTATAATACAGTTGTGTGCCATTTATGGTAAGAATCAATTCTAATACTGCCAATCAAATTTTAATGTAATTCTTGTTTGCTGAATTCCTATCCAAATTTTGACATTAGTACCTATATGCTTCTGCTGCCTTGGTAGTACTGAAATGGCTGCTTAGTAAAGAAGTTAACTTGCTGTAGGCAGTAAAATAATGGAAAGAATGCATGCTGTGCTGTAAAGGAAGGCAGCATTTCCATGTTTTGCTTCTGCTTTTACCATCCTAAGGAGGGCAGCAAGGCTCTGCATGCCACTTGGGTCCTGATGCTTGGGAAATGAGGTCATGATGGGCAGATTGACAGCCTTTCATTAAGGAAGGCACAGCCTCATGTATTGCATGGACTTCAAGACTTGTGTAATACGGTTCATGTACTGCCTCTTGAAAATCTGCTTTGCTTTACTAATAAGTAATTAAATCTACAAAGTGCTAAAATCCCTACTTGCCTATATGAGGACCAAGTAGGCAACCAGCAAGAAATAGTAAGTTTGTACATGCTAATTAGCCTAATGTTTTCTCTCTGCAGCAAAATGAAGATCCCAGCTGTTCTGTCATGTAATGTGGACAATCATCTGGAAGCACCTCTCAGTTCCAGGTGATATAGACTGTATTGGTGTTGATATCTTCCATAATATCTGGAACTTGGAATTCACCTATTCCATCTAATGTCTGTGTGAGAAGCACTGTCCATAACATGATGGAATTTCCTAACTTCTGATATTGGACCCTGGCCTTGGATTCACTAATACAAAGAGCAGTAGAATACAAGCTCCATGTGAAGTTATTTTTATTTTTACTTTTACACAAGGATCCTGGTTTCTGTGACCTGCTGAAACAGAAGAGGGTACAGAGTTTACAAAACTTCTAAACATGTGCGCTAGAAGGATGTTAAATACTTGACAATAAAGATGAGGCTGCCTCAGTTTCCAGCCTGAGTGGGAAACATGGGGACCCATCACACCCTTACCCCTTGCTTGAGCAGGCCTGAAGTAAAACATTGTCCTGAAGAGTGATGAGTATCTGAAATGTTTCCTGTTCAGATCCTGATGCAGAAATACATGAAACTGGATCACTTCCTAGAGTGAAACACTTCTGAATTAAAAGCAAGTTGTAAGAAATATTCCTGTCTATTATTAAATGTACTGTTTCTATAGTCTAGCACCTGGAAGTCCCTGTCTCAGTATTGTATATTCCTAGATCCAGTGTATCACAGCAGAGCTGTGCTAGCCTTAACTTGGACAAATGTATCCTGGAAATGTGAAAAAGCCTCTGGTTCTGACAGAGCAGCTACTGTGACCAATGCTGCTGGCACTGTTTGATTTATCCCCACAGCTTTCTACGGGGCTAGAGAGAAAAATATGCTAGGTCAAAAATCAAAACTAGAATGCCCCAACTGTAGTGAAAACCACATCAGAGTAGCTGCTCTTAGAGCCCTTATGTGCTGGATCTCCATGCAGGCTGCAGTTCTGTGTGTCCAATGGGACAGCTGGTAATGGGCCAGTGTGCAGCTCCCTGGCACTCTGGTAGCTCTGAGCTCCATGGAAAGCCTGTCCTGTAACCCTCAGGAGGGGACAGTAAGCCTTGGGGACACTGCAGTCACTCTGTCTCTCCACCAGCCTGTTCCCCTGCTGGCCCTGGGGAAAAGGAAGGGCTCTGAGCCTCACAAAATAAACTTCCACCTGCTAGCAGGAGGGGAGGCAGCTGAGCCAGCAGATTTCTCTCAATGCTGGAATAGTGTTCTGACTGTCTTTTAACTTGCCAAAGTGTTCAGTTCCAAATTCAAGACCTGCTTTGTCTTGAATGCAGGTGTTAAGGTGAGGTTTTCCTTATGCTGGCTAACTCTTACATTATTTAAAAGTTTGGATTTTGAGACATCAAGAGTAGATGCTGGTTTAAGACTTGGAGTGTAGCAGATCCAAAATCTTGTTCCACCTCAAACAATAGAAATAGCTGCTGCTCTAACTTTGTATTTATCTTCATTTCTTAACACTTTTTAAACTATTAAAGATATTTTTCATGTCTATAAAAGCAGTCTTGGATTTAAATATTTGCAGATTAAATAATAAAGGTCTGTCTGATCAATGATGTCTGTTGAGTGGTTCAAAAGACTTTGAAGTAATAAAACTGGTGCTTTTAGGGACTGCAGATTGAAGAAAACCTTTGGCAATGCAGTCTGCTCTCCTCTTTATATTTATCACTTACTTCAACTAGAGCTGAACTTCCATGAACTGAAGAAGAATTGGGAGTAGGCTGCTTGCCTGTAAAGAATTCAGCTCTCTTCTCATTAATTTGTCTTGTATGGAGAACAATTGGTGAAAGAGTACACGTTCCTCCAGGGCTGCTCACTTTGGTCACTACTACATTACTGAGCAAAGCAGGAGATGGTAAACAGAAAAACAAAGTGATTCTATCTTCATTTGGATAAGTACTTCTGATGCAAGAATTCTTCCTTAATTGGGAGGCTGTTCTGGTATAGTTTCAGTTTTTACATGTCTTTCCATCACCACCTATTCTTTTTCTCCTCCTTTCCCTCCCTTTCAACTAAATGTATGAAATAGAAGTGTTTTGAATTTTCATTTGTGTGTAGTAGGCCCCAGTGGTACTCACCCCTTTCTCGCACTGGAGTTCTATACAAACCCTAGGGCGCTAGGTTTGTACTTAGTTCCAAGGAACTTGTCTCTTTTTCTTCTGCTACAAAAAGATGTTAACAGACATAAAATGGTAAACAAGCAATAGAGAAGTAGCAAGACCATTAAAATTGCAGTGCAGAGGTGTCATAAAACTAATACTTCCTTTATTCATATATACTTTTAACACAGCACTGTTTTTGTCACTGAAAGCTGATCTAGTCAGCTAAAGTGGCCTCCTGCTCAAACAAGTGCTAGAACCATCAGTACAGAAGCAGCAACCACTGTTCTTATCCCACAGAAATATTTATTCAGTTTGGTCAGTAAATTATACCAATTTTCAATGCTGAGAACTTGTACTTAGTACAACATCATCTTAATATGGACAACAACCACTTTGCCTTTTGTCAACATACAATGCAAAAGATTAATTAACTTGTTCACAATAAATTATGGTGTGATAGATGAAAAAAGCTCAATGACATCAGTAACTTAGGAACTGGTTACAGTTAGCTTCACTAACAGTATTTTTTAAAATGGTTTTCAATACTAAAATCATTGCAGCCAAAGATTTAAAAAAAAAAATCCGCATACAATAATAGCACAGAAATGCAGTTTTGGAGCAACAGTGAGCTACCAGTAAACACTTCATACAGTGATCTTCAAGGCACAAGCAAAAAAACTGGGTATGGGTTTTTTTGCAGGTTGACAAATCAGGGAAGGTGAAATTTTTTTGAATATAAAATAAATACATTTTAAAAAGACGCATACAAAAGTCAGTAAGTCAGTCAAATAGCAAGGCTTTCACAGAATGCCACACTGACATAACATTTGTGAATCCATTTCAGTCATGAAATCATGTTCACAGCTCGAATGACACAATCACTGAGGCAGGGGAACTATCACTTCAACATAATTAATGGGGAAGAAGCCAGACTCTCCATTTAACATCCCCTCATACCAATTCTCATCAATCTGATTGGTCAAAGTTATGATGTCCCCTTCCTTAAACCCAAGCTCGCCTTCATTTTCTGGCTCAAAGTCATAGAGAGCTTGGCAGCAAGGCTGATCCATGTGCACAGAAGAACCTGCCCCAGTGACAGAAAAAACAACATTAATTTGAGTTTCACAGCATCCCATCAGCCACTAAGCACAAAACAAGGGGTCAAAAACATAGCCCTGCTGTCTTGTTGACAGCAACAGCTTTTCTATTGCTTTATTCATTAACAACTGGTACTGCCACACATATAAAATACAAGATTAGTGATAATAAGCTTAAAGCATAATTGTCCCTTAAGTTCAGATGCTACTCCTCTTTCATTCCTAGTTGCCTTCCCTCTCAACAGGATGTTTATCTCCAGCTGAGGGTTTGAGTAATCAGTTGTCAAACCCATGTGTTCTCTGTGGAGCAGCTGCCAGAGGAATTGGAAGGGCAGGAGTTGAGGAAGCAGAAGAGTCAACAACAGGGGAAATGCCAAGGAATCCTTTAAACAAATGGCAGTGCACATTGTTCCTGTGGGAACACCTACCAGAGGGCAGGGGCTCCTGCTCTGTCCTACAAACACAGCCCTGCAGCCTGAGGCACACACCTGGATATTCACACTGCACGTGCTGTGGCAGGAGTGAGGCTTCCACCTGCACCTGAGCAGTGACAGTTCTGGGTTACTGCTCCCTGAGCTTGTGTGCTCCAGTTCTTCATTTTACACATCCTCCATCTGAACTAAGGCAAAGGCTATGGTAGGAACAAAGGCGCCTGTCAAATTATTTTAGGGATGAAAACAGTTTTCTGATACAATATCTGACTGTTCTTGCATTTGCAAAAAGATCTTAATTCCAAATCACCCTTAAACATTAAAAAAAAGTTACCTTGTTCATGCAGTAAATAACTTTTTTAAAGATATTCTCATGGAGGAGTGTTAATTAGCTTGGATTCGTGGTACCAATGTATATGTAACATTCATATTTATGAATAATTAGAATACATTTTATTAGAATAATTTATGTTCCAATTGTAAAGCTCAACTCTGTGGTCAAGGACTAGCCCATGATTCAACTGTAGTTCAGCCATAACAGATTTTTTAACAACATATGTAAAGTATCTAAGTAAGAGTCTGGTCATTTGAAATACATTTAGAAATGAAGAATAGCAGAAAAGACTTAATGCTGCTGCCTTGTAAAGAGGAATACCACACTTTATAGCATGACACCTCTAGAATATTAGTACTTAAAATTATTCAGGTTGTCTTATTGGGAACATTGCGGCAATACTCAAACATTCCAGTCTTGACTCTCAGCTATCATTTTTTACTGGGCAAACCTGCATGCAATTGGTAATGCAATGCAGATAAAACAGCTAAGATGGCAAAAATGCATTTTAATCTGTCAATCAAGGTAATGTGCAGGAAATTATTAAAAAATAACTGCTTGGGGATTTTCTAGATAAAGGAATTAGAAGAAGTCTCTAAAGGAAACCAGCTAAGAACCAGTGGTTATCGCTCAGTGAGAACAGACAGGTGAAAGCATCTTTTTAATTGACAATAATACAATTGGGGGCAATATCTGGTGTTAAAACTGGAAATTAGGAATTTCTTTTCTCTTTTGTGAGTATATTTTACCCTTGATAGCAACAGAAGGGAGCTTTTATTTATAACAATGGAAGAGAAGTGCCAGCAGAGACTAAGCAAACCTTCCCAGAGCAGCACTGTCTCAATGCCAGACTTATCCTCTCCCTGTGGAAGGCACAGGGTAGTGACAAAGTCCTACAAGACCAACTAAATTAGAGCTACTCTAATACACTGGTGCAGGTGAAAGCTTGGTTGTCACATATTTACTGAAGGACTCCAAGCAGAAAAGGAGATGATGAGCCCATTGCCCAGCAAAAATGGACTTAACCATGTTTAAAACCAAAAATGGACTGATTGTGTTTAAAAATAGCCGAGTTATTTTCAGCCTTTGCCAAGGTAGAACTGGTACCAGACCTCTGGAACTGTCAACAGTAGAAGGCAGCAATGGCAATAATTGACAGAGTTCCTTGCCTGCACCAGCTGCTCCCATGGGGCTAATTTGTTACTGCAAGCCAGTTAATTTCTAACACTGAGGTACCTGATCAGAGATGGATCACATTTGGTTCAGTTTAAGCTCCAAAGAGCTGCAAAGACACAACTGGCAGCCTGGAAAGGTTTAGAAATAATGGCCACAGCCAGCACAAGCAGTTTCACTCCAGGCTGTAGGATCAGTCAAAGTCTTCATTAGAGTCAGGCAGCTGCTGCTACTGTATAATCCAGCGAGACCAAGCTTCCCTGACAAAGGTAAGGGGGCAGCACTGCTTGACAGTCTGCAACACACACTGCTTAACGTCACAGAACTGCTGGCACTGCTCCAGCCTTTTGCTGTCTACTTGCACAAATGTTGCCGAGGTTTCAGCTAAATAAATTGCATTCTTCTATTTCTGCCAACAGGGTTTATGTTAATTTGCAACTCCATATGCAACTCCTTTATTTCTCTAGTTTACTTTCCTGTCACAGTCAAAAAAGAACTGTCATTAATTTCCAGACCACTCAGATCTGGACAGCACAAAATCAGGGTAAGCAAGAAGCGATCTGTGATTCCTGGAGTGTTACAGGATGAAACCAAAATGCCATTCAGTGATGGTTTGGGGTTTTTGTTTGTTTTCCCCAAAGGGAGGGTGTTACCGCCGTACCTGCATCTACTCTGCCTTCTATACCATGCTGTACACATCAGGTAGCGAGACTGTACTTTAATAATCACAAACTGGAAGCTTGCTAAGATAATTAATCCCAGTCTCCCTCATAGCTGAAGTGAGTAAACACTTAGATGCTTATGTTAAATTCCAGCATGTGGCAACCAGATCCATATATTTCATATCACAGTCAAACCTGACAAACAAACAGAGTGTAAGGCATGATGTAATATAGCAATTAAAGAGTTCTAAAATGAGCCAGATGATGCTCACAGCTGCAGCTCATTAATGAGGATAACAATGAATTAGAACTGGAGTTTTTTTTATCTGCATTTACTCAAAGCAGCCAAATAACTCGCAACAACATAAAAATTAAGTTTATGTGAATCTAGCCCTGCAAATGTGTGCGAGTCATAAGTAGTAAATAACGTTCAAATGTTAGAGACTATACAAAAGAAAATACCATTTCTGCTCCAAGAAGCTGATAGTTGAAAAAATATTGTGGAACGGGAAAAGTCATTTCCATGCTAAGAACTGTACCATGGCACTTGTGCTGAATGTGTCACATCTTGCTTTGAACTGTCCTGCAGATCTCCATGGGTTTGCTGAATACCAAGACACTACTTACCCTGAGGGACAGTATCAGAGAAATTAAAGATCTGTATTTTGATAGGGCCAATATGGAAGTGAGGAAAATGAAGCATGGAAGTACTTGTTTGTATAGGATGGGGAGGTCAATTTCCTAAGCAAAAAGGTGATTATAATGCTATCTCCCCATCTCTTGGAGACTTTAAGATATTTAGCAGTTTTGCTTAGAACTGCCTGGTTCTCATTTCTAAATCACACATCATAAAAAAATCTAATCTGTTTCATGATTCGAATTTTTAAAAGGGACAGAAAGATTTTGCCATTTATTAGCAGGACATATTGAGCCCACTGCAGTTCACAGAAATCCATATGGACAATGTTTAAATAGGAAAAGGAAAACAAGAGAGAATGAAAAGATATTTCAGTGATGATTTGTACCTGCTGGGGGCGGTAAGCACAGCATCCACAGCTTCTTCGGGAAGAAAAAAACAGCATACATGGTCTTTCTAATGTTATTAGCAACACTTAAAGTATGGCAACAATTATCACATATATCCTATTTCTCATTTTCCTCTCTTCTCTGGTGGCTTTATTTCACTTCCATTCTGACAGCAGTAAGCAAGTGAAGCAGTGACAAGCCCTCATTCAGTGATATGCAAACAGTTGGTGTGACAGTCCATGAATGGAGTCAGTGAATGGAAGTGCCTCACTCTTTCCCTATCTTAGTGATTTTCCACTTTTCACTGAATTTCAGCTCATTAACACTGAGATTTTTTTCTTTAACTAAGTGGGCTGAAAGCAACCTGGAGAAGTCATCATCTGTCCGTTTCCCAAAGGCAGGATTGATTATCCTTAAAGGACAACTTGGAACAACTGCTGGATGGCAATGATAAACCACTGTAATGTGGTTTGACACACTAGTTTACATACAAATGCTGAATCTGAATCTCCTTTCTCCCCTGCACATGCAAAACAGGCCAAAAAATTCTATATAACTTGACAAATAGTTGATAGGGCCAAGAAATCTTATGGAGATTTTCAATGAAGTTGCTATGTGCTACACTCATCCAGACGTGCTGTGAAAACACCAAGGAGGTTCCTGCTCCCTGCAAACATCTCCAGTGCTTTGGGTGAAATGTGTCCTTTTGTCACAAGTCTTAGGAACCACTGGTGTGACCTGAGAAAATGTGCAGAGGGGGTGTCTCCTTCCATCCCACAACTGACAGCAACACAAAGCCTCAGCATTCACGCAGCACAAGAAGCTTCAGACAAATGGAGGAATCAGATCTCGCTGGGTGGATTTATGCTGCCAAACTGCTGCAAATCCCCTTCAGTATGGATTGTATAATGGTTTCCTCTTGTAGCACAGTGCAAGAAAATTAAAGAGACATTAGAAGGAGCATGAAGTTACAGCTCCAAGCTTTATTCTTTCACTTTTAGTTATCTCATTTCTCTCCCAAAAACATTTAAAAAGGAACAAGACCGGAGGGAACAAGAAACTGGAGAGTTAGGGAAGAAAACCAAACCAACAAACCTTCAGGAAAAGATCCTAGATGCCATGCCAAGTACAGAAGGGAACCTTTGGCTTACTACTTCGCCTCTATTTTCCTTCCAAATAATGTTTATTAAAAAATCCCTGGTTTTCTCATTCTCTTTTCTTTGCATATTGTCATTTGGGTTTTGTTTGGGGATTTTTGTTTGTTTGGGGGGGTTTCTTGGTTAGGTTTTTTTAAGTTTAAAAAACTGGGCTCACCTCATCACAGTTATTAAGGAGATAGGGCAAAATAATTTTATTCATGAGATGAGGAAAAGCTATTTCAATGTGTAACATTACTGATTATCACTACTCACACAATTTTCAAAAGTTGCCTTTTTTTGTAAAATCAGGACCTTATCAAAGGAAAGGGTGTTAAGCCCCTACCAATAGGTACCTAAAGTACTTCAGTTCATACTTAGGTGCATCAGTTAAGGGACAGTAAAGTTAGATGAAGTTAAAAACAGTAAGGGTGGGAGTCATCTCTCTGAATTTTACATAGCTAATATTTGAGATCCTGTACAGATAATTTATGCTCTGAGACGGTGGAGAAAAATTAGCACCTGGAGATACTCCAGACTGTGATCAAACACACCCACTGCAGGCATCTGTCTTTGCAAGAAATGAACTGTTTTCTGCAACTGCCTCTCCCTCTCTCTCCTCCCACCCTCACTGGCAATTCAGAGACCTAAAAGACCAAGGAGAATGCCACACCTAAATCTCAGATGGGTGAGAGTCTGTTGAGAGGAACCCTGCTTCACAATTCTGTTCTGAAATGTGAGGAACAATCTGGAGACAGATGCACAGATACTGATGCCTGATGGATCCACTGTTCTCATGGCACAAAAAATACCTCAAGCAACAATCTGGCAAAACATCTAGAGACGCATTAATTGTGTCAGATCAATGGTCAATCTGTGATGACAGACTCACCTGATGACTTTATGGAAGAACTAAAGGCAATCCCATTGTGCTGCTGATTATCACCAATTTCCAGAGTTGTGGTTATTACAGGCTTTGGCTTAAATTCACGCTTGGGCCGACTAGATGCTACATTTATTCTGTAACAAAGAGCAGCAAGAGATTTATTTAGGAAGAAAGAAGAAAGAAATACTTACAGAACTTAAGCTCAGGTTAAGTGCTTTGCTGTTTGAAAGGTGGAAAAAGAAATTCTTCTGCTTGTTCTGGTTTTAGGCTTCTTTTGGTTGGTTTGTGTTTTGGTCTTATGGCATTGGGTTTTTTGGTTGGTTTGTTTTGGGGTTTTTGGTGGGGGGGGGAAATGTGAGTTTTTATTAAAAGCTGCTCAATTCGCATGGAATACTTGAATTTCAACAAGTCCCTAATATATTTAAGACTTTGATCCTGCTGACAAAGGCATAAAGCTTAACAGCCTGAGTTTGAAAAGTGATGAGCACCCACAGCTGCCACTGAGTTCAGCACAAGTTGCAGGAATGAGCTCTCTGGAAAGCTCAACTGCAAATGACATATGGAGAAACACATCTAGGACAGAGGCCCAGGGACTGCATCTCACACATGGCCTTTTTATTAGGGAAAACAGGAAAAAAAACATTTAGCCAGCAGAAGTGTCTAGTACCTCTGGCTATGTGTGCCCCAGCTGAGGGCTCCTTGTCTCCCTGGCCCCTCCAGCTGGGATGGCACTGGCTGTCTGCAGACACAGCTGCCCTCATGGCAGTGTTCACAGCCCCACAGCCACCCTGAGCTGAGAGCCCCAAGCAGCTCTCTTGACTCTGCCTACACCACAGTGACACTCAGGTCTCTGCTTCTCCGAGTGACACATCAATGACAGCAGCATTTCTCCCTTCTCTTAGGCTGACACAAAGTACCTGGGCCTGTCACACATGTGTTACAGCACACCTCTGTTCCTGGCCAGCTGGCTGCTCCCTTACTGTGCTCTTGATTTTTTGTTATACCCCTTAATCTCAATAAAACCAGGCCAACTTCCAAGCAAATCCTCCAAAACACAACTCAAAGTTTGCAAGTTGAAATAAACCTCTAAACAAAGGGAGGCTGTCCCCATTAACTTCCACAGATGGGAGAGACTCTGCACACACTCAGAGCAAACTGGGCAGATTCTGTGTTACATTGAAGTCTCCCAGCACAGCAAGAAGCTGCCAGGTGGCAGGGCTTTAAAGCCATGGAGCTCAGTCTGGCACAAAGCACAGCAAATGTGCATCTGGGAGGTGGTGCTGCAAGATCTCTTGCTTCAGTGACTTTCCAACGTTGTGAACTTCAGCTGCAAAAGAGGTTCAACATTTTCTGAGGGGTTCTGTCTTACCGGTTTTGCAGCTTGCTCTGCAGATCCTCCAAAATTTCTGTGGATTGTTTATGGTAATCCAGTGCTGCTTCTACAAACACAGCCAACTGGCTGACTTGTTCTACCTGAAAGATAGTTGTAAGGGCACTGCAATACATTCAGCAGAAGGATAAACAAACAGATAATTTGAAACAGAACTGGTATCCCAGAAGACCCTGTAGAGGTTATTGGAAAAGAGCACAAGTGATTCTATCAAAGAAACTGCCAGTTGGAAACGGAACAAAACTGAGGTGTAACTTCTACCCCACTAACTCAGGGCTGGGTCCTTAAGTCATTTCCTTTCACAACGTGCAAATCCCTTCTGCTTTCAACATCCAAGCCAGCTGTCTGTCAACACCCAAGCCCAAAACATTTAATAGGACATGACCCCTTAGCAGGTGAAAGTGGAGCTCTTCTGATCAATGCTGCAAGACATTACAATGTGACAGCTCTTATGACTCAGACCCATTAGTGTTTATTATCCATGTTTACAAAGTGCAGTTCTGAAATGATCTGGACTTACCTCACTAGATGGCAGCATTTATAAACTGATAAATGAAACGTGATTTATCTACTTGGATTTCAAACATATTAGCCAATCATTCAAAAATATGAACGATGAGGAAAGGGAGAATGTTCAGGAGAAAGAAAAAACAAAATATTTTTATTCATAAAGTACCAAATAATCTCATTCCCCTAACATAAGCTGAAAAGTTCAAGCTGTATGGGGTCTGGAGCAGTAACAGATAATTGTCTTCATCAAGACAATGTTAAGACGACAGACCCCAAGAAGTCTGACATCTTTCCATTCCATCATGATGTCTTCAGACATTGGATCATAAGAAACTATCTGAGTAAATTTTCTACAAATGTTTTATGGACCCATGGCAGTTTTGTGCTATATTTTGTCTGCTTTTACTCAGTTAAAAAGATCATTAAAAATTCTGCCAGGTCTCCAAGAGAGCCAAACACTGTCACATAGCACAAAGAAATGAAATACACAGAACCAAACCAACAGCTGATACAATCCCATCACACTCAGAAGTGAGTAATATAAACAGCTGAGGACAACACACAAAGTGCCTGGGGTTTGGATGTGTAAGAGAAATGGATAAAGGACTGTCTAAACAACACAACTAAGAGCCAGGAGAAATATGGAGCTGTGGATTAGGAGAAGAGAGAGAGAAAGAGAGACTAGGAAAGAGACAGAGAAACTTGAGGGACTAAAAACTACTCGGGAAGATAAATGTGGGACTGGCTGTGTGGGAATGGCAGGAAGATGGATCTGATAAGAAGTGCATGAAACAGTGTCGATGTGGGAGGTCTGGAACTGGCTGTGCAAAAACCTGAGAAAGGTGGGGATCAGGACTGAGCCTGGGAAAGGCACCTGGCGAGATGGCTGGGAACCAGAGCTTAGAGAACAGACTTCAGGGCAAGAAGACCAAGAGAGGGAAACACATGGGGAACTGGAAGAGATCAGAAGGAAGTGATTGCAGTTAAGATCTCTGCAAACACAGTGAGACCATCTGGGGTTAGACAACAAGGCTATAACATGAAGTTTTGGGAGGACAGACAGACTGGATCAGGATGAAAATGGGAGGCGAAGAGCACAGAATTTTCTTTAAACAGAAACAACTGGAAATGGGTGCACAAAAAACTTCAGAGGAATACCCAGTTCACCCCCCCCAAAGGCAGAATTACTTATACTAGAATGCATAACTCATCTGTTTTCTAGTGGCTGATCTAAACCAGTTGAATTCCTGCACTTTTATCCTTAGTTTGCTGCTCTGACTAATGGTAAACAGTACCTGAAACATTTCTCAGCTGCCCATGCAAGACAGAATTATAAAACACACAACCACTGCAACCAGGCAACTGGTAGAGCCTACAGTGGAACAGTGCTGAAATTACTGATAAGAGCATGTTCCAGTTTTTGCTGCCCTCATTAACTTACACTGGTAAAACAGCAAGAAGTTTAACTGTCTTACAATATGCACTGCTGTAACAAATGTGTCCCACCCACAAACAGTTCAGGAGCAACAGGCTGGTTTATAACTGGGTGTGTATAGAGAGAGAAGTTGCTTGCAGTTAAATATTCCCACTTCACAGCTCTCACTGTTGCAGTTTGCTCACAGAAGACAGCACACATTTTACTTTGCGTGTTTTCTGTGATGCTGCATCTACATAAGAAGAGAACTTTGGAATAGGCCCAAATAGGTCCAGCTCTCTTTCCCTACAATTCCATGATTATGCAGGAGATACATCCTGCTATTCCTCTGTGTGTGGACAGAAGAAAGGATTATCCTGAATGGTCACAGCTGTTCCTTATTTAGACATAATTTCATGATGGACTTGGACTCTGAGCCAAAGTCCACATACCTGAGCCCAAGCCACAAACTCACTCTATGGACTTTGCAGAGCCAAAGAGTAATAGTAATGATTTTCCAAGGTAAAATCTTTCAGAGGCTCCATATCAGCAGCAAAGTTTTGACTATATAAGTGAGTTAAAAGTACCCTCAGAAAGCTCAGAGGGTACATGCCCTTTCTTATACTTTTAGCAGCAAGTCTTGACTATATCAATTTCCTAACCTTCACCCTCTCACTGACCAAACTGCATTTTACTCTCAGCTAGTCCTACTTGAGACCCTTGTGGCCATCTTGTCTGAGTCACAGTATCTCCAGAGGAAATTCCTGAGTTCTCTCTGAGCGTCTGAGCACATTCTCTGCTGTGCATGATGTTCTCCTCTGATAGGGAATTTCAAAGTGGGAAGAGGCAGAGTTTTTGATTTCAGACCTTACCTCCTGCGAAGGATGGGAATGGCTTTAACCAATCCCACACATTTTCCCCTCCAGGATGTACTGCAGCAAACAAAGATGCAGTACAGACTTACATCATTTTCTAAGAAATTGAACATGCTTCTTTCAGCCAGTTCCTTTGACTCTTCAAATTTTTCTACCGCTTGCTTAACTTCTTCATCCGGTATCTTTCCAAAACGCTTCTTTTTATAATCATAGTCCAAGCGGCGCCCTTCCAGTTTCTTCAAGTGATGCTAAGAGAGACAGAACATTTATGAGAAGGACCAAACGGGACCTGCCCAAACAAACACACTGTGATCTAAAGAAATATCAGTGATGGATGCAAATATATGCAGACTTAAAGAAATATAAGGCTCAGAGATTTGTATCATCCCTTTGACCCGAGGCAGCACCAGGTAAGTATAGGGCCACGTACATGAATGAAATTTTAAATAAAGAGCCCTTTGGTAGTAGCACTTTGGGTATTGGCAGCCTTGATTTGCCTATCTTAGATAGCCACCTCATGGACTTCACTAAATGTGCAACAGTACAGATTCTCTGAGCTGTTGAGAGAAGCAGGATCAAATTTAAATATTTGTGTGTCACCATATTCTACACATAATTCAATTTTATGTCTTGAATTATCTGCAATATGACAACTAAAAGGTAAAGGGCTATATTCCCCTCATAAAGCAGTGCTCCAACAAATCTTGTATTCTTGCTGTCTTTGTTAGGTATCGACTTGACGCGTCTATCTGATAAAACTACACAAGCTTTTCTGATGCCAAAAATCCTGGGACTGACAGACTCACGGAATGGACTCAAAGTGACAGTACAAAATGCTCATTAAAGCTAACATCAAACAATTTCCTTTCATCAGTTCAGAAGAACACAACTGAAAACAGCTATGCTTCAAAGGAGACAGCTACAGACATTACTGCTATCTTTTCGCTATGCTTTCCACATTCATTTACGTGTAAACAAATAAAATAACTTTAATTTCTGCATTTCATCAGGGTTTTAACTTGCATATTACCCAAATCTATTTGAATCAACTGACTCAGACAAAGACTGCCTGGATTTCTTTGAATTGTCACATCATAAACAAAAACACTGAAAAACATAACTCTCAAGATTAAAAATGTGTTCCTTAGTGTCTTCTATTTTTCCTATAGTGGCATATGGCATTTCAACATTTTATGACACTATTCAGATCATTCTGTGTTTGCCCTGAAAAGCCTTTTTTTAACAGTTATATTCATTCTCCATCATAAACAGCTTTAGGCTGACAGAGATGGTAAGATAGGATAATCACTAGCAGTAAATTACAGCCCACTCACATGTTCATAAGCATTAATAAAAATATTCATCAAAATAAAACAGCAGAAAAATAAAGAATATAATTCTCTTCACTATGCTTGTACAGTTAGTACAAGCAATATAGCAAATTGAGTAAGTTAGACAAGAGAGAAGTAGTCAGGCATTGGTTCTAAGCAGATTTTATCACAGTTTTGCTAGAGAGAAAATCTACTACAACAAAATTGATTTACCTTATTGCTTTCAAGAAAAATATCTCAGGGAACTATGGTTTGATTTGAAGCTCTACCCTGGAAAACTTACCCCAATCTCTTTTAAATCCTTGTCCTGCAATAACTGTAGAGGATCAATAAAATTTTGTTTGACATTAATATCAAGAGAGTCCTTCACTTCTGCCATTTGCTTCATGCTTTCACCAGCATCCAGTAGTGCAAGGCCTGTGGTAAAGAAAAGGCTCTTATATCTCAAGATATGTAAAAGGAGAAAATTTGTCTTTTAAAACAGCCATTTCAAATAGGTATCTTTGTATCTGCTGCAGTCCCTTGAAGAGTAAAAAGAAAATAATGCAAGTTATGTTTGTTTTCTAAACAAAACTGGAACTAGAAAATTTTTGTTCTGAATTACATCTTGGGTTTTTTTTTTCCCTGACAGATATCAGGGGAAAAAATTTTTCCCCCCTACTGTATTTGCACAGCTCATTACTGAAAAAAATAAACAAACCAAAACCAGTGTTACTGTTTATTTCTTTCTACAAGAATTGTTTCCCTTAGTTTACTTCTCAAATTGAGCATAGCCATTTTTATACCAAGGTTAAAAGAAATAAACTGCATTTATGAATCATCCTAAATTATTTAGGTTTGGCAACTTAGAAACTAAAATGCTTAATAATAGGGATGATCAGACAGCATCAAAGTGCTATCAGGCCCACCTGCAACAGAGGTGGACAAATGTGCAGCAGCATTCTGCTTCTGAGCTGCATCAATCATCTCCTGATCCCTGCACTTCACTTTCCCTCTTACCTGCAGTGGCCAACTACACAGGTTATGTCAGTGAGCAATACTTTGCAAAGGACTTTATGCTGAAATATTGGCAGAGGAGATGCACAAACTCACCAAACATAGACTCATCGCCCAGCTCTCTGCCATACCGTATCATGCAGTCTCCCAGGAGTCCCTCTGTCTGGGGGTAGCCTGTGGTTTTAACTTGTCCTCTGATCTTTGACATAGTGTTCAGCATTCCCAGCTTGGCTCTGTATGCTGAGAGGGACACAGAAAAAGAAAATTAATTTCAAAACTGATAAAACCAGTTTTAAAACTTATCTATTTAGAGCAATAACCATTTCACAAGCAAAGTCAGACGGGTAATTTTTTTGTTGTCAGTACCTCATCTTCCAAAGTTGAAATAACATTCCATTCAACTGTATAGGTCATATGGAACTAGTTTTTATTCCCAACTGAAAAAGAATCATTTCTCCAGGCAAATATTCACCAACACTCACAATCCTTTGAATAGTTCTGCTTGTGAGCTCATTGATTAGAAATATTACAGAAAGCAAATGCAGGATACAAGCACAGCCAAAGCCAACCTCCTCTCTCTTTTTGCTTAGAACTTTGCAGAACTCCACATGGAAACCTCACAATGATGACCTAATTAGCTCTTATTTACCTAGAATTGATTTCCAAGTAACAGAACAATTTTCATCAAAATCCAACACCTATTGTTCCTATCCTACCTGGATTTGGCTGAAGATACTCCGTGGATTTGGACAGAAGCTCTGTTACAGCTTTATTAGTAACATCAATTTTCTGAAAAAGAAAAATAAGTCTACTGTGAACATTAAAAAATAACCAGAAAAGCAAGGGCAATTAAAAACAACACCATAACAATTGTAAAAGCAGAAACTGGCAGTAACATTGTTTAATTTGCAACACAACCCATCAGCAGATAGCAAACGTCAATTTCATGCAAATTTCTGAACATGGATTTAAACTAAAAAAATATAACCTTTTATCAGGCGAAAATCTGGCCCAAGTATTCAGATTTTTATCTTTAATTTTATCAGAGGCAAAGGCTCTGTGATATTTACACAGCCTCACTAACACCACGGACTTCTCTTAACTCTCACACAGCCAGGGGAAGGTTCCTCCTGATCCCTGCACCCTTCTTGGAGGATTTTCTCTTCACTGTTGAGAGGTGTCAATGGAACCTGATCCTCTGCTCAAACAACCCTTGTGGATGTCTCTTCTCCCTTGGCTGAGCTGACAAGGCTCAAGGAGGACAAATTTGCATTTATCCTTTTATCTTTCTCTTTTGAAGCACATTATAGGGTTTCTTCCCCCAAGTAAATCTACAATACCATTCAATCTCTTGAAATATGAAATATTTTTGATTCTGCAATAGTTTAATATTGAAAAACATCACGTGACTTTTCTTACCCTTTCCATCTCTTGAAATTCCTCATCTAACTTTGTTCCTTCTGCTCCACTTATTTTTTCACTGAATAACTGTAAAGATAAATTTAACACACACACAAAAAAAAAGGTATTGTTATTTAATTACAGAATAAATATCTCAGAGTTACAGGAATTGACTCCAGATCAGAAAAGTGCCAGCATCCATTTGAGGTAACTATGCAGGAAAAAAGTAAACAGCCTTGGAAGTGAAGCAGTCCCTTCAAGAGAGGCAAGGATACCTGATATGAATTTAGAACAAGCAAACAAAAATATTATTTCTCATGCTTGAAGGTTTGTACTCTACAGGCATGACCTACACTACAGACCTCAGCACAGGGACCAGAATCCAACTGCAGGTAAATCCACAGTAACCTTTTCAGGTGTGTCTCTGCAGCTCTGTACCTCTGAGTACCTTCTGGCCCTGTGTGCCAGTAGGTTCAGGGATGTAACTCCCATTCCTGCTGCTGGCAGTTGTGTGCAATTATGTGGAAGGAACAGACTTCTGAAAAATGCTTCACTGTGACTCACCTGTGAGACTGAGCACTTTTATGATCAAAACAAGAATGCCAGGTGCTCTTCAAAAACTAAAAGCACCAGTTTCAGGTAGATTTCAGTAAATTTTCTGAAAAGGCTAAAAGTTAACCAATTTTTGTGTGAAACCTCCAGGCTGTCAGACCTGACTGTGGAGTACACTGAGTAAATCATGGCCAGGAATAAGCCACCGAGCAGAACTCAGCCATCTGCTCCTTGCATTACATGGGACCTGCACTGTGACAACATGAAAAGAAAGCCAGATCCTCACCCAGTGGGAAACAGCATTGGAAAGCATCCCTCCACTACAGTGGTTTAACACATATTCAACACTAAATTCTTTCAAAAATACCTAACACTTCTCTGTTTTAATTGGCTTTTCTCACTGAAACTATAACAGTGTAGTGTGAAATCTAGACCTAGTTCACTGACTGCTGCTGGCCCCAAACCTGTCCCCAATAAAGCATTTTGTTTGTCCTCAGCACCTTCTAAAAGGGAATTCACTCACTGAATTAGAAGGGCCTTGGGGACTTGCATAACCTGCAAATGGGTCAGGGCTCTTGGCAGGGCTATGCTTCCCTGTTCGGCACAGGTGTGGGGGGAGAGCACTGCCCTGCCAAAAACCAGCAAGGAGCTGATGAAGCAGAGCTGGGAGCTCAGCAGTGGCTGACCTTGCATCAATATCACTGCTACCACGCAGCCAGAGAACAGTCCTGCTTAAGGGAAAATGTGAGTTCAAAGAGAGACGTACAGCTAATTATTTCTATTGGCTTTACAGCAGACTCACAATCTTCATGCTTAATATGCCAAGCAGCACACACACTTGTCAGGATCATTTCTCTTCCCGAGTACTGACAGAACAAGCACAAAAGCAGATAAAACAGATGGAGAAGCCCAAGTACCAGTGGGTTATCATCTTGCTGTAAGACATGACAGCAGAGAAGTGACCTGAGGTCACACATGGAGCAGGACACAGCCCTGGTCTCTGCAGGAATGTCTGAGGAGTCCTTGACCAGACAGAGAAAGATATTTCATTCAGACAAGGCTGAATGAAAAGCAGGAATTCCTACCAGGAATTCTGCAGCTCCTCCATAATAACAGTTTCTGTCTCCTTTCCGTGCACTGTTAATTCCAAAAATAATCAATGCCATTTTCCACAGTCTCACACCAGTCTTCTTTCTCCAGCAGGCAAGGAACAGATCTGTGGTTTCCCAAAACCCTTTTCAAAGGCTGAGTGCAGTGGGGAAATTACCCTTCTCAGGCTTAAGTTTCAAAACCCATTCAGTAGCAGCCCATAGCTGTCCCATTACAGATAATCCATTTACAGTCTGATGAAAAATAAACCTAATGAAGTAACACGATTGCTTGACTGTGAAAGTGTAATCAATACTAAAATTCTAAGTATATTTTATAGTGACTTGTGGATGCAACTCCTCAGAGCCAGCCAGGGGATCTGCAGACACTGTTTCATACAGACTCCGAAGGCAACCTAACACATACCTGCACCTGGGGAAAAAAAAGTACTGATCACAAGAAAAAAAAAAAGTGTTAACATGCTTTCCCAGTTCTACGCAAACACTAATGATGCTGCAATTTGTAGCCCAAGGACACACTTCTTCAATGGTATTTACCCTGAGCTCTAATGTCCTTTGAAAAACGATGCTCCATAAAGAATGATTCTTTAAACTCTGTAAGTTGTCTGAGCTACCAACAGTAAAAATTGGTATAAAGTTCTAATGGTTATAATTAAATTTTACACCTCTACAGTTTATTTCATATTGGTATAACTGGGAATAGCTGTACTAGTCCCGCATTTAGGAACAAAAAAGCCTTTGTTCTGCTCATACTGAATTTAGGAGTTGTAAAACTAGCATCACCCTTCTCACAATTAAAAGTCACAGGATACCAAATCAATTATTGAAAATGAATGCACAAAGGAGACAGCTGCTGAGTTTTAGTTCCCTGACTATTTGCTGAGCATCATTTACAAGCTGCAAAATGCTTGGCCATAAATAGAGGATTTCCAGCTGAGGGGCTGTGTACTTACACGGCAATATCCATCAGGCTTTACGAGTCACCTCATCAAAGACAAAACTGCTGCCATCACACAAGGCATGTACTCCGAGGGAGTCTGGAATTTCTTCTACAAGAAGAATCCTTCTCCTTCAAATTCAGAACCTGGGCACCATGGATTCAGAACCATTTGACTACACAGGGCCACAATTTGTGGCTGTGAAAGAACAGCTCCCACCAGGGGAGCCACCACCTCTTTAGTCCTGCACTGCAGGTCAGAGGCTAAAGCCTTTCATTAGTCCTATTTCTGAGGAAGCTAACTAGGCCTTTCTGTGGATCAAAACCTCCACTCAGAGAACAGCTCTGCAACTGGAAAGATTTCTTCCTCTCAGGTGTCTGTTCAACTCACTCATACTAGATTTAGTGAGAGAAAGAAAAAAGCAACAAAGCTAAATTATGAACATGAAAATACTTTCAAATCAGCCATTTGTATTATCACTTGTCATTTGAAGTTACACATGATAACAAACTACCTTCCATGGTAAACTTGCATGCTCCATATAATAGAAGACCTCTTTTGCCTGGAGAAACATTGCAGTTTGTGCACAAATGCTCCTTGTTTGTTACTTCTTGCTGGATCCTACTGTTCTTTTTAAAATTAAAAAATTAAATACAACATTGTATTATAAACAATCTGAAAGTCTCTGGTGAGCTTATGTAGAATTTTATATGAAAAAAAAGTGGAATAAAACAAACAAGTTTTGAAAGAAACCCCTCCAGATTCCTATTTTAGTTCTGTATATCCAGCTACAAATCAAAATGCAGCCTGCAATTTTTTACACTCTTAAAAGACTACATATTTATCTGATAAGCCATTTATATTCTATAGAAAAAGTTTTTTCTATAAATCTAAATCTAATTTGTTCTAATGATAGTTCTTTGTTATTCTATTTTTTTTTCCTAGATAATACAATTTTCTTTTTGTTAAGAAGAAGGATTGCATCAACCCTGGTGGTGTTCAAAACCTGGAGAAGGCCTTGAATAATCTGGTCTAGGGGGAGGTATCCCTGTTCGTGGCAGGGGGTTTTGGGGCTGGATGGTCTTCAAGGTCCATTCCAGCCCATTACCACTCTGTGATTCCATGAAGACAGCACATGAGCTGTCCATTTTTTAAAGTAAAATCTACAGCTCACCAAAACACGAAACTAAAAATGTCTCAAGATTTAAAATAAAAATCATGAAAAAATATGTTAAAAATATTAAGATTTATCCCTACTGCACAGGAATAGTACATTTCCCCATTGTTATATGGATTATAACAAACAAGCTTCAGAAAACTGCCATATTTTACTAATGTTTTGTACATCACATCCACTCAATAACACTAGTTTTTCATATTTCACTATAGAAGGTTAAAGAATATAAGAAGCTGCCAAAAATATCCCAGATCAACAGAGCGCTGATAAAACTCTCAAAACAATTACCCTATTTTTTTTTTTATATATCCACTGGGTATTTATAATACAAGTCAATGGGATTCCTGCCAGCCAGTACTTGCACACATGCTCTGACCTTCTGTTTCACTTGTTTTGTCCTTCTTTTGCAACACTCACTAACAAGGATTGAACCATCACAGTTCTTTTATTGTTATTTCAGCTACTGTTGAAGTAAGTGGCTGGCCAGTAAAACTCTCTTGTACATACCTGGCCAGGAAATCAGCCTATGCCATTTAAAGGCTGAATGAAAGGTATCATATTCTATTAAAGGCTTAAGAGCTTTTAATGACTCTTTACAAAGTTACAGCATTTATTTTGTTCTGAAGGACTAGCTGCTGAAATTATCTGTTGAAACTTTAATGGGATAGAAAATTCCTACATCTGTCATAAATATGCACACTGTCAAACCCATGAGGCAAAACCTAGATATTTTTATAAAAAAAAAAGCCAAGGCTATGAAAAGATTTTAAATTTATTTCCCGATCTGTCTAAAAAGGAAGCAAGCAATCAACTGGGAAAACTAATAGATTCATCCCAAAGTTAACATACAGAGAGCCAGGAAATAATGTAACTGTACGGCTACATTTCCCATAGAAACAGAACTGGGCCAAACTGCACAAATGCACTAAATACATCTTAAATACAGTACTTAGTACAAAATACTACATTCCAGTATGGTTAACACATAATAGTTACACTTCTCTTAATAAATCATTAAAAGTTCCAGCGATTTCCCTGCAGCCATGTAAGTATTTGATTTGGTTTAATGCAATGTGACAACGCTAACAGCTTTCCCAAGGATCTTATTTAAGCCTGTAATAAACAAAGGGAAGAATAAGGTGGCTGGCAGGACAAAGTCAAATCTCCCTGCAATGTTCAACATCCTGAGGGGAGGGAGAGATTTTCTTCTTTGTCCTCTTCCAGAATGCTCTATCAGATTAGAGACCAAGATTTCAGCCCCTTTTCTTGATCAAAAGTACTTTAACCTCAAATATCTGTAATTGCCTGGTTTGTGCTTCCAAGTTCTATTACAATGCTATGCATATTGTTTTTCTTCTTTCCTGATTGCTTTATTTCATATAAATTGCTAACTCCCACACTCAAACAAAAAGGTTACTGCTAGTTCATGTATTGCAGACCACCAAGAACTTGACCTACAACACAGCTTAATGTCTTGCATCTTAGTAAACCTTTAATGGAATACACACTGGCAGAGCCAGCTGCACAAAGCTTGCCACCATGATAGGAAAATATTCTTTAAAAAATAATGAAATATTCTTCTTTACTAACTAGGTGAATGGGCAGCTATTAGGCATCCCTGTGATTGACTTCTAGAGATTTGATAAAAGTCTGGATGCTCAAAAAAAACAGTGCCCCACGCTGAAGAACTGAATTAAGGTACACATTTTCAAATATAGAGCTAAACAAAAGACTAAAGAAACACAGTACTCGGCCCTTGGGTAAAAAATCATCTGCAAATGAAAATGGGCAATATAGACCTAAATAGATATTTTCTCCTAAAACACCCCTACAAGAAAAAAAACACAACAAACTATGAAAGTTTATTGGTACTTGGACCTCTTTTAATTAAATTGACATAGCTCATTCTATCCTAATGCTTTGGAGAAAATACAAATCCCTCATTTTAGAGGTTAAGCACCCAACAACGGCAGGAACTCTGGAGTCACCTCAGTATGCTGTGTTTTCAAAGAAAACAAAAATTCTCTTGCTCTGATGTACTTTAAAGAAAAAAGATTTATTCTGCCCTCCAAAATAAATAGAAGGTCTACTACAAAGTGCAGATGTTTCAGTCACACTAATACAGAGCGCTCTGGCTCACCTCCAGCAAATCATTTAAGTTCATCCTCGGTAGGTGCTAAAGTGCTGCTCTGGATGAAGCCCCGAGCGCTCAGCACCTCACACTGTCAAGTTCAGAGGGGCATCACCTTGACATGAAACATTTTGTAACTTTCTCTTCTACTAAACTTTCAGCTACCAGTGGCACAGATTTCCCCAAAGCATTTGGTAAAATGGTAGAAAAGATTTTTGACAGAAGCAGTGGAAACTGGGTTGTTTATTTTTTTTAAAAAAATTCATCAAGCAGCTGAATTGGGTCCTACTGCTAATCAAAATTATGGTGTGCAAGGAGCTGTGCCCTAGAAGTCAAATACTTGTTATTGCTCCCATGGCTGCATAAGTGCTATAAAATATCCCTGAATTTAACAATGCATGTACACAGGTATTTAAGAAAGTGCAGCTTTCTCTTTTTGAAATGATTCATACATAATTATAAAACATAATAACATTTTGGAATTAATGTGAGACATGAACATATTAAAAATTATAATCATACGGAGGATAAAAAATTCAAGCAGCATTCTGTCAGTACCCATGGTGGAGTACACTTCTATAGAAATTCAGAGAAACAAAGAAGCGTTGCATAAAATTGGATGTTTCACCCATAATTCACTACCTAAAACAAGCAGCTGAACCAGAACTCCAGAAAACTACATCCATGGCCAGAGGAATTCACATCCTAATATTTCACTGAAGATGTCTCAGATATTTAAAGAAACATAAAGAACTGTAGGACATGCTTGCACTTCAAAGACACCTCATGACTATGCTTCCAAGATCAACTTCATTAGGGATTTCTGATGGACCCAATAGCAAATCTTGTCCCAGCAGCCAACAATATTAAAATACCAAAAATATTACTATTTTTGTAAAATAGGAAGGATTTTATACATATGTAATGTGTTATACTTAAAGACACACCAATATAAATATTAAAATACTTTAATATATTTTCTAATATTAAAAATTTCATGTAACTTATGAAATATAGAAACTGAGCCCCATCTCATTTTTCAGAGCCCAGTTCTTGGTAGGAAATTCCTTTACACACCAAAAAAAACACAACCAAAACCCAGGCCATCTAAAGGACACCAAGAATCTCAAGGGCCTGTTTCCCTAGAAAGAAAACATATTTTTTTCTACCAAGGGATCTCTGAATCATATAAATGAATTTAAAAAAATGCATGAGAGTACTGCCAGAGTGTTTATATTCACAAAGAACATTCCTATCTCACTAATATTTATGAACTCACTACTTTATTACTTGTAACTTCTCAGGCAAACAGGAGGAACAAGATTACAAGATTATTTTTAGGAAGACAGATGAACTGAATTACACAAGGATATGCCAGCTAGAGAGGAATAGAAGAGAAAGGTTTTGCAACATGGCTTGCCTGGGAAGGGGGATCTGAAGGTAGCCCCAAACACATCTTTCCACACAGAGATGTTCTGGGAGCTGCCACGGGAACACGAGCTCAGCACTGAGCACTGCTGCAGATCCATGCCAAGCATTATTATTCAATCTTTCTAACGTGAAGCGAACTCCTCACAGCTAAGCATGAACCAAAGTGTAGAGAAGCCCAGCCAGGGAATCAGCTGAGATCTCTACAGTCAACCCTCCAGCTGCCAGCATCAAAAGGAATGGAGCCAGTCCATCAAAACTCCCCATATGCTCCTGCAGAGAGAAGTGCCCGCTGACCCCAGGGAGCACCAGGCCTGCAGCTCCCACACGGAATCAATGCACAGCCGCAGCTGGCCAGGGGCAGCAGCACAGCACTGCCAAAGGCTCACAAGTGGCAGCTGAGTTCTGCTCAGAAAGGAAGCTCCGGTAGTGTATTCTATCCCATGTATTCTGGGATGGACAAAGCCCTGACAAGCACTGGTACATACAGGAAGACTGAGCAATGACAGCACTCCCCACTGAGGGAGGAGTTTCAGCAGGCAATCCAGATACACCTCACAATCCAAGATGTCTCTCAGCAAAATCCCTTCACCAGTCCATCTACTGGAGGTTCTACTTTCCCCACTGAGTGTGTGAGACACTCATACCTATGCAGACAAAAATTTCTGCTGCTTTCAACTCTTTTATAAACAGTTGTGATGCACCATTTACTGTGAACCCTCCTAACTTAGATCAGCTTGTATGAAGGACTGCTGAAGATATCTGGGTACATGTCAATGTGTTTAATCAACTTAAACAGCCTTTGCTTGGGAAACCCCCTCAAAGAAAAAGGAAAAGGCACAGAGCCCAAGAACCTGACAAATGAGGTTACAGATGAGGAATGTGTCTTCTCTTGAGGAAGGACTTACACAACCCAAAAAAAAAAAAAAAAAAAAAAAAAAAAAAAGATGGAAGAAAATAGTTAAGAATGTTATTAGTCAAACAGCCCGATTTTAAGTAGTCTAAACAAAAGATTCTGCAATGTGGGAGGATTATCACAACACAAATTTTTCAAAAGAGATGGGTTGCCATTTTAACCAAGCTAATGAGGGCTTTACACAAAGATCTGCCACACAATGTCTGTGTTGTGGGTGTCTGTCTGACCAGAGCTCCAAGTTCCCAGCATCCTTGCAATTCTTTCTGCTGACAGGAACTCTGGGATGCATTAAATAGTTTTTGATTCTTGCTTTTTCAAGAAAAAGAAAGAAAACAAAAAAGGAAAAACACCTGAGTATATTAAAGTCCCTGACGGATTGAAAAGTTCTGTGCATGTGTATTAGAAACTCATTATGTCTCAAGAAAGTAGCAAAAGATATAGTAACACCTCTTGGTCTCAGAAAAGGCCAAAAATTGATTAGTTAAGATGAAGTACCTGGCATTAAACAACTAAGTCATCTGTAAGAGCAGGCCAATATGCCAGACATGGTCCTGCATTTTTTGAAAGCCAATAATAACACCTACTGGAAGTTTTATTAATCAATTTGATATTTGCTACAACTGTTAAAAAAAAATGTATTTCTTTGACAGCGATACTGAGAACTTACCACATGATTCCTGTGTTGTTGCTAGTGTATTTCTTGTATGTAATTTTTTGCCAGAATTAGACACAAAATTATATACGGCTTGGTTTGAGCGGGGTTTTTAAATTAATTTATTAACAGAAACATCAGACATTGAATTCTAGCTCTGATACCGCTTAAAGTTGTTCTACAAGTAAGCCTGTGACAAATAGAGAATTTTAAGTAGGGTCAGGAATGCTGGGCACTCGATGTTCCTTAGTCAACACTCAAAATCCTGCACCCAGCTGATCTAGTCTGCACACAATCATGCAGCCTTTTAAATTAACCTTATTAACCAAATCCAGCCAAAGTATGTGTAAATATAGACTGTGTAATCTAGACTTACAAAGAAGTCTGCACATTGAGAAGGGTGCTGTCTCTTGCCCTAAGCAAGCATGTCCTTTGAAAGGTCTTAGCATATTTCAGAATATTTTATCTTCACGACGTAATGGACAGTTTCACCCTTTCTGTGACACTCCAGAGGTCTCGAGTGTCTCATTAAAAGCAAGCCTGTGCTACTTGTGCTGCTTTTCCACATGTCTGGCTTCCAGACTTTCTGCTCTCAGCAAGAGCTACTTTGGATGCTTTGGGAAACATCGGGAACAAATTCATAGGGGCTGAAACCACACATCCAAGCTCTTAATACAACATTAATGTAGGAGAAGAACTAAAAGACTAATTACTGGAATTTGGGTAAACTGACTTGTCCTTGGCCACACAGTACACAACTGCAAACTCTGAATTGAGAATGCCAGAGTCCCAGATCTTCACTCTGAACATCCCTAAGGAATGTAGTCTTAAATAAAATATTCTATCTGTATTTCTGAGCAGGCAAAACAAGGGAAAGTTATTTTTACGGGACACAATTAGTGAATTGCACAGTTTGTTTATTATGAGAATACAATTTATTTATTGTGAGAATGTAAATCCAGATTTTGTCACAAAAATTATGAGATGAATGTACAATCTATGCAAGAGAGATTTTACTGCACATAGTCTGTAGAAAAATGTTTATATCTATTTTCCATATTAAAATAGATATGACTGGATGGTTTCGAGTTTTCAAATTTTGAGTGGTAACACTTAAATTCTGCAATAGGATGTGTTAAAGGACATTCTTTTCCATGCAGATCAGAAGGGCCCAAGGATTAACAATCTTTTCTTTTGCTTCAACAAATACAGGCAAGTAATAAAAAACAAGAATAAAACAAAAAAATATACGAAAAGAACATACAAGCATAACAGTATTTGTGAAATAACTCAGTGGCTGGAATGCTATTTCCAATTGAATTTTATATGAATTTTCTTCAAAATAATAGAATTAATCAACAGCTTTTACACACACGCATATGTGCACAGACACACTCCCATATTCCCTTAAATAAGCCAAGGGGTATTAGAGACCTGGATGCTTTTGAACACCCCACCAAGTGCTTATCTAAATCTCTAGGCATGTAAATACTTCTTAAGAGTCTAACCCAAGAGACTCATCAGAGAAGCACACAGGACTCAACACTGCCAAGATATGAGCTCTGTTTCATTTCACATTCTAGTCATAAACAGCTGAGAGCAGCTAAACTACTACTACTGCATTACTATTACTTAATGTCTTCTTTTCAAGAAATATTTTGTCCTTGAGTTTTGTCTGGCACAGCAGAGCAAAGGCTTCTGTTATTTACATTCAAAAATAATGTAGCCAAAAAATGGGTATTTTCTTAATCAATCTATACATCCAAATCATACCACCAGTATGCCTTAGGGTACGTGCAGTTTAGGGCAGCTTCTGTGTATGGTCTGCAGTTATCACAAAGAGAACACAACAGAAACTGCCAATATCTAAACCATTGCTTGGCTATGGAGTTACCTATGCCTGTTTGGACCCATCACTTCCTTGCAAACTGCAATATATATGGCAAGATCCATAGCACTGTGGCCTAATACATTTCAAACAGGACTAAGAATTCTGACAATTTGCAAATGCTTTTTCACAAAAATAAGCAAGATGCTTAAAAAGTACATGAAAAATCGAATACTCTAGAAAGAAGGCAGACTTGCAGAACAAAGCTCAGATTGATGCCTCCTGGCTTAGCAGCACTCTGCCAGTACAAATGAAAAGGTAACTTTTGCAAAGAAACACTGCATGATTATTTGTAAAGCAATAGCAATCTTACTAACCCAAAAGGTACACATTAATAATATTAAATTATAGATAGAACTCCCATTTTTTACAGCATTCGTTTTTCTGCAACGAATACACTGATTTCTTCCAGGACTCCACTATATGCCTCCTTTTGTTACTTCTCAAATCCCAGTTCTCTGCACTTGCAAAATTATCTCAGGCAGGCACTTCTCTCACCAGTATAACCAGCGCCAGAGTTTGCAAAAATGAAGTTTTAAAGGAAGTCATGGCACATATTACTGCTTTTGAAAGGGTAGCATATTTAATGTTCCATAATAATTTAATTCTGAGTCCTATTTAAAACATTAGCACTTTAAATTCCCGTATTTCATTTGTGAACCTATTTGAATTCACCTCTGTTTTCAAAGTGGTTTTCTACAATTTCTTCTTTTAGCCTGAAGATCCCAGTTTCAGAGCCTCTGGTGAGAAGTGGCCTGAAGCTGTACCAGCCATCACAGTTCAGACACTGGAGAAGAGCTGCAGGAATGGAACATGCCCCTGGCAAGAAGGGATGTAGCAATTCACAGCAGCCACTACCAGCTGGGTTCACAGGGTCCCAGAGACAATTTAAAGACTCCTGAAGCTCCTGTGCAAGGCTGAAGTACAGACACTGCTTGCCTTCCTGGGAGAGAGACAGAATAGTTGATGCTCCTTTGTCTCATCAAGGTTAATTCAATGCCACAGGTTCAAATAGCAGGACAGAGCTGCTCTTTGTTAGGGTATCATCATCTCTGAGACTGAGAAAGAAAAGAGTTTGGCTCAGTGCTTAAGAACTGAAACAAGGAAAGAAGGGAAGAGCAAGGAAATCACTTTGCCACTGCCACAGATTGCATTACCCCAGCTCTGTGCCAGGGCAGTCAGCTCTGTTCAGGCACTCACCTCCTGTGTCAGACTGTCCTGGCAGTGCTCTGGGTGTGCCCACCTCACCCTGCAGCACAGGAGTGCAGAGCTGTCACTCTCACCCATCTCTTGAGTATTTCTACTAAGCTTTGTAGGTCTTGTCTCTTACAGAGACAGTAAGCACCCGTGCATCCTGAGAAATGTTGTCTTCTCATTTACTCGTCACTGGTACCTTAGCACCTTTCTTTTTTCATTTTAGTCTCTCTTCACCAGCACTGCTTCCATTTAGTTTGTTTTTCTCTCAGCTGCCTCATCCCCCATTATCACTTACCCTCTCTGCGTTGGGTTTCTTCCAGCTTCCATTTTGTTCTAACATACACTTCTCTCCACCTCTGCTGAAGGTATGGCCTGCTCAAAACCTTAGCAAATCTCATACACACACACACTTTTGCCAGAAAAAGGTCTAATCATGGTGTTAATTCCAGTGCTCAGCCCAACTCAGAGGGACCAAGAATTGTCCAGCTGTTGTCACATTCTTGTTGTATAAGTGTCAAAAAAAATGTTCTCACAGCTAGGAGCAGTGGCTCGATAAATTGTTCAGAGAAATGCAGGAAATTAAGCATTTTAGAATGACCAGTTACTTTGTGCATCTATGGATGATAAAAATTCATTTAACCTTCCATCCTAAATATTCTCTCACAAGCCAGCCTCTCCTTCCCTTTTTCCTACTCATGTCTCTTTTCTGTTCCCCTCAAGAGATGCATATACTTTCGTTCTCCTCAGTGCTCTGTTCAGGAGTCATTTACTGGTAGACTGTCATGTTCTTTCATCAAAGTACAAGAGTGATTTATCCTGGTAATTTATAATTTCAACTCAAGGTTAAAAAGAATAAAGAGTCCTAGGACAGAAACACTATAGAGAACAGCCCAGAGAAGAACATGTACTTGCTGTTATTTTGAGAAACAGAAAATAACAAAAGGAGCAGGAGAAAACAGCCAGAAAGAGATAAAAACTGCCTTTGCTTTCAAGGAGGGTTGCAATAAACCTTTCCTTGAAAACCCACCTTCTATCAGCTTTGCTTCCTATCACATAGATATGTACCCTTTATGACTCCACATTTCATTAAATTTGACCTTCTGCCTTTAAATTGCAAAAGCACTTTCCCTCAGATGCCCAGGCAGCTGAACTTAAGAACACAGCAGATAAGCATCACCACTTGCACTGACTGTGAACACTTGCCAAATGGTTTATAAAGTACTGAGTGCCAGGCTCAGAAAATGCAATACACCTTGGTTCTAAACCACCTGCAAGAGTAAAGGCTTATGATTAGAAATCTGTTACTTAGACAAAATATCATCAGCATGTATTAAACCCTGCATTTTGTAAATGGGACTTGAGTTTCCTCCTGCCTTCAGACCTGTCAGCAGCAAAACACTTTTGGATTTAAGCTTCAGGTAAGGCCTACAGCTCTACCAGGTAATGTTAAATACATGAGCTAGAAGCATACAGAATGTTTAAGGTAATTGTAGCAGAAAATGTTTAAAGGAATGTATTCCACCACTTAATAAACCTAAAAGGCTAAGTCCTTTGCCTTATGGTGCATATAGTATTTGTTTTGAGCTAATTTTCTTTACAAAGCTTTTTAGACAGAAAAATATTAAGCAATCAGTAATCACATGGAGATAATTATGGCAAAACTCTCAACTGTAGTCGTAAAAAGTGTCCTTTATTTCTTTCCCATAACATAAAGCAGCTTTCTCTGCTTCCTAATTACACGCATTCCTTATTCTTTTTAACCACTAGCACAGAGTTTAAACATTAGCCACTGAACAGTGTGAAAGGAAATGTGTTGTACATTTAAAGGAAAGAAGAGCAGCTGTCACAAAACAGACTCTTGATTCCAGCCACAGAGACCTAGAACAACATCTCAATGGCAGTGGCCCAGAGCTTGCTCCAATAAAGAACAATTCAAACACGATTCTTCCCCCTCTGCTCCCCCATGGTCTCTTCACAAATGAGCTGGACCACCCAGTGATTAATGGAACTTGTTATTAACTTACCCAGACAATCTGCTGCAGTAATATCATTATCCTGAAATTGGACTTTTACCTCTGGGTCCTACAGGCTCTTAAACCAGCTGAACTGGGGGACAGCCACTGCTTCTAGGTCTGTAATTCTGAGACACATAGTGATTGTCTAAAGTCTTAAATGCGTGAAACTTGAAATCCCTATCAGACTTGGCATCCTTCCCAGGTAACTACATTGGCTTTCTGAGTGCACCCACTAACACTGCAATTTTCACTTTAACTGTTTGACCACACCAGGGGGATGAAAATTAAGAAACACAGGGTTAACATAGGCACTTCTAAACCACAGTGCTTTTACACTTGATGCCTTTGGTAGCTACTGAACTTCAGAGGTAGCAAAAACACCGAGAGGTACCTTCCAGAAACTGCATCCATCTCATGGCAAACTCAGTTTTTCAAGTTACGTACATGCCACCTACTCCTCCTTGCCTATAAATCTGATTTGTGGCAAAATCCAGACACATTTCAACAACAAAATTTATATTCCTAAATAAAGCCTTCATCTCACTGCCACTGCATAAACCATGGAGCTCCAGTAACTCTTTCTCACACTTTCTCCAGACTTGTTCCAATTCTCTGCACAGAAGAATTTCCCACTGCCCTTTGATGACTTCAAATGTGGTCCTTCCAAGCAGCACTGAATGATCTTTCCTAACTATTGCAACTGTTCAGTCAGAACATATACAATTGTTCTGAAGCAATCCCAAATTAATACAGCTCTGAGGCCAGTATTTCTACATATGACAAAAAAACAAAACAGGCACTCCAGTTCAACACCTATACTTAGTCTTTAATCAAATCTAAAAAAGTATGAAAAAAGGAGAGTAAGATACCAAACCCTGAGAAAATGCAGGCAAATGGCACAAATCAAACAGATCATCAGCAAGAGAGGGTACATATACCAATGCAATGCTGCCTATGGACTTAAATTAGATGCATACAGATATTGAAGAAAACCAGTATCATGGACAAAGGGCAGTCTTGTCCATATATGAATAAAGTGCAAGACTCTAGACTCTATAATGTGATTCTGCATTTCTATAGAGAGTGACTCATTTCGCACCAGGCAGTGACACATCACACTATTACTGAGCACTTTAGTCCAACTTGTCTGCTACAGCTATTCTTTAGTACAAGCATTGTACAACAAAACCTACTTTGTACTGCAAAACCTTGAACTCTTCCTGACAAATCTCCACTGTTTCCTAAAGAACTCAACAGTGATGCTTACACATGCATTTATAAATCTAGAAATTCAAAGTCATCATTACTGTACACATCTCTAAGGGAAAACATCTTTGTAAAAATTCAAATGTAATAAACTAACCTATCTAAACTTTTGGACACAGACACATTATTTACTCTGCAAGCCTACTTAAAAGTAACAGTGTCAGACTCAAGACTGTTCACTTTTCAGAAGAAAAGATGGAGGTGTTTTTAATGAGAAAACCTGATTACACTAAAGTCTCAGACAGTAATTTAAATGAATTGATGTAAGAGTTCAAATAGCCAAGAGCAATGACATAACTGAAACCACAAATCTCCATGCTGACAGAATCAGACTTTTACTTCCATATTTCACTTTGCAAACCTAAAATACTGTTCCCTAACCTACTTTTGTTTGTGAAAGTGAGAATACCCTAAAAAGAGAAATGTAAAGCCATCAACAGGCCATAAAAAGATACCTGTAGTGATTATACTTCCTCACTTCTCAATTTCACTGACTTCTCACTCAGTTCCAAACTCTTGCATAAAAAAATATTCTGAATTTCTTTGAAAAGTAAATTTGGGGTTTTTTTTTATTCTAAACTATGGTCTTCTGTCTCATTATGTTGGCAGTTGCTTGTCCAGCCAATATAATCAGACAGAACGTGCATGAGACTGCAGACAAGCAAAGGTAGTGGGTGCATCCCACAGAGACAGCCCATCCTCCTCTGGGTGACCAGGGCAAGACACGTCAGTGCCCATCAGAACCATTTTCTGCCTCTCTTTCAGCATCTTGCTTCAGGTACAACTGGACAATATTTCATCCTGTTTCCTCTGCATGGAGGGGAGCTGGAGCTGTGAACGACAAGTTACACACTGTGTGCATTCCACTGGCTGTTACCACATTAACACTTCTTCCTCCCTCCACAGGCTCCCAGCGCAAAATTTCACTTGGCAGCAATATCATTCTGATTTGGCCTTAAAACAATCCCCCTTTCTGAAATCATTCCCTCTGCTTGTAAGGAAGGTGTGGCTTCCTTTTAACATACTCAAATATACCCACTGCAAAGATGAAAAAGGGTGACTGTACTATAAAGCAAAATCCTTAAAATCAGAGATTTAAATAACCCATCTACACACTTCCTTTCCAAGTAATATGAGAACCTTTCATATTATCTTCTTACTCCTTGTTCCTGTGTGATTTAAGATGTTTCTACATTGGATAGCTCTCATGACTATATTTAAAAAGTTGCTTTTACAGATGCTAATAAGTAATTGTCAAAGAAGTCCCTTAAAACATTCTGCTTGGCCCAGAGTATTGAGAGAACAGGAGAAGTTACACCACACTTTTTACTGATTAGCTTGCCTCTTGCTACTTATAACAAAGTCACCCTAACTTGTGTGTCTGCTGTACATAATTTGTTCCAGTAGTACTTACTCCAACTGAGCAGAACTTACTTCCCCAGACACTCCTCTCAGTTGCAATAAAGGAACTTTCTCCTCCACTTAAGAAATGTGTTCCCTCTCTCCTTCAACAGCACTCTCAGTCTTTCACTGAATCTGGCTGAAGCCTCTCAGATCTCAGTGTGTAAGCCCTCACATAGCTTGAAGTGCTGCTTTCATGAGGAACATTGCTTTTACCTACATCCAGGTTGATGACCATTTCACTGAAACTGCTCAATTGTCCTGTTTGGATTTCAGGTTTGCTGGATTAGGGATAGATCTTTTTGCCCTCACATGATATATTATCATAATCACGACATTCACCATTAACCCAGGGTGAGCTGGTTGCAGATATTCCTTGTGGGCTCATCATTCAGAACTTCAGTGAGATACAAATCCCTTACAAAGCAGAGTTTATTCTACTCTCTGAACAAAACATTCTAATAGTCATTAAGGTACTTTTCCACAGCTGCTTAGCCTTCTCTAAATCCTTTTCAACCCTCTAGAGACATTCTCTCCATTTCCCTCATACTAGTAGTAGCAACTCTTGAATGCTGTGAGCTCTCTGGTGGGTTAATCCACCTGAAAGCTGCTCAACACATTGGAGCTGGGTTGATTTTGAGACAGATAAGCTGCCTCTAATAGCTTAGTGTGTGTGATCACACAAGCAGCCAGAGCTGACTCAAGGAGGTAGACAGGACCTTACCCTGAAGGTAGAGCAAGGCTGCCACAGCCCAAATTTAGGGTGATGCAAGTTGCCATGGAACTTTATGCTGCATCTGATGGCATCCAGCTGTTAAAGCTGACTGCACAAATACTGTTCCTGCACGTGCATTGGAAAGGTGTGTGTACAAAGAGGGGGTCTGACTTCTCTGCCCTAAATCAGTATGCTTTACATTACCTTGTCCATTCGACACCTCCTAATTTCTGCTCACTTCATATGACAGCTGCAATTGCCACCAGTCTAGTGAAAATCTATGCCCTGCCTTGTTCTAGAGAATGCTGGCATATTGTCAGTCATAGTTCTGGAACAGAGCACTACTCTGATTCATAGCTCCTAAGAGGAATTGAATACACTTCATTTTCCCAGAACATTATGTGACAAGTTCCAGCACAATGGAATTAAACCCAGAAACTGGATCCTTCACTCTTTTCTCAGGTTAACCTACCCTAGCTTATTCAGGAAGATGGCTCCTACTGGCTCTTGCAAAATACATTAAATACATTGCTGATTGTAGCAGAGGCCTGAACTTGGGAGGGTCCAGTCAGCTTTCAGCACATCAAGAGTCACAGACCTATCCACAGATATAAAGCTGTACAAGTATTTTTCAATTTACTGTAACCATAACCCAGTGTGGCACCCTGCAGCTGGGTCCTGCATGATTCTGACTAGGTTAGAGTTGCTGTAGAATAGTCCATTGGACCATTTTTCAGTAAGAGTAACATGCCATCGTTGGTATTTCTTTTACACCATTTGAAACAAACAAACAAAAAAATCCTACTTTGTCAAATAGCAGAGATCAAGCAACACCAAGATCATAGCCTGCATATGCAGAACAAGAAATTTAAATCATTAAAACATGTAAATATATCTTTTTTCTACTTAAAACATGTAAGTGCACTGCGTAATTCATTACTACACAACTGCCCTCCTGCATTTCCACCACCAGAGATTTCTGCTTATTCAACAGCTTTACTGAAAATCCATTTAAATACAAATCAGCTGATCTAAAAGTTCTTTTTTGGGTTTTTTTTTTTTTTTTTTTGTAAGGCTGAATACACTGGGCCACCTTATTAGGACACCAAGCACTTAAACATCTTCAATGCCCACATGCATGATTAGAAAGATCACTTAGACACAACTGATGTCAGAGAGCCCTGCCACAGAGCAGGAAAAAGTCATGGATAACCTAATTCAATTTCTGTAAAGCCACAGTATCCTCACTTCATCTTTGCTGAAGTCACACCTATTCATTCACATACAACACCAAAGCAGTTTATTTGAGTCTTGGTAATTTCTTAGCAAATAGTTTTAAGTTTAACCAGTGCAGACTAACTACAGGAGAAATAACACAGACCAGATGTGGGCATTTTTAACAGTGACTTACAGCTTTAAGCTCAAAGCTTATATATTTGGGCAAAATATTTTTAAATTTGTCAAAGTTCAAGAGCTGCTAACACTAAAAGATATGTTGCAAATATTTAGGAGTATTGGTTTTAAAAGTTACTATACAACTACATACTTATCTAAAGTAAAAACTTCCTAGGCAGTGCCATAAAGTGACAGTTTTAGTGAATCCATTACCAGCAAAACGTGGTCAGGACCATTCACTACAGAGCCCCAGGCGAGCTGTGCAGAGGAAGCAGAAAAGACTGTCAACAGAAGCTGTACACAGCCAATACACCAACAGTCAAAAACTGCAACTTTAAGTTGATTTGCTTTAGAATTAACTTCTCCTCACATTAGCATGCTATTTCTCATCACCATGTCTGCATGTTTATCAGCAAGTCTACTTTTTACACATGAAAAGTGACAAATAATCTGTTTATTGCTCTTTCAGAAACTACTTTCCAGGCAGTAATTCTTACAGAATTCCATTCCATATAATCAAGTTAGAAATTTGTCCTCAGTGTTACTAAACTGCTGCTTACATGTTTTAGCACTTAAACAAACTGTGTGGATTTTAAATCACTGTAAAATGGACTGAGAACTCCTTCTCATAGCCATACTTTTTACTGCACATTATTTTGATTTAAATGGCATCATTCCTACTTATCTGAGCTGCCAGTCCTGTAGCTTCCTGTGCTTTTGGTACAGTGTGAAACACCCACATTCTCCTGCCACACAGTCAGCCCCCATTACTTGCTACTCAAGGCAATCCACCTGGTTCTGCTGTACATGGATTGCACACTTTCCCTTTGAATCACCAAGCATATTGTCTGTGCTGCTTGAGAGGTTTCTTGTTTGTTTGTTTCTCTTTTTTTTCCTTTTTTTAAGGCATTTCTGTTCACAGTTTTCTCAAGCCTAAGTTCACATCCAGCATCAGAGTACTGTGAAGCAACTTGCTTCCAGTTCCTAGGTCTACTACAAATGCAACTGAATTTTTAATGGTCTTAAAAGTCTCATTCCTCATATATTTTGAAAAATCCATCAGTGTGCTCCCAGCAGCACTGCTGACTTAGCTAGGACCCATGGAGGCCCTTAGAAACACTACCCATGAGAAAAAAAGAAAGAACTTAAGATATCTTACTCTTTGCTAATGCAACCTGTGCTCGGGATGAACTGGAAAACCTAAATGGAACAAATGAGTCTCAAGCACATTCTCGTATCAGAAAGTTTGCAATAATTCATGCTACTTTCATTAACTTAATAGAAAACCTCCATGTATCACAGTGAAAAGTGAAGAAAAAACCCCACAACCATTATTTCATCACATTGTTTACCATGACTAGTTTGGAAGGAAGTCACTGTACATTTCTGCCTTATTTTCGTCACTCCATTTCAAAACATGCAAGTGGTTTTAGGCAGCAAGACACTGTTACACTCAACAGCACAAACTCAAATGCAATTGGGGATAACAGGGCTGCTCAGCTCCATTTCTAAGAAAGACACACACTGTCCTGAGTCTCCACAAGGCACAATTCTTTCTAGTAGCAAGAACAGCACTGCAGAAATGCACCACTGACTTCATCCATGGGGACAGAAAAGAACTTCCCTCAGCATGCACAAAGAATTGACTTCCATTGCTATCAAATTAAACAAGTGACTGAGAAAACTGAAATAATTTCCAAGTATAATTTACACACAGAATACAGACCCCTGCAGAATTCCCCACTGAGCTATAAACCACAAGTGCAAATGAGGTCAAAAGGCTCTGTCCTCCTCTGGGGGGGCACATGGCTTTGCAGCAAGAAATTCCTACAAAAAAGACAGTACATCCATCAGTAGCAAAACAAGCCAAGTCCCATGAAACAGAAACCTTTAACCACAGCTGAAGAGATCACTGAAGGGAAACTCTTAATCATCAAACTCTCAATGAAAAATGCCATGATTCTTGCATTCTCCATACAAAACAAAGCCCTTTGAATCTTAGGTAGTTACTACAACATACAGGGAAAAAAAACAAGTAAGGATTATTCAGAAGCTAAAGCCAGAAGTTTTTATTCAGAAGTTCAGCTACATTATCATTTTATAATGACAAACCATTAAATTTAAAGGTAAGTAACAGTTGCTGTGTTCCAGTGCCTCAGGCAGTCATCCAAGCAGATCACACCAAACAAAGAATTCATCCTAGTATCTTTAGAAATATTCTTTTCTTTGGAAGAAATTTCAGAAGTGCAAACTGGAACTGCTGGTTCGGAATTGATGAAAGACCTTTGATTACCAGTTTCCTTGTTTAATGGATCTCCTTCCCCCCCCTCACCCTGCACACATCTTTTGTGACCCAGATGCCAAGCTGGCAGGTGCTACATTCTCAGCAGGAAAGAAAGACAAAGCGTTCCTGTGTTTGTGGCATTCTCTGGCCATACAGATGGCACAGGCAACAAATTTCCCTTTCTAGCTCTCTCAACAGGATTGCAAAAGGCAAAATCATAATTTTGAATCAAAACACTGACTTTGTGACTCCCAATCCAACATTTTCTTTATGGCACTAAGTACATTTCACACACAGACACAAACACACACTCATTCTCTGCTGAGGAGATACCACTACCCAAAAACCCCAGTTTCTAAAATATTGCTTGCCCATTCCAGAGGGGTATTAGATACAGTAGAGGTAATTGAAAATACCATGCTCAGCCTTGCCAAACTTTCAGTCGGTGAAATTACATCACATTTATATGGAAACCTTAAGCCAAACTCATATCTACATTTTGCATTTATCAATACATAGGCAAAATAAATTTTAAAAACAATAAATTTTTTTTTAAAGTCCACAGTGACTGGACATTGCATCTATAGTCTAGAAGCACATAATCTACTTCTCGTTCTGCCACTGAGAGCTCCTTGTCCTTGAACTCATGTCACTTTCTAGTACCACATTTATTGGCATCTGTAAGAAAAACATTGAGAACAGCAAGACCTACCAGCATTTGCAACACACTCATAAGGGAATAAAGGAGCTGTTACTACCTAGGACCATTAATACAGTTTTTTATATTTTATTTCTTTTTTGCTTGGTTAAGAAAAAATTTAAAAATACCTTCTCTACTTTTTCACCTTAGATCTGTAACCTGACTGCATAAGAACAGAAACTGGCAATCATAGAAAACAGAATTTTAGAATCCCTTGATTTCATTCAAGCCCTGGATTCCTAAGTCATGTTCAGTTGTTAACCAGACTAATTTCACCGTAGTCATTACAGTTCATTAAACACAAGTACAGTATCAAAAATGCTCCTTAATTAGGGTAGTAAAGAAACAGAATTGATTCTCCTCAGAGGCTTGGCATTGTCCTTTGAATAGCAAGTACGTAAGGCCAAGTTATTTTTGTGTTTCACGTGCACAGCTGCTGCTATCTGAGATATTGCAGGAAATTAACTGCTATCAATAAAATAACAGAAACATGTACACAATGAAAGGACACTAGGGCTCTAGAAAACCGAATTGAAGATGTAACCTGACATTTGAATAGCTTTTTTCTAAGTGGACTTGTGAAAAGCATTATTAAGATCCACAGCTTCAACTCTCAACTGGAGTCATAAAACTCCAGCAGTGCCTTCCTCTCCGTGAAGGAAAAAAGAGACCAACAGTGAGAACTCAGCACAATATAGAATTAGACTAAAGCAATAAACCGGGGTGAAAGTGGCATCAACATAAACAGAAGCACTTTGTCCTTAACAATATCATTATAAGACCAAGTCTGGGTTTTATATGTGTTTTTTTTTTGATTACAGAAGCTATGAAGAATGGAATTCATTTTATATTTGAATTACATGTGTATTTGCAGGAAGCGCAGGTGCACTGCAACTTCAAGTAACTCCAAGTGCTGCTGTAGCAAATCTCAATGCAGAGCTGCTGCTGGGCTTCACTTGGCTGTTTGTTTTTGAGCATTGCAGGATTCTCAGGAGCCTGCACTGCAATGTATTACCCAGCATGTGCTGCAGTGACTCAGGCAACAGCAGGAGTTTGGGATGGAGTGCCAGCTCTCACTCCAACTTTCAGGATGCCTGTGCAGAACTCTAAAGCAAAGCCAAGAAGCTATAAAAGGAGATGAATTCAAGGAGAAAGTTCAGCTCCCATTCTATTATGCCACTCTCTATTCTTTTGCAACGCCATTCAGACTTTCATATATAAATATTTGATGTGTAAAATATAAATAACCTCCTTCCAAACTGCAGCTGCGTCTCTGCTAGGTTTCTGGGTTCCTGCATTATGATCTCTCTCTTGCAGGCTTTTGGAGCTACATTGTTAAAGGCTGCAGAGCACATGACCTCTATCTTCTGCTAACTTGTACATACGCTACTGAAACACAGTTTCTTTTTGCTACACTTCTGCCGTAGTGCCAGGCTACCTTAGCAGCTGAGAAATAAAACTGTAGAAGTACAATTATTCATTTTAAAACATATCAGACAAGAAACTAAACTCTAATGTCCTCTTTACACTGTCCTTTTTCCACAATTCTGTAAGATTTGAAGAAAAGTAAATCCAATTATCTAATAAAAACTAGGAACAGGACAGAAGCTTTTCCTGTATTACTGTCATGGATTTATCATTGCCAATTCACATTGGCTGTGAAAGGACAGTATCTCTAACAGACTCTATGATAACAGCTTATAGTCCTAGGAAATAAAAATAGCTGGATGTAGGCAATAAAGTTTCCTTTCATGTCTCACTGTCAAGTTCAGGTTCTCTTTGTATAAAGTTTACCAAAGTACTTCCTTTGCTCTTAAGCACTTTTGTAATTGACTCAATGTCAACAAGGACTTTAAAAAAGGTCTAAATATTATGTCTAGGCTAGTATCTACAACATAACACAAAAGAAAAATAGTCAAGAGAACAAAAAAATCACCACAAACCACCACAGCACCCCCTCCCCCAATAACTTAACAACAAAATCCAATTGCACAACTTATTCTGTCTGGGCAACAAGATGGTCTTGATTCTGATCTGGTCTTCACTCCAACAGATTGGATCAAAATGTCACATACATCAATAGAGAAAGAGCAGAAATCTGGGAGATATGAAGCAGCATCCCTGCAACTGTCTGGGTGATAGCTGAAAGCTTAAAAAAGACTAAAAAACAGAAAAAGGCCATTTAAAAATTGCTAAAAAAATTTGCAACACTTGAAAAGACAAATGCCATTGAGGGTACATAAGAAATTAAACCAGAGCATATTATTTATATATTTATTACACTAGGTTAAATCACCTTCAGAAAGCAAAAAAGTAGTAACAGATTTTGGTTGTTTTGGTTAGAAAACCTGCTGCCCCTTAGGCTCCATCTATAGACAATAGAACCAGCTCCTGATTCATGCTCTCTTGGAACCTCTCTATCTTCACTGACAATAGGAGAAGGTTTAAGAAGCCAGGCTGCAGAGGCTACAGTAGCTGTTGATGACCACATTACAAGTAAGAGATTGACAGTAATTGTGAATATTGGCAGTTGTGTTTCCTCAGAAAAGCATTACTTTCCCCTACCTCTGAGAAACTAAGCCTAAGAAATACATGAATAAGCTATAGAGAGTGAAACTGCTTCTATACACAGCCTTCAGCTACAATTAATTAAAAAATACATTAAAAAATGTGAGAATTCAAACTCAACAGCGGATTTCCTATGCCAGTATCATGGCTGGGCTTTCAAAACACCCTAAGGGAGTGAGGTTCTGAGCTTACCAGTCTCCAAGTACTTTGAAAAATCCCACATCTTTACACAGGGATCCTAGCCTGACTGCAGTTTTGGAGCACAGCAGAAATTGGAAATGCATCTGACACCTATTAAAGCTTTCTTATTCACTCTCTGAGCTTCCTGCTTTTCTAAATTCTAAAAAGACTCCCAGTACACACCAGAAATGCAGTCCTCCCACCACCAGGGTTATCCCACATGCACAAGCACCCCGAGAACAAGGCCTGCAGAACCAGCAAGCAGAGATACGCACACCTATCTATGGCAAAGGCTTTCAAACTGAAAACACAAAAACAGATCAGATCTAGCAGGGGCCAAAAGTAACAGGGCACAAATCTCATTGCAAACACAACTCCACAAAACCTAATTGAAAAAAAATTATATTTGAAAATACATTTTTTTAAAAAGAGCTGAATTTCATGGGAGTTGCACATTAATTAATCAGCCCTGAGAAACAGTCTGTCCTTGCTTATCAGCCAGTGAGAGGTGGTAAGGCACTTCACAAGTTCTGCTTGGTATTTCATGACTTAAGTAAGTCACACTCAAGGAATCATCATTGATGTTTAACAGAGTGAATGGAAGTGATCCTCATTGCAGTCCACTTTCAAATGAAGAACTTCCATTAAAACTCATAACCTAAGTAGAAAGCATAGTAAAGAAAATTCCAACATGAAGGGTGTTACCACTACATAACAGGCACAGAAACTTTGAGATACATCTGAGCTTCAGGTCTACCCATTCCATGACACCAGGGGAAGCAATTATTAGGGGACAGAAAATGGAGTGGTACTTAAGTTTTATACATTGGAATGTACAGCTCAAACTCTACTCCCTCTGGGGTACAGCCCTCACTGCAGTAATTTCAACAGACACCGGAACACAAGAGTTGTCTTCTACATCTCACTGCCTGACACTTCAGTGAAAACCAACAAACACACAGTTTTCAGTGGAAAAAAAAAAGCAATTGGGTAAAAAATTCTAGGGAAAAACCACCCAAGCACTTCTCATGAATCACTGGATTACAAACAGACACACCCATGGTGACTTCTTACTACACCAAGTTTGCAATAGTTTGTCATGCCTGATTTTGGCAAGGTTATGGTTAGTAACCATAAAAAGTTAGCTGCTGACCCTTCATAAAGCAAACACTCAATTTATTTAAGTGTAACTTCAGACAAATCAAGTTGACAAGGACCAGACAAACCTCAACTGCAGGTATAAAATCATGAGTAACTTTTGTTTTCCTGGACTCCTGCACTTAGAATTTAAGCCTACACACAAATGTGATCATCACCACTCAACAAAAAAGCTGTACATAAAGACACAGAGGTTTTTACAAGAACTGAAATGTAGTTCTTTTGCAAAAAAAAGTTCAGTGGTTCAGTAAGAGTAAACAGAGTTTAGAATAACTCCATTTATTTTACTTAATCTTTTTATAACTATGGATCTATAATATTCTACATTTCGTTTAGAGCTGTAATTTATTTCCATTGAAGAGAAGTCTATTTTAGCATGGAAATAATATATATATATATAGTCACTTTTCTGATCTTTAGTCACATTTCTGAATGAACTGTTAAATACAGACTGTCTTAATACACTTGCTTCAGCCTTCAGATATTTTTGTCCTTAGGTTCTGTCAGCTTTCAAATAATATTCTTATTCCTTAATCACATGTCCTGACAGTAGTCTTATTCCCTCCAGTATTTCTCAATGTCCTCCGGGACATTTGCCAGTTTTTGTCATCTGCCCCTATTCTCCTTTGGGAACACTAAAGGAATTAATTTCATTCTTTCCCCAAGCAACGCCTGTCTCTGCTGTTAACACTTACCACTGGCATCTTTCATCCACTCAATACACAAAGGTCTGTGTCTCCTGAAGTGATCCCACAGTACTTGGAAATTCAACAAATCTTCTGTGGAGAAATACCTTTCACACTCTGCATTTGCTTGCTTTAGCATTTTGTAAAAAAATTCTTCTAAAAGATGGAATCCCAATATTTCCATTTTTCATGTTCCACCTTATTTTTGTTAGTTCAACAACTTTATACGCCTAGGCATGGCTGTGTCTCTGTGTGTCAGAGATAAGCAGTTTCATTGTTTAGACATAGCTGTTTTGATCCACCATATCTATATGCTATTTCTACTGTTATTTTCCCACTACTATTTTGCCCAACATCTTACCTAAATTCTTACAGAATAAGCTCTTAAGAAGTGTCTCATACTACCTTATGTATCAAAAAAAAAAAGAAAAATCCAGTATCTTATTCCTGAACTTTAATTTCCTGGTAAACACATTTTTCATAATGACAGACTTTTTCAATCAACTGCTTTAAAATTTCTTGCTTAGTTCTGCACTTGAAAATAAGTTGAAATTTTACCTTTGACTCACGCTAAGAAGAATATTCTTAAGAGTTATGCATTGCAGTTCCTTACTGTATTGAATATTGGAAATCACACTACAATGTTCCAATAAATGCAGTCAAATTCAATATATTCTACAACTCCTTTCAGCAATTACTACTACTCTTAACAGATCCCATCCATCCATTTGTTTGTTTGTTTACCTGACATCTGGGCAGGATTAAGTAATCTGCACTGTTACCAGCTGCTAGACAAGAGAATTCTTGTGGTTACCTCTCGAACTTCCTCAGTTAAGTATCTTCTGCTTTCTGAGTTAGAAGCTCACTACAGCAAAGGCTGCATTACTTACCAGCACATCAGATGCAAAACAAGCCAAATTCTTTAATAAATTTTCCTTGGATTTGTTTACTCTACAGGTCCAGCATTTTCTCAAAGGGAAAGTTAATGAAAAGATACCAATTCACAATATTTTCAGGATCAGTACATTCCATGAAAGAGAGCACACTACTGAAAGATTAGATACAAATATTTAACATCTCTATATCCAAACAAAGTGCAGATTCTGCACTTGGGCTGCTGACAAGCTACATAGCTGAAGGAAGACCTAGAAAGATGACAGCCAAGCACTCAAAGAACCTTTATTTTCTCCACTCTCACCAAGACAAGAGCAGTTGTCAGATTTTACTGAATAGGTTACAGACACTAATTTTGATATTACCTTATTACCATTATTGACAGCCAGCTGAAATACAGATCTCTTTGACATGGAATAGGCAAGCAAAGCAGCTGAGACTTCTAAAAATCTTCAGTGGAAGAATCCCAGTGCAGCCTCATCCTGAACCCAGTGCAGGGTCTGGCACTGGTACCATTCTGCCAAGGAATTCAACCAGCCTACCTGCTTGTCAGAACAGCATTTCTCTCTTAAAAGAAACCAGCTAAGCTATTAAAGCAAAGCACATATGAAAGAGAAAAGAGTTGAAGGGATCAGAAGAACATGAAGATTCATTACAGAGAAGATAAAGAGTACAGCATCTAGAAAAGGAGGGAAAACTCTAGAAACATCTGATACCCTCTACAGGACAAATACATGGCATTCCAGGTACGAAAACAAATCAGCAATTCGTGGAAGATCAAAACAATGAACTCTTTAGGGGAAAGCTGGTACCGTACAAGCTGTAGCTTTAACTGAGGCCTCAAAACACGCACACGAACCCATCACTAAATAACAAATGTTAATAACTAAAGGGAACACCTGAAGCACCAAGCAAAAGAATGGAACGGGCAACCTTCTCTTGTGAGAACAGCACAGGAAGCTGACAGGCAAAAACAAAAGCGCAGGGCCCGGAGGTAACGAAGGAAACACTCCCCGGAGGTGCCAGGGCGATGCTGCCACAAACAGAGATCCGCCACCCCGTGCGGGAGCGGGCGCTGGGCGAACCGCCCACCGACAGCAAAGCCCGGCGGGCCCCGCAGCCGTCGCCCTACCTGGCTGGCTTTGTGAAACTGCTTCTTGAGCCCCGCCACCGACATGGTCTCGCCGCCGCTGCCCCGCGGCCGCCCGGGCCCAGGGCCGCCCGCGCCCGGCAGGTCCCCGCGCCCGGCCCNAGCGCTGGGAGACGCCCACGCTGCGCTGTCGCATGGAGACGGCGGCGGGAGCCGGGCGGGGGCTGCGCCGGCCCGGCAAGGGCACGGCACCGCCGGGGAGCCCCGCCCGGGCATCCACAGAGCATCCTTCCTGCGGGGAGCCCCGCCCGGGCATCCACAGGGCACCCTGCCCGCTGGGAGCACCACCTGAGCGCCCACAGGGCATTCATAGGGCACCCTGCCCGCGGGGAGCACAGTCCTGGCACTCACAGAGCATCCTGCCCGCTCGGAGCACAGCCCGAGCGCCCACAAGGCACCCTGCCCGCGGCGAGCACAGCCCCGGCAGCAAAAGACCGGGCAGCTGCCTGGTTTCATCTGTCTTATTTTTAATCAGGCTGAAAATGTCTCATTATGGGTCTGTCTCTTTTCTTGTGGTTCAATGTAGCATCTCTGCCTGAGCTCATTAACCTCGGGTCTATTATTGTAGGTGGTAATTTAATTATAGCTCTTAAAACATAAGAGCTCCTGCAGCAGTCCAGAACACACCTGGCTAGTGCTGTGCACCAGGAAAAATCAACTTGGTAGTATGACTCCGTACCTGCAGTGATGCTGCTCAGGATTCCAAAGGGTACAGTCTCTCACTCAGAAAAGCAGATGGACTAGAAAGAGCTCTGCTGAAAGGATGTTGTTTGGTTGTTATATGAGGGATTTGTTGAATATATTCTGAAATATGTGTATCAGGAATGTGCTGATATAAATTAGAGATGTGGTTCTGCCTTCATGGTAAAGCAATTGCAAGCGATGCTTAGATTCTGGGGAAGATAAGCTCTGTGGTAATGCTGCTTGATCCTGGTTGTAAGGATACTCGGGACTTATGATTCAGCTGAAACTCATGCAGGGACCTGGGAAGCAGTTCAGAGATAAGCTTTGCTGGCTGCAGCAGGGCTCTCTGTTACTCACTGTCATGCTCACTGCATTTGTATTGGGTTGGGAGAGAAAGACATTTTCAGAGTTTGTTACTTCTTTAGAATAGCAGAGAAGAGAAAACACAAAAACTTTCATACTGGTTGTCACACTGTAATTTGGGAAAAAGGAATCACTGTTCCCACTTCTTAGAAAAAAATATTATACCACTAAGAAACAAAGTGTAAAGACAAACATATTAATGAGTTAAGGATCTGACTGTTACTTGACAGAGGACTCTGTAGAAGAGAGGCAGAAGAGAAAGCAAAGAGGAGACCATCAGTCAGCATTTGCTCTGGAAGACAAACTGTTAGGTGAAGTGCTTCAGGTTTTTGGAAATGTTTGGAAGAAGCGTGCCATCACCATGTTATCTGGTGCCGCCTGGGCCTAGGAAAAGAGCATTTTTGGCCTCCTTACAGGTAAACATGATTACACCACAGACACTGGATTTCAGCAGTTGTTTCTCCTCCGAAACTGAAACCAGCAGCAAGATGTTAACTGTCCGGGCCAAATTAGTTATGGCTTAAATTAGGGACACGTCTGTAGACACCTCAAGTGAGGAAATAAGGCCTAAACAAGGATATTGGAGCTCCATAAAAGGAACTAAAGCAAGCTCTTACTGTACTATGGAATTAGGGAGACAAGGCAGCTTTGGCTAATCTTCAGCTTTAGAACGGCTGGACCAGAGCAAAGAAGGAAAGAGTTTGAAATAAATCATTGTGGAGGGGAATGAATGGATTATGGAGTTGCTGTGGCTGTTAGCTGTAAAATTGGATTAGATAAAGAACTGTAGTAAGGCTGTATGTCTACAACCTCTTTTTTTAAAAAAAATCCTGCTTGTAGCCCAAGGATAGCAGCCATGTTGTCTCTGCTGAAGTCGTACATGAATTTGCAAGTGGGCAATTCTCTGTGGAAATTTCACTTCATAGCCTAATTGCTCAGTGATACAGACAAGGTGAAAACCTAATTAATGAGCCAACTTGCATAGTCCAGATGTTGATGACTTGTTGGAGGCACCCTGAGAGACACTGGTATTCAGTTCAGATACAAGTAAAAGTTAGAGCTTTTAGCCAGCAATACACAGTGGCTATGAATGTCTAGAAGGCTTTATAATCACATATTTATATCTCATGGAAAAAAAAGGATTACAATTTGCTGGGTGATAATCCTTAAGTTTTATGCAAAGTTTGATTTAGTCTATAAAGTGAAAGAAATGAGAAATACTACAAAAAAATTTGGAAGTGGTTCAGATAAATGCTGACGTGATGGGAAAAAAAAGCTTCTATTTAAGTTGTTAGAAGACAGGCTAGGGCATAGTACTACAAGGGCAGAGTGAAAATGCTGCACAGAGGGGGCCTTCAGGGCAAAAGTTCTAGATGTCCAGGTATTCAAACAGCAGTTACAGTTCCACTACTTCAATGTTTCCTGTGTTTCCAGGAAACATTAAAGTGTGTGAGAAGAATTTATAATGGCTCCAACTTGTTACTGAATCAGGTGTGCTAAAGTGGACAATGGAATTTGTACAGAGAACTCCTAACTGGGCTCAGATCAAGGTAGTGACTAGAAAAGATGTACTGCCTACTTACATGGGAGAACTGTGCTTCAAAACTGGTCCTGCAGAATTCAAACAAGATAGAGTCTTGGATAAAAGGCTAAATTTATAACTCACTTGCATTTCAGTGTGGCTAATACTATGGGATCAGAAACTCAATCTAAAGTCATAGGTGTTTGGTTTTCAGTGAACAAATCATCTTACTTGTAACAGCTGAAATTGCAGTAGCAGCCACATGAAATATTAGATTTCCAGCAAGATGAAAACTAGATGTATTTTTTAAATTATCTAGAGGCATCTTAGCATTTGAAATTACCTGGAATTTGAGGCCAACTACACCCACATTAGTTTGAGTGTCTCTCAGAAATAATGAAAACTGTCGTTGAAATATAATCTGGGTCTTTGGTGGTTACTGCCATAAAAGAAAACATCAAAAAGGGGAGGCAAGATGAGTTTGTGATGAAATTCTATTGTATTTGATTCTGGGCCATGCTGACTACGTTATGAAAGCTTTTTTTTTTTTTTT
>VXBU01010560.1:1269320-1311365 GCA_013400315.1 Bombycilla garrulus
TTTTTTTTTTATCTTTTTGTATTATCTTTTCCCTTAAGGGAAAGACAGATTACTGTGCATCAGCTTATCATGCAATACATTTCAACACAAGGCATTAGAAGGAGACTTTGGATGTACTCACTTGATCCAGAATACGAGCAACTACAAACAACAGTGAGCAAGACTCTCAGACATGCTGTGATATCCATTAATGGTCTGTAAGGATTATCTGTATGTAATGACAGTGCAGATTACCTAGCTAGTTTTCACGTTAGTCATCAAAATTGTGACAATAGGCTGTGTTTTTCTGGTCACAAGAAGAGAACATACTTGAAAATTATTGTTTAGAAAACAAGCATTTGGAAAAGATGATCCTCTAGGAAAACCATGCTATTTGAAAGAACAGTTGGCCAATAATGCACTCTACAAGAGCAAACTTGTAGAAAGCTCACAAAATAAAGCAGGCTCAGATTCATCTAGTTTGACAATTCCAGAAAAAAAGAGGGGATTACTAAACTCACTGACACTGATTCTTAAGTTTTGACCCAAGCAAATAAAGTAATATAAAACACAGTGTTCCAGATTGAAATCCAAAGGACTAGAATCCTTGGTCCCCAAAAAAATTGGTCCCAAATGTCATTAATTTCATTATTTTACAGATGTCACACAACAAACTTAGGTGCTGACACCGTGAAAGCAATGCCAACAGCAAATGATCCAAATAACAAGAACAGAAGAAAATCCTTCTGCAAAATATGCCCAGGACAGTAAGGATATCTCATGTGCCTGTTTTAGCAGCCTCCCTATATATTTAAATGAAAGAATTATTTATAATTGAACAAAAAGAATTAGTGACACAAAGATACGTTCATGTGCAGGAGCAGGCCAACACTACTTTTTTGTTTCTAGGACACAACCAAGCAATTCTGCAGATCAGCACATTCTGCACAGATCAACTGCTCAGGTATTTCTGACAGGGCTTTATATTGCAGTATACATTTCATAAGAAATCATGAGAAACGGAAAAGAACAGACAGTTTTCTCTCCACAGCCAGCACTGGCCAGCATTTGGAAAGCTCCTCATTCCAAAAGGACACTGCTGGCAGTTAGAGCAGGAATATGTGACCCTGGGGCCAGCAGACACTCTGGCTAACCTACTGGAGTTGTTTAGGATGCTTATGTTTGCTCCCCAGATCTTCCAACTAATTGTAGCTAGTGAATTATTTTTGGCATATGTGACTGTTCTTCTCAAGCTGACTTTCCATATGCATCGCTTTACCATTATCCAGATCCTTGTTTCTTGTCTCCTTCCTGTGTTTGTATTCCACATGCTTCTCCATGATACAGCACATACTTTCTGTCCTCACTTTGCTAAATCTCTGGATGTTGTTCTGCAAGTGTCAATAACAAAACAAAAGTTTGTTAGGTCTTATGCCATTAAATAATAAATATGGTTCTAATTATGTATTTCTTTTAAGAAAACATATAAACAATTTAGGTGAGTTCAAAATCTAGAAGAGAATTTTTTGTTACATATGTCTGTACTATAAGTAGATACTCTAATTTTAAAAACTCAACAACCTACTTTTTTGTGTACACAGCTCTGACATTCTTAAGCTTCTAAAAATTAGCAATCCTAATCTTGAAAATTTTACCATGTGGATGGACTCCTGGACAGCTCCAACTCAGAGATCTTGTAACTTTTAGGTGCCTATGTTGTTCCTGGTATCACTAAGAAAAAAAAAGTTTTGTAATTAACATACACCTGGGCACTCAGTGTTCTCAGACAACACTAGGCTGCTCAACAAAAATTAGTTATGTGTGTAAATTGAAATAAAGATGTGACTGTTCAAAATTACTCCAGCATGGAGACAAACCTGAAAATACTGGAGTATTAAGAAATAGGATATCCTGAGCATTTTTATTTCCTCCTCACTTGCAGTTTTCAACTTGATAAACCATTGGAAAAAAAAAACTGTAAGATGTTTTCTTTTGGATAAGTCTATTTCCCTAAATGGAAACATTTCCATTTTTCGACCAAATCGGAAAAAACATCACTTGAACTTCGCATCTCATGGTTGTCAGTGCAGCAGCATTCCTTCCCAGGAGCAGCAGGTCTGGCTGCTCGATCCCTCGGGGGATGTGTTGCCTCCAGGATCCCTGCGTGGGGCTGCTCCGGGAGCAGCGGGCGGGAGCCGCAGCCTGAGCTCAGCAGCGGGAACCGAGCGCCGGGGTCCTGGGGGAACTGCTTCATGGAGCTACAGCAAGGTAACACATCCACCAGCAAAGGCTGACTTGGAAAAAAACTCCTTTTTTCTACTGGAAAATACCAAAAATAAATATGTGGCCATTTCTGAACTGAAATTTCTTAACCTCTTTTCTGGGGAAGGAAAAGCAATCTAAATTGCTAAAAAAAGCAATTGCAAAAACCTATTTGATTTAAGAGAAAAAGTTGATGGTATCATCAATAAGCACAGAAGGAACATCTCTCTTTGAGGTGGCCTTTCGAAAGTATCTATGTTCCTTCTTATTTGAGAGTAAGGCAAAATAAACTTTTGATGAGTCATTGTAGTAATGTGGAGAAATGTTGCTTTAATTTAAACAGATTGCACCTGGGTTCTCTGTGGTGCTGATTCGCAGGTGACAAAATGAAGGTCCTTATTTTCTGCATACAGCTTCCTGTGTTCATCAGAAAATGCTGGGACTCTCATGTCTGAAAATGTCAGCACAAAATTTGAAGTTGAAATATTGCTGGAAGAGTAGCACTAGCTTCAGAAAGGTGTGAAGAATATTCATAGTAATGTTAAAATTACCGTATCATAAACTACTGTGTCATTCTGTTTCAAGGCAGAATGTTGTACCATGCTGTATCACATTTGCTATCTGAAATCCAATCTAGAATTTTATATCACTGTTATTCAGGTACAGAACAAAGGTTTATCTTTATAATGATGTTTTTCAGTGAAAAAAGGCCACACTGAAGAACAGCACATACTGCCTTGCCTTGCTTAGAGAATACAATTCACAAGCTTTTAAAAATCATTCTTTATTCAGGTTTATCTGAGAAAAAAAATATATAATCACCAAGAAACCTGAGTAAAACTCTGCAAGGACACAGATTGCATGTAGTGAGAGGAGACAAATAGTAAAATGAAGTAAAAAGTCCAGTGGTTTATCTTCTCCATGTAAGCAGATGCTTAATTCTATTTTAACTTGCTTTATACTGAAGAACAGAAAATTTTATAAACCCTATGACCCAGAGTCCTTATATAATACACAATATGGACATTTCAAAGAGTTTGACTGATTTTTAAAAGCAATTTGAATATCAGTGAGTATCTTGTAGCAAGTTTGTGAATATTCAGGCATACCTGAGTTTAACAAAACTTTCACAACATAGATGTTGTTTTGCTTTCAGCGTAATTTAATAGGTCTTTTGGGATCTGCCGTGTTTGAACATCTGGGAAACATCACATGTTGTCTGTTGATCAATGAGGCAACAGGAAAGACATGATGTGACACAGATGTTAAATATGGCAATACTCCATAGACCAACTGGATCACAAATGGGAATGATCAGACTTTGAAAAATCTGATTAAGATTCATTGACTGGATAACATTTAGCTGATTTTTTTCCCCCTCAGATTTCCTAACTGTTCTTATAACAGTATTATAGTGGGTATTATTGTGGTCAATGAATTATTGCAAACTGACTTATTTGGAGGAACAAAACGATATAACTGAAGACAAGGACTTTTACTATCAAATACTTTACGGGAAGATGAATATAACTTGCCAGATCCCTGCTGTCTCATCATGAAGATTAATGTCTACTACTGGATAACTCTGCCACTTCTCGTAAAACAAAGAATATATAAAGCAAATTTATTGCATTAGTTTAAGCCTCAGTTAATTGACTAACTGCCACTATAGTAAGAAACCCTTTTCTCTCTCATATGTAAAAGAGAAATTGTGTATATGAATTCCTTTAACTGTTACCCAGGAATGCCACCTCCTGGCTATGTATAGAAATGCCCTTTGAGAGGGAGGGGGAAAAAAACAGCTTTAATTCTGCAGTTTCCATTAAACCATTTCAATTAAATATATGTTAAAAATGTCTGAAACACCGGCATGCCTCCTGCCAGATTTCCTGTCTTGCTTGTTGAAATGTAAAGGTACTCAGATATTTACTTTTCTTAAGAAATTGTGTGGTTTAAAATAATAAACACACCTGACACTGACTTTCTGTAGAAACAACCTTAAAGCTGTTGTGTTTAAAGGTAGCAGCTGAATCAATATCAGGAATGAAAATCTGACCTTACTGAAGGTGACAGAACTTTTGCCACTGAAATCAGTGGGGCCTAAATTTTCAGCCTGTATTTTTCAAAGGTTGCTCTTATGAGCTGGGCTCAAAAGTTTTAAAAAAATCCAGACACATCTTCTGCAATTCAGTGGGAACAGGATTATAAAGGGACACCTGGTTGTGCCAAAAAATGAATGGTAAAGGTCTGCAGATTCAGAGATCTCTCCTTCCCTGTAATCAGACCAGATTAACTGTTGCTTTTATTCCTTGAACTTGTCCAAAAATTGACTTGTTTGGTGTTGCTAGTACAATGTTCCTTGAAGCATTCATATTATCATGCTGTGATGGACCTCCAACTCAAAGAAGAATTCTACTCTGGCTGCTAGGATGATATACAGACAGCAGGACAAATAACTCACCGAATTTCTCTCACCTGGAAAGCAAATAAGAAGCATTTCTCCAGTGCATGAAGAAGACTCTTTAGGCAGACAGCAAATGAAAGCCCCTGCAATTACAGATTACTTTTACTCTACTTCTTTTAGCTTCTGCCTTATTTTTTTTACCTACCTATTACAGCTATGTGATCTCTTGCAGACTTAAATTCTCAAGTTCATAGTTAAAATTAATTTCAGTAAGCCCAATCCTACACTTGGATATTTCAAAGGGAAATAGGTTCTTTTTGGTTCTGCCTGTCAGTTTCTTTACTGTGTCAAGTATAACATGGCAGAAATGGAAATGCAAGCTGCCAAATAACTTATCCTTAATGGGAACACTGGACTGCTTTTAATTTTCCAAGTCTTTGACTCTAATATTTTTTAATGTTGTCAGATAGACAGTAATTTCAAAAATTCAGTGGAACAGCATCTATTGGAAGAGGTTACAAAATAGTGAATGATGTTTTATCTTAATAATGGATATCTGACATGTTTGATAAACATTTTTGTTACAAATAAAAACTTTCTACGTAAATACAGAAGATACAGGATTGAAAGTATGATTTTTTTTCTTTTTCCTTTTTAAAGTTATATTAATTGTAATGAGTTTGATAGGCTGCAGATGTGTGGTTCTTCTACGATAAATAAAAATAACATGAAGCCTTATCAATTTCCTTACTCCCTTCTTTGGAGAAAGAAAATAAAAAACAGAGATTAAATTGAGATTAAGCTGTATCTCTGCTCTTTCTACAGTGCCATAGTTGCTTGCCTTTCCTGATGTGTCATCTTGAAACTATGACCCAGGCAGTGGTACATGGAAAGCAGGTACCCATTTACTCAATTCATTTAAACAAATGTCCACAGAGTTTGTTATTTCTCTCAGCTGCCTTCTGAGAAAGCTGTAAGAAGCCATTTACAATTTTGACATGTATTCTGAATTTTGACAAATATAATAAGTAATGGAAAGCACATTTGTGAATTGTGAATCCTGCTTTTTTTTTTTTATTTTTTTTTTCAACTTTGCAGGCTTTACAAGATTCTTAAAGTACCTTGCTTTTTCTTTAATGAGGGCCATTATGATCAGGGTGCCAAGGAAATGATAGTGTGTGTTGGGTGACTTTGTGGGGTTTTTTTAAGAGGAAGGCAGGATTGAGGAGACAAGTGCTCAAGGAAAAAAGAGAAAAATGTTCCAACATGACACTGCTCCAAGAATTTGCTCTAATATTAGTGATACTATCTTCTATCTGTAGATGGCAGTGATCTCCCACTGCCTGCTTCAGGAGGAAATGGGGAATGGTGGTGGTAATGCAATCCTAAAATTAAAAACCACTGTGCAAAACAGATGTGGGGAAGAGAAGTCATAAGGTATGGGAAAGTATTACCTTATTGTATTTCATTTGTGTGATGAGATGTGTCATGCCATTGAGAATCTATAAATTTCTGTACCAAAGGATTTTGATGATAAATTCCAGAATATTGTGTTTTGAAATTTATCTATGATTAAAACCCTTTGTTGGCTTTCTGGACTTCTTGTACGCACCTTAAACAGATTTCATTATTTTAAACATGTTTATTCAAATAATACCTGCTTTTTGCCTTCCAAACCCCTCTGGGTACTTAGCTACCTCCTTCATCAGTTGTTCAGCAGGTCTATTACCCATTTAATTTTTAGCAGTTTTTCTCTTGACACTTGCATTAGTTTTCACTTTCATTCAAATAAAATGCAGTAAACAGTGTGTAAGTCTACCTGGATATACTTCAGTGAAGGGTGTGATCTGAAGCTCACTGAAAGCAAAGAGTTAGAATTAATTTTGATCTTGCCTCACAAAATCTACCATGCTTGGTGACTGGCAGAGAGAATCTTCAAAATGCAACAAAAAGTCACTATTTTCAGTTGCGGATTGTTTTTATCTTAACAGTTCTTTCTGAAGAATTTTAAAACATAATATTTTCATGAAGATCAGACTATAAAAACTACATTTTTGAAGTTCTATTTCAAGTTTCACATAAGCTTCCAGCATCAGATTTTAAATGGAATCTAGACATACAAATGCAGATGTGGTGCCTAATAGGATTTTAAACAGCATCTAAATAGCATTTTAAAATTTGCTTCTGAAGTTTATAAATATCAAGGAGATTTTGGGTATTGTGGGGATGAAGATGCCTGCAATGCATGTATATGCAAAATGGACACAGAGAAGTACCTAAGCCAGTCGTTTCTTAAGAGCCATTGTTTTTAGTAGAAAGTGAATCACTGCAAAGAGGGAAAAAAAAACCCCAAAATATTCATCTGCTGCTTCTAAGGCAGCCCAGCCTAGTGTAAATGGTAGGAGCATTAAATACCTTAGAGTGACTTTGAGATATTCCTCAGCAAATCATGGGCAGCTATCTGTTTCAAGCCCTCCTATTTAAGGTTAAGCTGTTTCATTCTTTGCTGCTGAAAGAGGTTTTGCAATATCAGCACACCTAATCTGCAGCCACTGTTGTTTCACTGCAGTCGAGCAGAGGCTTGTCATTAGTATGACCAGTGGCAATTTTGACCTCTAGTGCAGAAAGCCAGCATAAATTACTGTGCATTGCCTAAATCCTTTTTGGAAGCTTAGCTGGGAGTTTTGTCCTTCTGTACAGGAATGTATCACATCCAGTATTTTCTGGAGCAAAAAGGACACACACTCTCTATCCCAGTGGCAGGCTTTCCACATCTTCCAGTAGTAAGATAACATCATCTACCTGGCATCACTGTATGAAAGCTTTCTATACATGAATCCTACATTTTCTCTTCTGGGTTTTGTCACCTCTTTCTTGCCATGCCAAATGGCTTTTCCTCTCTTCTGACCACACTCCTCAGTTCTTTGAAAAGCAGCAGCAGTTCCTCTAACTGATCTGTCATATTGCTTAACCTGCAGTTCTAAAAATGATTTTTTTTTTAATGAGTGACTGGTTAATCTTATATTCCCTTGTTAGAAAAATAATCCATTTATCCGTTCTCAGTATGTAGTTTCATAATAAGCACTCTCAAAAAAAAAAAAAAAAAAAAAAAAAAAAAAGGAATTGGAAAAGTTTTTTCTTTTTNCTCAATTGTTATTTTAAAAAAAAGCCCTCACAAAAAAAAAAAAAAAAAAAAAAAAGAAGAGGAATTGGAACAGTTTGTCCTTATTGCCTATTATTTACAGATCCGCACATGTCTATATCCAGACTCACCTTTTCCCTCACACCACTGGCAGGGCACAGTACATAAAATTAATTTTCTTAAGCTGCTTATATTGTTCTCTCTCCAAAAAGACTATTGTGAGATATTAAATAAAACCTAGATTTAATATCTCCACTTGTGCTCTAAATGCACACAGTAAGAACCCTTCTTTGGGAGTTACTTTTGGTCACTTCACAAAAATGTCAACATCGGAATTTTGCAAAAAACTCATTTAGTAAGCCGTTGGCTCAGTTTGCTTTATATACACTTCCAAGATTATTTGCAGTTTGAACTCAAAATGTGCAGGACCCAGTGTAACTCTCCCACAGCTTCCAGTGACTTGCAGTGTTTCTGTCTATCCTTCCTCCCTTCTGCTTCTTCCCATTCTCATTCTTTTGCTCCCTCTCTTCATCTTTCTAATTCATTCCACATGCCCTTGAATATGTACCATGCAAGCTGCTGTTTTGCATCCAACATTTGTTTATCCTGGGACTTATCACAGTATCTGAGAATCTCATAACTTTCACAGATTTTTATCCTCCTGAAGCCTTTGTGAAACAAGGAAGTGTTTGTCAATTTACAGGTGGGGAGTGGTCACACTGTAGATTAAGTGAGGTGCTCAGAGCCTTGCTTAGCCGTGGGAGCTCTATTCAAGTATTTCTTGGCTCCTGATCTGCTGTATAGATTGAACATTCCTGTCGAACTACATCTCCTGCAGTGCACCACAGTCTCTATTCGAAGTGAGGACAGGCCATCACTCCAGCATTTTTGGCTTCTGGGAGATACAAATTGGCCGGGGAGACTCTTCTTACATTAGAACAGGGACATGAAATACAAATTCAGAAAGTTCAGAAATTCCCATTGCAACTTTTCAAAATCAAAATTAATGGATAGGTAGAAAAGAGAATGTGTGTGGGAATGGGTTCAAGTGTCTGACCTACATTTCCGTTCCCCCAAAAGAAACCAAAGGATCCTTAAAAAAAAATTTTTTAAAAAATCAACAGTTAAGGATGTAAAAATGCTTGCTTCTGAAGAAAATTTCTGTAATGGCTCTAGTTGTATGGACTGGAAGAAAAGCGCATGTGTAAGATTTCATTAGAGTTATCTTGTCCCTTCTCATTTCAGAGTATCTGCTGTAGATGTAGCCAGCACGCTTTTTGCAATAAAATTCACCTACCTGTACATCCACACAGTAAGTCTCTTAATGCTGGTTCTAAATTAATTTTTTTTGAGTTGTCAAAACATAGGACTGTGTATCCATGTTTTACAACTCAAAGGGGAAGCTTCCAAAGCAGGGAAAGGAAGGCTCACATAAAGACTGACTGGCAACATGTGAAATTTGGGTGCCTGGTTATTAAGTATTCTGATTTAGCCACAACGTGAAGCTCCACAGTGAGCTCTACAAATAGCTTTGCTGATACTGAGGTAGTGACCTCTGAGGCTTCATGTGACTGTGCTGCCAATGGGTTGTCTGGTCCACCGGGGTGCCACTTTCCTTTGATTTATCTTTGAGTCTGAGGAATTTTTTTTTTTTTTGCTGTAGTAAGAAAATCCTATTTCAAATTCATTATTAGAGCTGGCCTCAGTGGATAAATCCTAGTAACTAGATATTTATTTTCCATGGACATATGTACTAACTTTAAAACAAGCCTCATGTAGATAGATGTCTGGTTTTCCTTATTAATTAAGGGAGTTGGGGAAAGGAAGAAAAAGGGGAATATATAATTGTTCGCTTACCTGAGAAAAGCTGCGCAGCTGGGTGTGATCTGTTGTATAATGCAGAAAATATGCATCTAATCAATTTTACTCTCTTGGAACCTAAAAAAAAAATTGGTTTATAGCTTTATCATACAAACTTGGGGATAAAATAAACATTCTGATTACTTCTTCACTTTTCTGCAGACCAAATACAGTCACTATAAATGAAGTTTAAAAAAAAATAAAAGAAAAAGAGAAAGAATAGAGAAGTAATAAATTAAATGTTAGCTAAAACTACTCTGGTAGTGAGCCCATATCTCCTATTCTTGGGATTCAAACTGCTTTGCCTAGTGAAAATGTTTCAAAACTGAAATGCAGAAAGAGCCTGCATTCTGCTGCAAGCACAACTTCCACTGAACTGTGTAAAAATAAGGCAAGATACAATGTCAACATAAAAAAGAAAAGATTAAGTTACAGTCCTTGTAAATTTGATGGGTACTGCATAACAAAGCCTTTTTCAGTAAATCAGTGCTTTTTTTTCTGTTCAGTATGAAAAACATTGCATGAAAATCAAAAGTTTCAAGATGTATCACAGAACTGTGAAAGGAGCATTTCTACAGGCTACAAGAGATATTTTAAATCTTATCAGAAATCTCATGAGGGGACTTAATCTGCCTGCTGAAATTTTGCAGAAATTGGCTCTATCGCCTCTGTGTGTGCTCACTGTTTTAATAAGCAAGAGGGACAGTAAGGAGAGTAGTGGCATCTCCACCCTCACAGAAATGACAGCTGCTGACTGCAGTCAGATGCTGCGCAAGGACCTCAGTCCAGGTAGTTTCAAGAAGTGTGTTTCATGCTAAGCACTAACAAAAATAACCAGTATTAGCTGCTCATACTCTGAATGTAACAGAAAGGCTATTGCACCTTACTGGATTTTCCACCAAAACTTTCCTCAAAAATTACCTTTTGCACAAAGGAAACCAGCAATGCAGTTGGTGTGCAAAGGCTGGGAGTCTCCCACACTGAGCTAGGCTTGAGACGATGCCAGTTACTTCCATTCTAGGGTTTTTCCTTATATTTTTACTCCCTGAGCAATCCTCTTTCTCAACATTTTTGTTAATCAATTTTTTGCTTCATATTTTCAGATACATAAATACATGGAAACATTTTACAGGACTTCCAAAGCTTCCTGAGAAGTGACTGACCTTTCTAACTCTTGGAGTATGCGCACTTAATTGAAAAGTTCTCCCCTCAATATATTTTCCCTAAGCAATGGAAAAAATATCTATGTTAAACAAAAACCCATCTAGGTATGTGTGTAAACTTGAGAGAAGAATGCAAGGGAGTTATTTATAAAAGGATGAAAATATTAAGTATTATTTATTCAGTGCCAACTATACTCTTGGTTCTTATCTGTTCTTACAAGCAGCACTCTGTTCATATATGGAAAAAGCAATTTGAAGCCACAGCATCTGAGCTACAGTAATTTTGATATAATGGCAATGAAAAGATGCCAGCAAAGTACCTTTTATGTGTGCATTAAACTTAGCTTTGGTTGACAGTGTGCCCACTGCAAAACATACACAATACCTATAGGAATGATAAACAGAGCTTTCTCCAAAGAAGATTTTATTCACTTCTGTTTTAACTCAGTTATTAATTTAGTGTATAATTTAATCTATCAATTCCTTATCTATAAAAAGGATGCATCAGGACTTCTCTGAGTCTTGTCCAGGCACATTTCAATGTCTTCTGAGAGAAGCTATCCTGCTATGGGTGTTGCTCCACCCCTGCTATTCCACAGCCCTAGTCAAGACTGGGGGCTCAAATTGTAACTGTTATATCCAATATAATACGAAACATTAATTTTATTATGGTAGTTGCAGGCATTAAGACATTAAACAAGGAATAAAAAAAATACTACTGTTCGACATATAAAAGAATATGAAGTAAAGAGTTCTGGAAATGCTTTAAAATACCTCAGTAATATTTTCTGAAGCTCTAGACATATTTTCTATGATCATGTCTCTCTTTAAATCTTGTAAGCTAACACCATCTTATTAACTTTTAATATATGAAAAATATGCACTATAGGAAATGTAATGTTACTAATGAGGTTAAGATCTCCCCCCTCACTGTTATTTCCTGTCCATCTCAGTGGTAAGTAACCATGTATCTTTGTATATGGACATGTACAAGATAAGTGAAATAGCTACTTACCCATCTCCAGTCCCAGTGGACCTCGATTAGCCAGTAAAAAGGCAGAGGCCACATCAAACCAACGCTCTACAGAACAAACCCAAAGAAGTGCATTAAGATTCTGCCCTTGTAATGCCAGCTAGTCAGATTTTCACACATGGGGAATACTGAATAGGACCTTCTAAAGCTAAAAGATCCTGCAATCACACTTTATCCCATCAACTAGCAGTTCCCCGTAAGATAAATACAAAGAAATCAGCAGTAAGAACACAGAGAAATGCTCCTAGAAAATATCTCAGACTTTTAAATCACAGCAATATCCCCCTTGTTAAAAAAGCTGATGAAATGTGTTTGCTTGTTAAACACTGCATTCATGAAAGAAAACTTATTTGCTGAGGATTGCACACAGATTTCAAGTACTTTTCTGCAAGCCAAATACAGACTTAATTTTTTTCCAGATTTAAAATTCAACCCTTCTGCAACCTAATCAAAAGTTAGACTGCCAGATCCCAAATGATACTAAAAAAAAAGGTCACATTGAAATTCCAAGGGTCATTATTAAAAACATGTGGAATGTTCCCTCCAGCACCTTTGGAATTAATTGCACACTGTCTGGACACTCAGAGTATTCCTCTTAGGCAAGGAACAAAACATGCTGATGTTAGAGGCCACACTGAAAGCAGACCCTTGCTTCACCCTGCCCATCCTCTTGTCCCTGGCCCTCCCTACAGCTCTGGCCAAACCCTAAAGACAATCAGCACAACAAATAGCATGATCATGGGGGAGTGCTTGAAAGTACTGTTAAAAACAGATCTTCCCAAGAGTAAGAAGAAAAAAAAAAAAAAAAAAAAAAAAAAAAAAAAATCAACCCCCCCCAAAAAAACAGCTTAAATGACCAGTCCAAATTTAAACAAAACCCACCCAAAGAAGCAAACCAGACAGAGCAAACCAGGCTCTGAATTAAAGCTAACTCATGTGAATTTCAGGTCAACCAATGGCTAATAGCAGCTCCACAGGGATTAGAAGTGCTGCCTGCTACTAAACTGAGCAACCCTAAATGTAAACTCACTCATCCATTGAAGTCATGTTGAATATCTACTGGAGCATGACTTTAATCAATACATAGAATTCCAGATAAACTGGCAGAAATTTGTTTGGCAAATGTATCCTGTAGAATACAGGGGTTATTCAGATCTCCCTCATACCTCCTACTGCTTCCACTTTTCTAGAAAAGCTGATTCAATACAAAACTTTTAGCAATTCCATGAGCTTTAGGTTTCCTGACCTCCAGCGAGTGGGAGGCTTATTGCAGTTCCCTGCAAGTCTAAAAACACATCTTTTTTTTGAACGGCACATGGAGCATTTTGTCACTACGTGAAATGCAGTGCTGTCTGTGCTGAAATTTAGTTTCCATAAATGAAATAACATCTGGTAAGTGCCAAGAATTTCAGGTGATATCCATGCAATGCTACAGCATCCTTGCTCTGATTTACTCATATTCCATTTCCTAAGATTAGACTGTTAGAACTACCTAGAGGGATAGGGAGTTTATTTATAAGCTCTATTATACCTGCTGATAGTTTATTTAAAATCATTCCAATAATTTATTTTATAAATCAATTCGCTTCTACTAATTTCCTTCCAATTTACAGTGAAATATCTTATGCCTGTTGTTATTCTGCTTATTTAAGTTGGGTAAATGTCCTTTAAATCTAGCTGTTATGCTGTAGGATGATGCCCCGAAATCATTTTTCAATAACAAATTTATTTCCAAATTTCCTGGAAAAGGTAAGTAAAAGGATGACGAGAAATCAATTAGGGCCATGTTGATGAATGAGGAATTATTATTATCTTAGCTTTGCTTTGAAACAAACAGAAAGAATCAAGGAGATGAAAATACCATCCATAAGGAAAACAATTTATAAGAGGTAGAACTAATACCAATGTAGAGACTGTGAAATCATATTTCTGAGCTTAAGGAAACTCTCTGGGATCTGGGTCACTGGGTTAGAAAGAACTGTGTTAGCAAAAGAAAGATTATTGTCTTTCTGATTTAGTTCGCTAGACAATTAGGGGAACTTGGTTTCAAGAAAATGTTTCTGATACTATACAGCATGTAATTATGCACACTGCAGCTAAAAACAAGTTAAATTCTTAACAAATAAAGGGGGAGAAATGTAAATCTGTCTTCTATGCCCTACTTCTGCCTATGTACTACACAGTGTGAATTCTGCAAGTACATAATACAGAAAATGTATATATCTAGGCTCTTCAAGAGCACTACATAGAAACAATAAATTCAAAAAGTAAAAATCAAATTTGCTTGCAAAGTCTATTTTTGTTTCTTATTTAAAAAAAGGAAAATTTGAAGAGTTCAAAAATTAATGTAATGACATCTTAGAGAAAATTTAGCTTACTATAAAAGGCTCAGTAAACTTTAAAATATATAGCTAAAAGTCATGGAATATTTTATGGTTCACCACCTAACATAAAACAGCAACACAGAAAAACAACAGCGAACACACTGCTGCCTTAAAACCAAATCTATTCATGTAAAATAAACCCATGCTATGAGTGCTACACTGGATTAATAGACATGAAAATCAACAAGTTCCCTCTTCTAGGCCAAGAACCCCTTGTAGCTCCATGCTAAAATCCACTGCAAAGAAATTACTAATCCCGTAAGAAACTTTAGATGGCATAACAGCAGCATTGCAAGGACATTTGAAATAGGCAGGAATGGAAATTTATTCCCAATGAGTAATACTGGGTACTCCTACTGCATGGAAATCTTTCACTTTGATTACCCTCTATTTGGATTATGTTTTACCTTGCAAGACTCTGTGATCTCACAGTGAATGATTGCAAGCATTTATAAATGTTAAGGATGATGTGATATTTAACTCATCATGTAGTTGGGGAATATGATCCATATTTTACCAGTGGAGGGATTGAGACCCAGATTAGTTAAAGGGTTTGACACAGAAAATTCTTCAGAAATGGGTACTGAACACCTCTCTCAGGTTCCACAGCTGTGCCTTAGCCAAATGCTTTGCCCCTACCTGGTGTTCAGACCACACCTCACTGACAGGGTGCCACAGTATTCTTTTGTCCAGAGTTTCACCCTAAATATATGTGAAATGACAGGTAAAATTCTCACTTGAGTCTGCAGAGAAAATTCTGTAAGGCATCTTGCCTCAAAATTCCTTTCACTGATACTTAAACGTTTTTTTATCTTTTCCCAAGAGTGAAAAACAATCCTACTTCTGTATAAATTGCTACACAGGAGAAAAGCAATAATTTATCTTTCTCTCTGCATGAAATCACCTCTGTTTGGATATTCAGATACAACTGCTATATACTTACAGGCCAAAATAAAACTACTGATTTATTTCAGACAAACTGGTAAAATTATTTTAATGTTGCTTGAATAGACACGAAAATCAAATACACCGGTAGTTCTTCTGCTCACTACTGGTGAAGGCTGCAGATTGGTGTATGTTTTAAAGCATGCTGACATTACTGAAAAAACTTACTAAGATTTCAGCTCTCACTAGATCAAGTCTGTGACCAACAGGGTGAAAATGAAGATATTCAACTTCTGCAAAGCTGCAGGGGCACAATCACTAATGAATGATCTGGTCCACCTTGAGCAGCTGGGAATTTTGTAGTAGCCCTCACCAGGGCCAGCATTTTTTTATTTCTCCTTGCTTTGCTAAGGTCCCCAAAACCTTACATATTTTGACATAAACCCAGTCCCTTCTACATCATCTGACTTCTGAATCAGCCCCTCAAAGAACACTGCATTGGCAGTAGGTACTGTGCACAGAATAATCTTTGTTCTCTGCCATATGCCCCATGTGGTATTTTAAAAAATGACTGATTGCTGCATGATTGCTCTGTTTTCCCCCGTAGCTCTTGGGCTATATATCTTCAGGTGTGTTAAGGTACCATGGTACAATGCCAGACTAAAATTTGCCTTAAACAAGCTCCCAATAGCTCTGATATCACTTTTAATTTATATTATAATTTCCAAATTCTAGTTGTTCCCTTGTGACTTTTTTTTTTTTCATAAGCTCCTCTGGAGCTGAGAAGCAGTTCTGTGCAGGGAGCAACCATGTGTATTAAATGACACCCTTCTGTGGGACTTGTGTCCCAGCGCAATCTGACCTCTTTCACCAGAGTGGCCAGTTGAGTCCCACGGGTTCTGGGCAGTTCTTACTGTTTTACCTAAAGCAAAAAATTCCTGGGAGTGTCCACAAATCTGAACCGGCATCTGTTCTTTTCCTGTTGTTTCTTCTTTGAAAATATAAACAGAATGTTAATTACCTTGCCCTGATTTTATCCTGCTGCTCAGTTTGTTTCCTTTTAACTTCTGAATCTATTACCACCTGCCAATTTGTCTAATCCTCTATTCTGGCAGATGTAAGGTTTTAGCTGAGATTACTGCAATGATCTTGAAGGAAAATGAGCCATATTCCACTAGGTCAACGAGACTCAGAAAGACAAATCTGTTACAAGCATTACTTCACCATTTGCAAAAAATTGGAATCTAAATACAGAAACTTATTTAATTATTTTATTCATGGATGCATTCAGAGGAGCTTGATGATCTCTCACATGAAAGAAAGTCACAAGATTTGTGCCTCCAATACTTTCAGTGTCCTTTTCATTTTTGTCATGTTTTGTTTTTAAATGAATAATAAAATAAAACTTTAAATAATTTGGAGATTCTTCCCCAGTTCTCAGCACACACAGAAGAAGAAAGCTGAATCAGCGTTTTCACACGTGCTTAACTCCATAATTATGTGCTGTGCTAAATTAGAGAGCTGTGCTCAGGTTTCATATTACAAGGATTACTTTAATTCTATACAGGAAAAAAAGAATATTTTACACTATATTTTAATAAATAATTAATATTAACCTGCATCTATTAAATAAAGGTTCAAACTTGCACAGTGCCGTAAGCTCCCACTGGATGGTGTTTATCGACTTGCAAAATCAGGACCTGGTACAATGGTATTTGGAGAGCACTTCTGTTTCATACTGTGCCAGTTCAATATTGCTAACTACAGGTGTTTAAAAAGCATAAAGTGGTCCATCAAATATCAAAAGATTAGCTTTATGCTTGCCAGATTTTTTTTAAATAAATAAATAAATTTTGGGCTCTGCTTATTTGCCTTCTGGTTTTTGATACTCCAGGGTTCAGCTGGCTCATGTTTTCACGTTTTATCTCTAACCATAAAGGCGAGAACTCTTTTTTGATGGAAGCTGAAGTTTGCATCTACTTTCTAGCCTGCAGGAGCAGACTTTAGGAAAACATCAAATATCATTAACACTCATGGGAAAATCGTGAAAATGGGCTATGCTGGTTGATAACTTACTAATTTACAAATTTTAGTAATAGACATTGGTGCTTTGAACTACTGATGTGAATTAGCCAGGTTCTACAACTTAATAGTCTATGCTCCTTGTGGCATTGAAATTACTGTGGCTTAGAAACCCACTCTACAACTGAACACAGTGCTGCTTGCCATGTGAATCTGGAACAGATTTACTCATAGAGCAGTGGGGGGTTTACATTTTATGCTAGAATAGAAATAGTATTTTAAGAGTAGATTGAGTATCTTTAGACTAGTTACTACGATTGTTTCAATAATGTAACTGCTGGTTCCCCCTCCTTTTATACTTCTTTGCCTTCAACAAGAAGCTCTACAAGGTACAACTTCATGCCATGGATTTTCATGGTTTGCTCTTGATGCATGAGACATAGTCAGAGGTGTTTTGTGAGCCATTTTCAGGATGCATGTAAACCCCTGAACATCTACATCTTTTGGTCTGTCTTAAATACAGGAGCTACTGAAACAAGTGAAATGGCATAGATTTGTTGGGGGAATGAATAACTGAGTAGACAAGAACTAATGCACACTTGGGCTCTATTGCTGAAGTGTCACCACATTGTTTCAGTAATGAACTTCTCCAAAGAACTAAGAGTTCAGTTTGAAGGCTCATTCCACTGTCATTTTTGCACTTGGCTAGATTAATTGCCTCAAGAACTGAAAACAAATATGAAGATCTAAAAATTCTGGACCCATTTTCTACCCTGTGTGCTGTGAGAAGAGTAACTGAGTTCTTTTCTCTCATAAACTGATTTAAGGCTTTAACTCTCTGTTGGGTGACATAGAAAATATAAAACCTCATTCTATACCTCATACCTTACAAGCTATGAATCCATCAGCTCCAATGAGACTGCCGTGGTAATCACAAAACAAAATTAGCTGAGAACGAAGGGGAAAACCTTTTTCTCATTATCTTTTAAAAATCTTTTGTATTGCTAAGTAGATATAGTAAGTAGAGAAGAATTACACATAAACCCACCTAATATAAACATGGTGCTTTTATAAATTGAACTAATAATAACAAAAAGCATTTCAAATTGTGAGTTAATTAAAGTCTAAATATTCTTTTTACTGTTGCATTCACTTTTACCCAATTTTAGGATTAACAAATGCCACGCAAAATTACAGATGAGGTACCAAATCACTATTCATGTACCTCATACTGTGCCAGTGCTTTGTGAAGCAGATTATATTGCTCTATTGATAGGTGTAGCATATTTATTTCTAATGGTCTGTAATTACTATTAGCAGCAGAATAAGCAGAAAACTATTCACTCACCTAATAACATGCAAATATTTAATATTTTAAATATTAAGTATTCTAACTATCAGTGACTGAAAACCCTGGTACATTCAGTTCATGCAGAATTATTTCACTGAGGAGTGAACAACCTTCCCCTCAGTTCACTTAACTGCATCTGCTGGACTCCTTGGCTTTGCAGACAGACATCTTTAGCAAAATGTGCCATGGCCCATCACTGCAATCACACTGGAATTTCTGTTAATATCCAGCATCTTTTGTCAATTATTTCATGCTATCCATACTAACATGATTATTAGTAATTTTATATGAGTATTGTATTAATAATATTTATGCTTCCTTACACTGTTATAAAATCAACATTTGTTCTTTTTAAGAAAATAGGACACTTTTGAACACATATGTTTGCATGAAGTCAGCAGTACTTTGGAAAGGGGAGAATGCAGATTTGAGCTTTTGCTTTAGTAAATGCTAATTACGCAGGAATTTCCTGCATGAGGAATTACTCTCAGAAATACAGAGCTGTACTAAGAGTCAGTATGTTTACGAATTTTTTCTTTTTTTCTTAAGAAGGATTTTCTTTCTTAAGAAGGAAAAGGGATTTTTTTTCCTCAAAGTTTATTTATTGCTTTGGTTTTTTACACCCTGAAGTACATTCCCAAGATTTTGATTTTCAATCTGGAGTCCTACTGGGTTTAGAATTTCACTGAATATTTGAGTGTCCTGGCCAAGGAAGGCTTGCAGGACTAGACACTTTTAAGTACAGATGTATTTTTAGTTGCAAATATTAAAAAAATGCACTCGCAGCTGTTCACACAGCAGTGATTGGAGTGGTTGGAGCACTGGAGAATGCTGATACCTTGATATGTTTTATGAGTGTAATGTAGCTGTGCTTCACGCAGAAATTCTTCAGAAGAATGAGGAAAAAGAGCATGAAGTGAAACTGTTTAAATTTTTTTTTAAAAAGTTACTTTTTTGTTTTTTAAAAGGGACAGAAATAATACTGGAGTTCATATACATATATACTGAAATGGAAATATATTTTCATTTGGGTACACCATGCAATTCTGCTTTTATTCAAATTATCTTAAGTAAATTCCATAACATGAGAATTACATAGGATACTGGTTTAGAATTGATTTTGTTTCTTTTTTTCATACTCCTCATGCTGTCAATTGTGCATATTTAAAAAATGAGAGTAAGAACACAGGCAAAACTAGATTTTCCATGGGGCTTAGAGAATTTAATCTGCATGTCCACTTGCCCAATGCCCTCTTCCACTTTTCCTTTGACCCATCTGAAAGGAGCATCTGCATTTCAGCAAAAATGTGTTCTACCAAAACCCACCGAACCCCAACAGCAACCTTGTGCATCTGATCAGTGTCCCACCAAGCCCAGCAGCCCTTCTCCCAGAAAAGCCAGTATTGACCACAGGGTTTTGAAGCCAAGCAATTGATTTCAGTCTGCAAAGACCTCCTGAACGGAAGCTGGCAGTATCCATGCAGCCTTAGAAAAGCTGGTTTCAGACTTTAGAGATTTAAGACATAGCAGTTGCTTCAGAGAAATTTGTTAACGTTTGCGTACTTTACATAAATAGAAGTCTCAAGTTTAATTTATTTTTACTTTTTTTGTTTGATTTCTGCAATACCTGCTTGAAGAAATCATGACTGCCAAGACTGAGCACTGAGACTAATTAATAACTTCCAATGCAGTGTACATCAAACACTGCAGTTAAAGAAAATCTTCTGGTTTATTTGCTTTTATTTCAGGAAGAGAACACATAAAATAACTGAACTCTGTAAATAAAATAAAATTATAAATTAAGATAAAATACCACCCTTTTTCTTTTTCTCTATAGCCTCATGCATTCCTTTCAAACATGAAATAACTTCTGAAGGAAGGATGGCTGTGGTGAAAATCAATATTTTTCCTCTAGCTGAGCCTACTTCAGAGAAAAGTCAGATCCTGCCTATGCCCTCTGCTTGCATCTAAAAATTTTAGGTTTCATTCCCTGTGGTAACTATCATAACTATACAGCTACTTCATACAGTATATATTGACTTTGTAAACTGTGGTTGTTCTCTGGTGCGGGGATCAGTATTCTGGACTGAGCATTCAAGTGTGGAAACAGGAAAAGTCTGACATGTTATTAGATGCGTCCTTACTCATGCTCTTTGTAAGACTTCCTACATATCCCTGGATAGAAAATCAATGGTTACGTATGAAGTATTTGTGGTTACCTATTGGAAAGCAGCAATATGCTTCTTGAGTTTGTGAAAGAATCTTGGCTTTCTTATTTAGCAATGAAGGACTGCAAAAGACAAAACTAAAGTTGACTAAAGAATATAATAATCCTTAGTTTATTGCAAGAAGCACCAAAAGACACAATGAGCAGGAAGTGAAGACCTACATACAAACAGACCCCTGCTAACTACAGCCTAAAGGTTTGCCTTTGAGCAGAGCAGAATCTACTGCTTATGCAAAAGAAGAAAAAGTTAATGAGATAATATAACTGAAGCTTAGTGAAGAAAAGTAACTATAGATGAGGAAAGAATTAGAGAGAAGAAGGGTATTTATAAACAAGAATTATTAATAAGCCCCAGAACTTAATATAAGCTACGTACAATGTTTGCACTATTCTAAGTTAAAAAAAAATCTTAAACAACATAAAAATTTTTCAGTAGAACATGAGTTAGGTACAGGGCCTTGTGTAATTATCAAATAAGAGATTATTTCCTGCTCCATACAGCTTTCTAAATGTCAGTCCAGAGTCAGACAAAAATATATTGCTAAGGGGCCAGTTGGGTTTGTTTAAAGTTCTTAAATCAAACTGGTCTTAGCATCTGCAAGTTATCATGTACCAGCACTGAGCTCACATAGAATTGTCACAGAGTTGGCAATTACAGCTTTGCAGGACAAGGTCTACTCCCTCACATTTCAGATGTAAAAACAAAGCAGAGGATGTGCCCTTAGCAGGCTGTAGTGTCTAGTTGAGAAATCACATCCTAATAAATATGATAGGCCAGATTCTGCCCCTGGTTATGTGCCTTTGTCAACCCACCGACAGCATTAACTACAAAATAATACAAAGTGACACAGGGATTAAGCATTTTTACAGCTTAGAAAGCAGTGAGCTCACCTTAGAACATCCAGGTATTCCAGGTTTAAAGTACTTAAATCTTGCAGCTGCAAAATGTTCTTTCTGTAGAGGATACACATTACATAGTGTGCAGGTGGCAGTCATATCCTATCACTATTGTAAAAGCAGTTTATTAAGCATACACGGTGTGACAGGGAAATGGAAGATAGCCAGGAATTTGATCTTACCTGGTGCTCTGTGCTGCTGCTTCACGGTCTCTTGCCATGCTCAGAAGTCCTATGCTTTGTATTTGCTTCAGGCCTAGAGCGTCAAAGTGCATCAGTTCTTTTAGAAAGCCACACAGCATCAGTATGACATGTGAAACTAGCCAGTTCTACAGCTCTTTACACTTCACATGTTTTCATGATATTGAGCCTTACAAGAAGAAATGTCAATCCAGCCTGATCTTTAAGCCTTTCACCATTGAATCAACACATGTGTGTCACAGATATTTAACAGTAACTGTAGAGATGGATGAAGGAGTTTTTGGAAAATTCTGACCCAGCATGCATTTGCTCCAAAAGCCGTCCTGACCCTCTCTAAAGTTCCTGTCACATCAGTGGAGATCTTATTTCTTTGTTACTCCTTGCTAATTTCCTGGTCATCATGATGCTTGCTGCTGATGTAGTAAAACCACATCCATCTCATAACCAAACCCCTTAGATGAGTCTACACAGCTTAATTATAAACCTTCACTTTGGTTTATACAGTAGATAAGGAAATACCTACTGTAAGGAACAAAAGGCATCCTGCTGAAACAAGCAGCACATGCTAGAAGTAAAGAATGTGCCTAAATAATCTGCAGTATTTTTAATCTTATATAACGAGCCATTTTTCACAGGAAGTAGATGAACTCTGTAAAGGAGGCAAAAAGAGGAGTCAGGTGTTTTGGGAAGCATGGGCCATCAGTGTATTTGCTGTCGTTTCTCTACATTCTCTGTTTTACCATTCCATATCTTCCCTTTTTCATTACCTTTTTTTCCAGGTTGCCTTCCCCTTTATTTTCTGCTTCTCTCTTTTTGCTTGCAGACTCCAGATCTATAAGGACTTTGCTTCCTCACTTTGTCTTGTACAGAATTAGTACTTACCCATCATTTTGTGTTATTCTACTTTAAATGTGAGTTCCACTGTCCAAGCAGGAGCAAATGACCTGTGTGAACACTGGTGAGCACCTTGTGCTCTGTGGCTGACAGGGCATAAAGCCTGTCACTCTTAATTGCCACCACAGATGACCTTTCAGCCTGAGTTTTGAAGTTCAATCATGAGATATATGGTATTTCCCAAGCCATTTGCACATGTTTTAACTGAAGACTGTGTGTATGTGTATGCAGCCATGGGTCATTACACAAAGTGAAACCACCAGCTTGTGTCGTAGGCCACCAAACAGCCACCAGCTGACAGCGACTCTCGGTTCTTACTAACCAGGGTCAAATTCATGCCAGTGACCTAGAAGAAAAGGGCTCCATATCTCATTACTAACATTCTGAGCTCTCCAGTCCCTCTGACCACTGCATTCAGGTCTTTAAGCACAAAAAAGAAGAACAAAAAAAAAAAAAGATCAGGAAATGAAACCAGGTATTTCAGTAAAATGCATGTGTGGAATATGACCACATTAAACACCATCCAGACAGCAAAATTCTTCCACTCACAATCTGATAATGCATTCTCAGCATACAGATATCTTCTTATACAAAACAACTAAAAAACTATCAACTAGGAATTAGTATGAGAGAAGCATCTCCAGTCTGTTGAGTGAATAAGAGACATTTAGAGGAATCCCTGAATATCCCTAAATACTCGATAGCCCCTAACTTTTCTGAGTGAGTCACTCTGGTGTGATCAGTAAATAAAAAGATTCACAGAAGCCCCTCAAGTGCATTTTAACAGAAGAAAAGGCATTTCAAAGTCTTCATTAAGTCATACCAAGATAAACTGTAAAGTTTAAATATATGTCTTTTCCTAAAATCTTAAGACATTAATGAAGTACAACTGCAAATATTAAAATAGGACCCCAGTATTAAAAAATGGGATTTTAAATTCTTTTTCCCCCATTTAAGGTTCCTGTGGAATATTTTTGTTTTCTATTTTGGGATTATAAGTAACTGTTGTAAAGTCTCAGGATATTTAGACAGAAAGGACTCAAATCTGCAGGATACCTTTATTGTGATAGTGATACAGCAAAGAAATTGCAAATGCATGCTTCAATTCAGTTAAACTGCTGATTGCCAGAACACATTTTAGGATTTAGTTCTAAGAGATTTAGGAATTCGAGGTATACACTCCACTTTTTACTTTCCTTAAGATGATAAATAGTACAAAGTCATAAACTCTAAGTTCTTTCCCACATTATCTATACTACCATATAAATTATTTCTAATGTAAATGTCCTAAAGTTGACAAGATATTCATTAAAGTAGAAGAACTCATAGCCCCTAGACAGCTGCTATGCCATCCTTGTATTTTTTGAAATACTGAATCTTAAATTCAGGCTTGGTAGGTAAATAGAGAAATTAATTTTTAATATTTTGTTTTACTATAGATTCGGATAGTTTGGTTTGTAAAGAGCACATTATTCAGCTATTTATTTGGGCTTTTAGATATATTCCTTCTGTAGCAGGCTATTAGCCACCTTCAATGCAAAAAATGTGTTGAAATATTGTGTCCAAATTAGTCCATTTGCCTGAAAGGGACTGGGAGGGGAACAGTCATAGTAAGAAAACTCTGTGTGAGTTGTTTCAGGCATGATAGCAGCCTTGCCAAATCCAGGTGTTCAAAAACCAGAAGACAGTTCCCAAAACACAACATTGGATCAAACATCACAAGATTGATATCTGTTTGTTTTTCTTTTGATTTACTTTATGGCTTCTGAGATTTAATTTTTAAATGAAAGCGGAGATTCTTACCTAACCACATAATTTTGGAAGCTGTGAATTAAAGAAGAAAATTATACTGAGAAATTCATCTGCTCCTGCTTTTGCCCACCCTCTGTTGCTCAACATCTATGCTAGAACTGCAAGGAAGGGACTATACAAGCTTTTTCACCAGAGCTGCACCACCTGGACTCCCCAGCACACTGTGAACCTCTGGGCTGCCAGTTAATGTAGCATCAAGCATGCTTTGTGTTGAGGAAGTGATGCAAATGAAAATTAATGGCCCAGTGAGTTTGGTCTTGCAGGAATCCAGTAGCAGTTAGCACACCATCCTGAATCCAGTGTGATTATTAGGGTTATTACGATACACTAATAGATAACATAATTACAGTAAGTATGATTACTTGGGTTGTTCAGAGATTTCCTTGTATTTCTTCTGCAAAGGACAGTCTGTGAACTCCGAGTCTAAATTTCACTCATTTGAATGATTTTTGCCTCTGCATAAACTAAGCTGAAGGAATAGATGCATGAAATCTCAGAGACTTCCCATGAGTTCAATATAAGCACTTAGAAGTTTGTGATCTGCCCATGAGGATTCCCCTGCACACCTTCACAATGTCAACATTTTCCCCTGGATGCTGGTGTAATTACCCTTAAAGACTGTTCCAGATTCCAAGTTATTTCCATGATGTAGAATGTGGAAGGAGAGGCAATGCGAATGTGCTGACACAGGCAGGTCTCCATGAGCCATTCCTGCGATAGCATTATTTACAGCATTTAGGAAACTATCTGAGCTCTGAATCTGTTTGTCTCCTTCAGTCTAGTGAGTACACACCTAAATAGTGCACTAGTCTAGTCTGGCACTCAGAAAGCATTACTTTGTTCCTAACCTGATCATCCCAAACTTATGCAACTGTGTTTGCTGTCTTTCCCACTAACTTTGATTGGCCAATCTCAAATAAATTCGATAGAAGAGCAGTGATCTCAAAGATACTAAGTTCTACCCAGCTACATGAAAACTGATGACTAGATAGATGACTGGACTCATTAAGAGAAAAACTGCAACGTGAACTTAAAAGTTCTGTTTTGTCTGGCTCACCAGCTGGACAATCAACACACAAGCAGCCACAGGACATGCTGCCTCTTGCCCAGCTAGTAATTAGGTACAGCAATGAGACCTCAGGATACTGTGGATGGACAGCAAGAGAGGACAAGAAAGCACAGGTGAAATACTTGAGGTCCTGGATAGAAGAATCATAGGGTACATGAGAGGAAGCGGCCGATATTACTATGGTGGAGCCTTACAGAGACATAAGATTGAAAGACAAAAGTGTAGACGTTGACTCATGACAACATTCTTCATCACCAGGAAGGTGTGTAGTTGGTGGTTATCAATAATGTGAGACTCTTCCTTTTTGATTTTTTTAAGACAAGAATGCCTATCTGAGAATCAGATCTGTCAGATGCTCAGTCAGAAGTCAGTGTATCTATATCCAGCTGCAGAAACCAAAGATGGCATGAGTGAGAGCTAAGACAATATTCTCCACAAAACATTTATAGCCTAAACCAGAGATTTTCCACTGTGAACTTTAAAGGCAAATCCTGCACTGATCATGCTATGTCAACCCTGCTACAAACTGTACCATTGCAAAGATGTCACCAAGAACAGGACTGGGGTTTAGAACATTTTGCAACTGCAAAACAGGGACTTTCCACTGGCATTTACTGTGTTGGACATCATATACATGGGTGGCATAAGTTACCTTCTAGGTTAAAAAGGTGCTTGAAGCTACAGTACATCACCTATCTGGGTATTTTAAGAGAATCAGAGTCCACCTGATGATCATAGAGCCATAATGCTCCATGATAATATAGATGTAAACACTATGGAACTTAACAGCTCTTCAGCAATATGTGACTATATTAATTTATTAAGGTATTTGTTGTATAACCTTAATACAGGGGTCACAGAGAGAAAATTAAATTTTCCTCAACTATTAAAGCACTATGCATTTGCATATTATTCTTTACTCTCTGACAACTGTGGATTTTCTCATCGTGACCTCGAGTTGTTAGTTTTCAGTGTGCTGAACAGAGCTGAGGAAAATGCACTAAGATCACAAAGGTGAAGTTACATTTTCAGTTTTTACCCTTTCTCATCCAAAGCTTCAATAAAATCTTCCCAACTGAAGGAAAAATGTAGAACTTTATTATTTTCTTTGCCCAAAGATCCCAGGATGCAGATGAACTGCAAGACGAGGAGCAGAGCTATCATAAAGGAAGTGGTCATGCATGGAGTTTCTTTTGAAAACAGTTGTACTGATTTTGAATGGGGCACCCAAGTACAAAACCAGGTACTGTAGTCTCTGAGTGCTCTTGAAAAACATTTTTGATACACATCATGCTTTGGTAGACCCATTATACTACATGACTAAACAACAGGGATACTTATGATGACTTTAAAAAAGTTATCATCATGCTATTTTCTCTGTGTAAAAGGAAAGCAATGACTGTACAAATACTTCAGCACACAGTAAGAGAATAAAGGCAGGAGTTTTGATCTACATCTCTGATTCATGTTCATGAATTCATTAACCTCAGTGGACTCATCCACCTCTGTTTTCAGAGCAAAAACTATTCTCAGTGAGAGATTAGTCTGCAAATGGTAACATTTCCCCAAACTCGTGGCTGACAAAAGCCATTTCATTGTCTGGTATATATTAGAGTGCCGTTAGGGTTGCTTTGGATTCAATCCCTCTACTATAACCATCAAAGGACTGATGCTGCATCTGGAGATCAACAGCCATGCACACCAGTGACACTGCTGGAAATGCTGTATAGGAAAAATTCTTATCCAAGAGGAATTGACATCTGGCGGTACCTGCAAACTCTCTGTTCCTTTGTACCCCTGGAACAGCACATTCCGCTCAGAGCTCTTGAGCACAAATTAGCCTCTGATTAATTTATCCATCTCAGTATTTCTACTGGGTTCATCAACAAGATAATTTGTTAAGAAGTGTTTAACTGCTTATTCAGTTGAGCATTATTATTGCCATCAACATTTCTCATGGATCTTTTAGTGAATTTACAGTTAACCAACAGACTGAATCCACAAACTCTTGGCATGTACCAGCAGCAATGAGGAACAATTCAAAGTCAACAACATTAAACAAGTATCACTACAGTGTACAAAAATCTGTATTTTCCCAGAGCAGAACAAAAATCATAACCTACCTGTTTCTTTTTACAGTCCATTAACTTCCATCTACTGTACTTCCCTATAATAAAAATACTATCTGGTAACACCTTCCCTAATAAATAGCAGTGCCCTCAACAGTCTTTACTACTATAAATTCAATGCCTGTAATGAACTTAAGAAAACTAATAATGGTGAAGCTTAAACACTTGTGGCACTGGTCATTTCAGAACTGGTTTGCAGCAAAAGCATCTCCTCAAAGTATGAAGCACCACAACTCCCACTGAGCTCAGTAAGGCTGGCAGAGTTTTAAAACTTCTGTGTATGTTTAGGAGAAAAATAGACCAGTCTATCCCACCCACAGCTTATCTACAGTTTTCTTGAGAAAAGTTCAGCTCACACAAATAAATGTTTAAATTTGCAGGCTCTTTTCTAAACTATATTAAAGCAGGTCATATTCTGACATGTGCTCTTGTTGCTTCCTGATCTTTGAGTGTTATATTTGATACACAGCTGCAGATTTCATTTATGCACTCTCGGTGTTTTGGGTTTGCATTAATGAAATCTGTTAGAAGTAATCACCTGCCTCTTGCTTTTCTACATCTTGATCTTTTAGATTAGAAGCATGAAAGAGAAAATATTGTCACAGAACTGCTAATGCAAGTGATTTTTGTCATGAAGTGCTTTTTGTCATCAAGAGCCATCGATCTCTTTCTCTGCAATGAATTCCTACTGCTTTCTAGATTGTGACAATCAGGGCTTGTCAGGACTGTCCCATGTATAAAATATTTGTGCCAGTCTTTTGCCATCTGGCAGTTCAAACCAACATAGCTCATTGTGAAAATGTTTTGCCTGGATTTTAAAACCAGATCTAGGGTTAAACTAAAGATTGTACCAACAGTATATCTTAAATCCATTCATTCCATCTGACCTGCAAGTACACATCTGCTGCATGTTAGCCTTCCCCTGCTGTCTGACAGTGGCACACATTTGAATCCTCATCATTTTGATTAAAGACTTGGTTTTGTTAGGATGTCATGTACAGTATATCAAAGGAGATCAGTAACCAGTCTGAAAGTCAGATGACAAAGAAAACAATCAGCACATGCACAGTTAAGCAGAGTTTCATGAAAAGAAGGCTTAACATAATGAGTCATAATTTGGAAAAGTGTCTGTAAGTGGTCTCAGTACTCCAAGCTCACAGTGGACAGTTTAGGATTTCAGAAACTGTTACTAAGTACAGACAATCACAAGAGGTGTGTTGTAATGGTCTCTGTACTACTCAAAGTACAAATTGCTTATCTCAGATCATCAAATTGTACAACATTCAGACTTAGGACAGGCGAAGCACAATATATTTCAAAACATTTGGTAATAATCTTTTTTAAGTTTTGGATATTTGTCCAGCTGTTCAGTAAATTAACGTAGAACAAAAAAACACCTTTCCTTTAATCAATGGATAATGAAGAGCATTTGTCTCTTACTTGTAAGACTATTGAAAATACTCTGTCTTTGTTTAGTAAAAATATGATTTTTTGCCTATCACATTAAAAAAAAAACCTGCTGGTCAGCCTTCCTGACTGATTTCTGGTTTAAACATCTTAACTATTATGTTTCCTATTTGTGTTTATTAGTGTATATGTAAGTGCATCTGTGTCTGTGCGTCAAGATCATTATTAATCATAGTAACGGCAAGGAAAAGAAAGAAAACTCCTAAGCCCACTGGAGGAGCAATAGTGTTCCAGTAAGTTCAAGGTCTGCTAGGATTAAGGTTTGGCTGATCTGAGCCACCTGTTCTTCAAGTGAATACAAAAAGATGTGAGTGTAGTTCCTGAAGAGGAGAGCACGGATTAGCTGGTCTTAGGAAAAGACAAATCCAGATATTTGCTGAGCAGAAATGGTCAGTGTTAGCTGCCAATCCTACCAAAACAAAGTTTAGGGTCTGCTGTTTGTAACACTTTCTTTGATGGTTACCTCTGTACATGTCTTTATGTGGTATTTAAAAGGTAACAATTATTTATGTAAGCTCTTTATATAAATATACTTTTTTTTTTCTCAAGGTATACAGGATAATTGGTTAGAAATCTTTCAGCTAAGTTTAAAACTTTATTATTGAATGAACTAAATTTTTTTAAAACAGAAATCAGTTTTTTACTGATTCACCAGTCCTTTTGTTTATATCACTCCAGGATTTCACAAGTGAGTAATTCATAATCACTTGAGCTGTCCACTGAAGAAGGATCAGGCTTCCATCCAGTGTACATATGGCACTTGTGCCTTCAGGCTTGGGCTTTGAAAGCCTGTAAAGAAATGCAGTCAGGCATAACGTGGACTACCTGTGACCAAGAAACATGTGCTCATTAAAGAACACCTCTGCAGGAGAGGAGCAGCACAGAGGCTGGGAAAGCTGCAGCAGGGTGGATTTCCTTGGATCACCGTGTTAAATGCATTTGGAAGGCAAAAGAGCACAAGTAGAAAGATATTACAGGAACACTCCTACTAACTGAAAAATGTTGATCTTGAACATATGATCAATGTATTTCCCAGGTTTCCTTTTAAAATTATCTGTGTTCTTTTAGTGTCCTTAAAGGCATCCTGTGTTGTATCTTCTGCACTGACGCAACCAGAAAATTCTCCATGGTATGCTAGTATTTGAGCATGATCTTCAGCAGGAAGCTCTCCTTTGGTCTCCTAAGCCATGTGCTATTTATTATAGAGCTAGGAAAGGAGCTGATATTTTCCCAAGCAATTACGTGAATGGGGACCACGAGCTCTTTTGACTTTCAGTAAAACTCACCTGAAACATTTAAATATTTTGAAAATTTCAGCAACTGAGTTTTAAACAAGCTTTTAAAAGAGCATGAATTCTGTACTTAATCTTTATGAAATAAATCTTTTATTTATTATTGATACTCAATCCCTCTGTATTTTAGACCAGGCTATGAGCAAAGATAACTTTTACTTACCAATTTGACTTCATGAGGATTTTTAAACATTAATTTACTAACACAGTAATAGTTTCACTGTGATTTCCTAGTAAGGACTTACTGTAGGTCATCACAGTCATAAGAAAATGTGGATTGCTATATTAGTGACACCATATCATAAGTGATATTGACTTGTACATTTCACTGCCCTAAAAAACACTCAAGTATCAGACCGGAATCCACTGATTAATAGGACGGCTGTAGTAACTTCTTTTTCTGTTAGTGTTTGTTAAGGCTCTGTTAAATCATTCTCTCTGTCTTCAGTCACTGGATTAAACTTTGGGAAAAGACAAATTGCACTTATTCAGCATAGTTTTCTTTACTGAACATTGCAAAAGAATTAAAGTGATCTTTATTGCAATGGACAGCATCAAAAAATATAATACATTTTATGCTCTTATTCACTGTGCATTCATTAGTACTTTTCCCTTCCTCCTCAAGTTTTTGTTTCTTCATAGTGACCACAATCAGATATCTGGTATACTCCTCCAACATACATCCCCCCCAACACTGTTTTTTTCAGGACTTCCTTTCCCAGGCCATTTGACAGGTTTTGTAGAGAATATATTTTTATAGATAAGGTATTTTTAAATATCACTGAAATATATTAAAATTATTTTGCTGCATTAATAGATAGATAAATCACAGGTTTATAGTAACAGTACTTTTTCAGGACAATCTGCAGATGCAACATCAAATTTGTGTTCAGTTTCAGTGATTTACAAGAAACATGTGCTCATATTCTTTAGCTATACTATAAGCTACTTTCTTTATATCCATGTAGAACAAGTAGTACCATGGCCGTGCACATAACATCAAAAGCTTTCCTTCAAAAAGCAGTACAGAGTAGTTCCATTTAAAGAATGAGGGGATGAATCAAGCCTCCCTCATTATTTCTGGGAGATCTGTCACATCTATTTCCATTAAAAGAACACTAGAACATGAAAATTAGCCTACTGAGCCACATCAAGAGTCTCTCCTGCCCTGTATGCTACCTTGTACACAAATGGATGCCTAGGGAAGAGTAGCAATGAGACAAACTCCAGAACACAACACAGTCTCAATGCTACCGATGTACTGCATCTAAAGGCAAATCTTTGCTTATTTCCTTTCTCTCTGAGCATTGCCATTTACATTTAGTCTTCTTTTTCTTCCAGTTTCTACAGTTTCACTGCTTTTTGCTTTAGCAAATGGTAAATTGTTTTAGGAAATTAAGTTTCTATAACAGAAGTGCATCTTTACAATTAGCAAAGCAGACTGACCCTGGCAGAAACCAAAAACTTTGCAAAGACAAAATGAACTCCACAGCATTATGAGATAATATACATCTATAAAATGCAGTTTTCCAATTTTCTCTCTTTTGTCTCACTAAGGAAAAAACCAGAACATTTCAGTAGCCCTGTTACAACAAGATGCTTTCAAAGGTACATGCTCATTCTCGTACCTGGTGCTCAGCCAGCAGATGGGGCTATTAAAGTCACAGGAATGAACCAGAGAAACACTGTAATTTGCAAAATTAATGAAAGTCTCTGAGTACTAAAGGTCAGAATAAAGTATGCTTTACAGCTCAGAAGACATTTGAATGCAGTCAATGGTAAAGTAATTTACTGTATTTTTTCCAACCTGTACATGTGCTGGAGAGTGCACCAAAGGTATTGCACATACTAATTTCTTTTGTATGGGTAGAATTTTATTGCATGTGATGAGGCCCACTTATATCAGTGCGACACTTTTCAAGTAAAATTCTAAAAAAAAAAAACCAAAACGTGTCATAAATGAACACCAAGTAATAAATCAGCATAATTTCAGTGTTTTGAATTGCCATGGGAATAGCTGAGTTCCTATCAAGTTAAGTCTTGCAGAGGTAGCAGTCATGCTTCTCTTCTCCTAATGGTGCTACCATCACTCCCTTCCCTGTTGACTATTGTTCAGGTATAATTATAATGTGCCTGCAGAAACCCCATTAAATGTCTAGCTTTGTTTGTAAATTATATGTATCGTAAGGTTTGTGAACTGATTTGCGTGTTAAAAATTCACAGAAGAATTCCGAGTCAAGAGCCTTAGAGTATTATTTTTCAGTAAATGAAAATAGAATGTTGGTATTTTAAAATGGAGATTTGGGCCCTTTTCTCCAGCTTAACTGAACCTGCCTTTCAAATATTACAGAGGAAAAATGGGCATTGCCCAAAGGCTGTTTGCAAGCAGCACAGCCAGTGAGCAGTTTATTTATTAAGGGCACAGCAAACATGTCATTCAGCTGTACACTTTGCCCAAATCTAAACACAAAGATGCTGTTGTGGATCTTAAATTCTTGAACTGCTCCTCATCTTATCAAAATATATTTCTAGAGTACACTTTTTAATCAAAATTGATCTGAAAAGTGGTACAAGCAGAAAGAAGTTTCTTGTTTAAAAATAAAATTTCATCTGCTCAGAGATCTGAACTCACATAGGATGCTGAAGAAAAGTATTAAAAAGAAAGCGGCCAAGGAGAAATGAAGGCATGTATTTCATAAAGTATGAGGTCACCCTGCTGCCTCAGCAATCTTGTCTGTCTCTTTTTATCACTGTACTTAGGTACTACTTTTCCACATATTTTATGTCTGAAGGTTAGGATTAATACTTGCTGAAGGGTGTAGGGTCCACCAAACATTCAGACTGCCCAGCTGCACAGTAGTCTGCACTGAGATTTGTACTTTTATAAAATTTAAGCTATCAAAACTGTTACCTGGTTTCTTAAAGGACAAGGAATACACATGACAATTTTAAACTCTGCTTCTAATGTCTCTCCCTCATATGAGCTTCAAAACATTTGGCTTTTATACATCAATTAGTCTTTGTATATTGAGATGGAGAATTACATCCAATAAATCTGGAATTACTACATTATTAGACATAAAACCAAACCCTGGCTTTTCTGTAGTGCTCTAAATTTTACCTCACTCTAGAGCTGAGAAACATGGAAATGCTAGTACTGGTACATCAAAGCATTGGAAAAATTTAATCAACGGCACCTTCAAGCTATTATGCATATCAAGTGGCAAGATAAAATCATGAATAACAAAGTTCTGCAAAGTGGTTGCACAAACAGTGTTGAAGCAATCTTATAAAAGCGTATTTCTGCTGGACTGGACATGTCCTTTGCATGGAGGACACCAAGCTCCCAAAGGAAAGAACGTGTAGAAAACTTTTAATGTCTGACAGATCAAGAGACCAACTCAGGCGGAGGTAAAAAGATGCCCGGAAAAAAAGAAAAATTAACCTCACCCTTTGTGACACAGGTAGTAACACATGTGGCAAACAAAATGTGTTGGCGAGACCCATTAACATCTGCTGCAGAAAGCTTGGAAGAAAGACACTCAAGCCAAGAGGAGAATAGGGTAACTGGCAAGCAGAGAGAGTGTGAGAGTGGGAGCACGTGCAGGGAAACTGCAGAAACAGCCAGGAAAAACGATCCCAACGTACGGAAGTTGATGTCACACAAACTCGAGCTTCTTTCGTCTTCATAACAACAGGCAACAACCGACGATGACAAATTCACATTTGGACCTTCATGCCAACCCTTGATCTGTGCTGCAGCAGCTAATGTTATTCTTGGAGCTAGACAGAGTCTTGCCTAAACAGCAGTAACCTAAAAGAGTGTGTTCACTTTAGCTCCATTAAAAAATGTGGGTGGGGTGAAATACATGGGAAAGAAGCAATCATGAAAGCAATCCATAAGGAAGTTCATTTCATGCTTCTAAAACGGTTTGGCAATAAGCAATTGGGGATTTTCTGATCAGGGAAAGGTCCTTGTACTAAAAAAAAAAGAGAGAGACCATTTATTACAGTAAATTTGAGAGAGAAAGGCTTCCAAGGCATCCATTTTTATAAAAGAAATAGTCTAATTTTTGTATTTTCTCCTTTTCCCCTGGTAATGTCTGCTCCAATTCTTTGTTACTGAGTTTAGGAGACTCTTACTTTCACAGGAGACATGAAAGAAGGACATTAGGTTCACGTCACATCTGTGAACATGTTGCCATGTCAACAGGCAGTACTTTGTGGCTTAATTATTGATTGACTCATGTTCCTTTAGGACATAACACAAGCAATAACAGCACACTAAGCAGCTTTTCTAACTTAGATACCTTTTTATGCCATCTAAGAGGTGTGGCATTTCCAAACTAGGCAGGGCTAAGGTCTGTATTGGAGCTTTAGCATAAAGGACCCTACCACAGCCATCTTGCACAAAGGATATGGTGGTCTCAAGCATACATAATTACATTAATGACAACAAACAAAGAACTGGGATTAGAGCCTTTTGTTGTTTAGATAAAAATCCTTAGCATTCACAACTCCAGCTAAAGAAGAGCTTTTACAGGTAATGCATGGATCAGTTCCTACAATCACTGTCATTCAATAAGTTAGATACAGCAACCAGAACAGGTTATTTCTAGGTATAAACTGTGAAACAAGAGAAGGTAAAAATCACAGCACATTTTGTAATCCATGACAGCTATTCATGCACACATTGTTTTCCTGTGGTGGGTACAAGGTTGATTAGCTCACTTTCATTGATTATCCAACTACCTGAACTTACCTTATGTTTACCAAGATGTAAAAGTACATACCATAATTATTAAGCATGCAGTACCAAATACTACAAACTACCACCCTAATCTGCCTCACAGGAATTTGTTCCTACAGCTACATTCCAGTTAAGTGTCTATATGCACAAAGCAAGGGCCCGTAAACAGGCCGAGAGGAGCACTGAGTAGTTCCAAGAACTCTCAGTAAAGTTTGAAGGAGATAACCAGAACGGGAAGAGACAAGATATTTTTAAGATGAAGTATCCCAATCTGTTCCATTTCACAGCTGGGTAAATCAGTTTTATCTATGCTGGAGTCTTATGAAGCCTCCTTTGTAAGAGTAAATTCAGATCTTCTATTGGAAATGTAGTCAGGCAGGATTCCTAGGAACTCAAAAACAAAGCAGAAACATAGGGTCTTGGTTTTTTGAAATAGGGTATTTAAACTGGGTGAATGATATACAGAAATGCAAAACACATTTCTTATCTAAAAAGAGAATTTTTTTTACAGTATAGGCAGTTCCTTTGAAAATTTCATCTACCACTTACAATTTTAAGCTTAGCATCCTGGGAAGCAGATGCACAGAAAGAGGTGGGCAGCATCTTGGAACATCCTTTTAATGTGTGTGGTCATGTTCACATCTTGCTAAGCTTATTATTTCAAACCCAAGTTGTAGACACAGTGGTGCCCACACTCCATTTGTCACTGCTGTACCATTACATATATGCCGTGTGCCCAAGTAATGCTCCTCTCCACTCGGTTCTTTTTCTGTAACATATAGAAACAACTAAGATAGGCCTTTTATTTAGAAAGTTATAGTTGAACTAAGCAAATTTTAATTAAGAATGTTGAAACTTTTTTTTAAGTTTTTTTTAATAAATCATGAAGAGAGAACTTTTCTAAGTATGTTCTTTGAAGTAATTTCTATATAAAATTGTATTCCTTACAGATATGTAAGTTATGCTAAAATATACGCTTACAATAAACTTTAAATTTCTCTTCTAATTAGACAGTATATTTCTTTGGAGATGTATTTTACATTTGTTGACCTGGCAATATTTGCTTTTCAGCACTTCACTGATTTTTTGAATTTACTGTTGTTTCCTGTGAAGTATCATCTCCCAGTCAGAAATCTCATCTCACGACTAAGAAAATACATTCACTCATCAGATCTACTGATTCTCCTCTGTAGCTTGGATCAAGTCTGTCCAGGCCTCAGAACCTCCTCTCTGTAGTCAGGAAAACATCACTTCAGGAAAACATCACCTGCCTTCCTCGTCTTCTTCTGTTTCACAGTGTCTAGAAGGGGCTGGGACAGTCTCAAAAAATACAGCGTTCAGCGTACTAGAATTACAAACTCTGTCAGAGTTTCTAAGTGCAATAAATGAAAACTAATGAGCCTGTTTTAGTTTCAGAAGAATACATCCACCCAAGCCATTTATGTAAATAAGTTAACTTGATACACCAAAGTGCTGCAACCTTACAAATTCTATTCCCCCCATCTAAATGTAAAAATTACACTTCTAGCTCCTCATTGCTCTTGCTTAGAGCTACTTTTCAATTTAATGAGCAAATTTTTCTCTTGCCCCTTCACTCCCCTTTCTTTAAGCATTAATCTCTTGGGTAAAACACTGTCAAATGACTCCTGAAAATCTAAAAATATAATGTCCATGCTACACCCTATCTTGGCAGTGTTATCTTCAAAGAGTTCCAGAAGGCTAGTGAAGCATGACATTTTTTTTCCCTAAACCATGTGTATACAACTGATCAGGCTGAAGGATGCTTTTACAAGATACTCCTTCCCCTAATCTGTTAAAATTCTTTCAAATGTCATTCCTACAGATGAAATTAGCCTAACTGGTCTAATGTAAGATCTTTATTAAAGAAAGCTCAAAGTGAAAGAAAGTAATGATAGAGAAGAGCACGTAATTTGTGAGGGCTTGACATACACTGCTTGGGGAGCTGTAATAGTCAGAAAAGTCCTCATTTGCCTCAGAAAGCATTACCTGAGCTATCATGTCATGATGACTCATACTTTCTTGTGTCTTTTTAAACACTGGAGTTATGATGGCTCCTGGCCACCTTTAAAGGAGCCCTCTGACTGCCTGGGCAGAGAGGTGCCCCCAAGGAATCTCAACTGTTTTACATAACATGAAGAAAGCAATATTCCAGAGCACTCCTTTTTGCTACATTTGTTACAGAGATAGCCATTAAAAAGGAAAAGGGCCATGGACCTGTTCCCCACAAAACTAATCAGTAGAGTCAGCAGCTTAAATGCAAAATGCCCTCTGCTTCCTCTGGACTGATACACCATTGACATTAGCCAATCAAATTAATATAATTGAAAAGCATATACTCATACACATTAATGAAAAGTACCATTAATTCATATTTTCTTGTTATGCCGCCTTTTTTCTGCATTTTATATGGTCCACTGTGTGATGCAATATTCCATCTGCCAACCACTAAATGACAAAGTAAAATTTGTGCTCCTGCAATTCCAATTTCACCATTACCACTCACATTAATGGCCCCACAAAGAGAAGCATCTCTCAGCTGGCTCAAGACAGACTCTGTAGCTGGCATGGCCTTCCTAGTGAATGATAGCATAGCCTGACATGTTCACTCCTTAACAGAGGTACAAGAGGAAACAAGATGAACCAGAAGTGAAACAGAACCATATCACTTTCAGCAGTATGATTAGATTGCTTATTTCTTTACAGCTGGACATGTATCCTTCTTATCTACTCACTGTGCTGAGCCAAAATGCCAAAAACATAAAACACAGCTGTATGAGGTCACTGTGGCATTAGTCAATTTTTTTGCTGAAGAAAAAGAAAGACATGCTGTTCATTCTATTGAATTTATGTACTGACACATAATAAAAATCCAACCTCAACCAAAGATTCATGCAGGGAGACTCTTCAGTGTCTGAACAAAAACATGCAGCTGGTACAGAGCACATGATTTTTTCCCTAGTGGTTAGAACTGTGATTACTCTTAAATGCATTTTCCAAAGATTCTAGAACACAAATAATTTACAACTTTGCTTATCAAATTCTATAGCTAAAGTTTATTATAAAGTTACAATACAGCAATTATTGCATGACAAGGCTAACTGATTCCCAACAGAACTACTCTTGTACCTTTTGTTCTTCTGATAAGTACAACTCTTTTTCTAAAGCAGTTCTAAACAAATTCTGGACAAATGTTGCTTCTCCCACATGCAGTATGCAACAGCATCTGAGTGACTATGATTGAGTGAAATCATCACGGCTGGAGAACAGGAAATAACCTGAGGGTGAAGGGAGTCAGAAAATTATCTGCACTGGGGTCCAGAAGGTCTCCTTGGCTGCTGGGGTCTGCAGTGGCAGTGTATGAATGAATTAAACACAAGAGAATAAAAGGCTATGCTCCTAAAGTTGAACAATACAAACTAATGAAACCTCTGGTCTTCGGTTTTACATATCTATGTGTTTTTACTTCAAAGTCATATTTTGTCATACTTAAAGTTCAAAGACCTTGAAAAATAAAGAATAATTTATCCAGGATTGTATTTAGTATTGTGTAATTTAAAATCTCTAGATGACTGAAAAAAGTTCCAAGTTCCTCACATTCCTTCCTCAGCCAAATATAAAAATGAACCGTGAAGTTTGGTTATTTATTTGATACTGAGTGTTATATTAAACACTCCACTAGCCCAGTTGTTCTCTCAAATACTTTTAAATGGGCTTTCTCTTGCTTATCAATTTACTGATTTAGCAGTCAATTTGTTTACTTGTGCACATCTCTAGGTGTATGACTGTGTTATATCAACAGCTGTAACTGTTGCCTGTGGATATTTTCTGGGACAAAATGGATGACTCAATGCTTCTTCCCACATGAATTTGAGGTGTGCTCACCTACTTCAGTGCGTTTCTGTCTGGATAGCAACCGCTCATGACATGCAGCATAAAAGAACAACTTGTATAATGCTTTTGCTCTTTCTGACCACTCTTTCCCATTCCAAATATTCATGGTGTCCTATGCCAGCTACTTCTGACTAAGTCTCAGTTAGGAAGTAACGATTTTTCAGGAATATAATTTACTCACAGTTTTGCTCAGGAAAAATTTCCTCCATCATTGTTTTTCCTGCTCAGTCATCTAGACTGAACTTGGCACACCAGAAGTTTTTGGTTTGTTTTCCAGCTGCCCCAGAAAAGGTATGGAGATCCTAACAATGAATGACAAATCAGAATTATCCCAGTAGGATGATCCAATATACAGATTCTGGTAGTACAATCCAATATACTAAACCAAATACCTTAAGGTGATCAGTAATAAAAAGGCCTGGGTTTTGTTTGCTTGCCTGGTTTAATTTTCTTTTTTCTTTTCCAGAAATCTATTCTGAACAGCCAACAGTGAGCTACAGGAAAACTAAAGCAAATTTAATACAACTTTTCTGGAAACCTTTAAAGAAACAGTTTTCAAAACTGGTCTGGAACAGTGAGAGTGTCCCCTTCTAATCACCACTGGCTAATGAAGCTTGTGGAAGTAGATCCTTGCCTTGCCTTCACTCTGTCCCTTTTTACTCATCAGGATCCCTTGAAAAGTAAAAAGAACACACCTGGAGATTACAACTGTTGATTACAAAGTCAGGCAGAGCTCCCTAGTGAGGGGATTGTGGTTGCTAGCACATACCTCTCCATTTTAATATATGCATGTTTCAAAATAAACAGAAATGCTCATAACATATTTGCATTCCCAAATATTCACATTGATTTTGGTGTACCAGCACCAGCATTCAACAAAACACTGGGGGAAAAAATGCAAGTAAGCATCTCAAATATCCCATTTTGATTTACTTTCTTGTGGACTAACATATGTAGGTGGTCCCAGTGCTGAATTGAGACTCTCTGTTGTAGAAGCTAGCTCATAACTCCCGGGTTTAGCATTACACTGCACCATAAAGGAAACTAGTTCACATTCCAGCCCTTTCACTAAATAGCATGGAAACTGTATATACTCATTCCAGGTATAAAATTAATCTCTTCCTAGTGCTCACTGGCCTATTAGCTTGGCAGCCTTTCAGCACTATGCTTTTAGAGCATTGACACATTTCAAAGAGGAAAGTAATGTATCTTTAAATTCCTGTTTATAGAATTGAAGATTCTTTGATTCTGTTTCAAAATCATGATGATCATGACATAAAACAGGAGAGCTGTGTGTAAAAGGAGTTGTCTGTAAGATCTCTATTATTCACATGCATTTTAAACCTGAATTTGAAAAGATACATTTACTTGAAGCAGCTTAGTGAACTTCAATTATTTTGTTAATTGTATGCTACAATTTACAAAAGATTCATTTAAGAGACTTTTTCTGTTTGTATTTCCACATTCTTGTTGCAAGACCAAATAAAGAGTAGCAGTAATAAGTTCATGCATAGCATTAAATCAATATGATGTTTTTTCCCCCAAGCTGCTTCCTTTCTGAATAGTTATAACAACACTTGGCATTAAAGAATTTTAGTATAGGCATTATACATATCAAAAACCTCATATTATGTTCTCGGATTGCCTGCTGTAATATGCTTCATTCTTCTAACTATTTGAAAATTTTTGTCTGATTAATAAGTGGTTCTCTAAACAGTTTCTAATGTGATTAACCATGGACAGTTGGTTGACATTAGTTACTGTTTCCACCAAGACTCAAGAGAGATTGCAAAGGCAGAAAGTGATTAAACAGTTCAAGTTCTATAGATCATATAAGCATCTAATTATATTTGCTTGTTGCTATATCAAATCATATACAGTGGTAATAATAAAAATGTGAAGCAGTAACCACACCTATTCAAATTGATCTTCCAGAACTGTACAACAACCTTTTAGTCTGGGTAAAAAGATATTAGTTATTTTGGCAAAAAAGGTAGTAATGTATTTTTCCCCTGTGTTTTGTGTATATAATATGCACAAACATAGTTTGTGCATATCACACAATGAATACGCCACAGTCTCTTCTTTTTATACAGAGTGATTTGCAGGATCCATACCTTTGAATCACTATTTTTAAATGAGTTTATCTTCTTGGGAAGACAAGTAGAATTCAGACAACTATTCAATTTTCTGTTTCTGCCACTGGTGGGTCTTCTCAGGTGTCGAAGCTTCTGGAAAAATAGAAGGAGAAGGTTAATCTTCTTGTCACTTGTTAAAGTTTAACACTGATACAGGTTCGTACATTGTTGTAGGATCACCTCCCCTTTCCATCGTGTTACAAGTCCAATTCAGACTTTCCATCGAACTCTTGCTATGCTGGCTGACAGGAAAGGCCACCGTCTTGACTTCTTGGAGCAGTCAAGGACTGCACTCCTCACGGCGTCCGAGCAGCGGCCTCCTGCAAGCCCGGAGCGCTGCCCCATGCGCGGCGCGGCTCCTCACGCCCGGCGGGACACGCGGGCCCGGCTCCTGCCCCTCAACCCCCTCAGGGCTCCTGGGCGCGGGCGGCACCGAGGGACGGGGCGGACCCGGGCGCTGCAGGTGCGGCGGGACGGAGCAGGGTCACAGCCGGCAGGTGACAGCCCAGCTGTGACAGCCCACCTGTGACCTGCCCCCGGCGGTAAAGAGCGAGAGGGGAGAGCCGCCCGCCCCGGAGCACAGGGGGCGCCGCCGCAGGCTCGGGCCGCCTCGGGTCTGGCCCCCGCGCCGGGTACCTTGGGGTCCCGTCGGCCATGGAACCCGTGAGTACCTTCCAGGCGAGCGGCTCCGGGACTTCGGGGTTCTGTGGTGTTGGGATGAGGGGCAGCCCGCCCGGAGCTTCGGGGCCGGGCCGGCGGCTGGAACGGCGCTT
>VXBU01010560.1:1311405-1364850 GCA_013400315.1 Bombycilla garrulus
CTGCGGGGGCCGTGCGGCGGGGCCGGGGCGGGCGGCGCCCCGAGGCCTCTCCCGCTCCCCGCCGGCCGCACGTGGCAGTGCCGCGACGCCGCGCAGGCTTCGAGCGGTGGCGGGGACGGGGCCCGGGAGCGGAGCCTCGCGGGGGATGCCCCTGCCCGAGCCCCAGGAAGGACGGGGCGGCTTTTGGCCTTAACTTTTTGACTTGTTTTTGTGTGTATGTGTTTTGTTTTTTTTCGTAACTGCCAGAGGGCACGATTTTTTGCCCTTTCTTTTAGCAATCTTGGGCGTTGCACATTTAGGTGATGGTTAATTGCTACCTTGCAAAACTTTTGATAGTAGTAAGGGAAGTGTTTTTGTGGTCATAACTTATTGAAATATACATGTATGTTTACAAGATCACTGAGAAATTGACAGCAGTATCACAGTAGCATCTCAAGCCTGAAACTCTCTGGATTCATTTTACTCATTCTGCTGTTTAGGCTAAATTCTCAGATTTAGCTTTGATTCTTGAGCTTTCAATGAGTTACACAAACTGTATCATGAGTTAAGGTTTTAAGGTCGATTTCCTCCTCCATTCAAATATACCATCTTGGGTTTTTGGCAATACCTTTTGTGTCAACTACCAAGAGGCTGGAACATGGTAGAGCTTTTGAGAGCAAGTATTCTCATATTGCTTATTACTTACAGGTGAATGTGACTTTTTCTTGTGTATGAAGAGGTCTACAAAATGGCAGCTCTAAAAGATTTGCAAAAACGCCTTAATACCTTTTTTTTTCCTTTATATCCTAATACATTTGCTCTTAGAAGGTTCTCTGCAATTCTTGTGGCCAAATTGAGGGTAACATGTGCTACTGTCATCAAATGAGCTGCTTATCTGTGAAATAGGTTGTCTTAATTATACAATTTCATTTGTTGTGTGTTTCCATTGGACAGTTCTTCAGTTGCTGTATGCTTGCTTTGAAGGACAGTTTTGAAATAGTGAGTGTGCTTTTAATTTTTCAAGGATGCTTCTACTCAAAAAATGGGAAAAGAACCCCCACTCCTCTGACTCCTTTATAGTCTCGTGTGAGTAAAGGAGTGGATAAAAGATACTTAATCAGCTGTTGGTGTGTATAATGGCTGTCCTCATTCTAGTTTTGGTTAATTCTTTGTTATTTTTGAGCCATTTTAATTAGAAAAAGAGTGATGATATTAATTCCAGTTGGGATAGCAAACAAAAAATATGAACATGCACAGGATTTAATGATTTTAAGGAACAGAGCAGTCTGACAGCCATATGTGCAAACTTAGAGCTGGACAAGAGCCTATGACAGATAAATCACAAAATTCCATTGTTCAAAGAACGACAAAGCTATCTTTGCAAGCCTTCAACGAAGAGAATTCTTAAGTGGGAAAGAAGATTGGATTTAAGTTTTGAGCATTATGTGAATGCCACAGACCATTCCAAATATGTGACCAAATATTGCTAATGCAGAAAGTTTTGTTTGAGGGAAGGCAAAAGCAAAAGGCTACAAAACCAGGTACTCAAATTAGAAATGGTGTTTGCTGGGACAGTCTTGAGTCTGTTACCTTCTGTTTTATGGTATTAATTTAATTTTTTGTCTTTGTGTGCCTTTCCAGGCACATGGTTTGCTCATCTCACATAAAAGGATAACACTGGCTTACTGGACATCTTTGGTTTGTCTTTTCCCTTCTGTAATGGGATAATCAGGTAATTATACTGTGAGATATAAAACGGAATTGTAGTGCACACATACATACAAGTCCTTTGGCATTTCTTAATGGGCAGTTTCAGTTTTGCAACCTGTTTTTTGGTGGTTTTTTTCAATATGTATTTTGATGGTGTTTTTCACACAAGCAAAAAACTTTGGTAAAACTCGTAGAACTACTTTCTATGGCAATATGAGAGGATTCAAAAGGGAGAGACTGTTGAAGGCACGTCACCCATTGGATCTTCATTTCACTGGGCTTATTAGTAACAAAAAACAGGCTACTAAAAGGATAACTGGGGAGAGAGCAGACTTCTGTTTTGTAAATCGATTTTGTAGCTGTTTGCTGATAACTTGTTTGAGAAATCTCTATTCCTGAGCTCTTTACCCTTTTGCATTGGCCCCCATCTGTTCTTGTCCTTCCTATCTCCCTTCAAATCTGTCACCCAAGTATGTTTCTTGTCCTCTCTTCCCCGCGGAGGGGGGAGCTTGCCAAAGGAATTTTATTTTTCTTCTTCTACGCCGTCTGAATGTTTTGAATATGTTGTGTAAAGGCATTCATTCTTCTCTCTGTTCTGGTACCTGTTGTTACACTGGCCACTTCCTTCAGCTAGTAGAAGTATTTTGATTAAAATTTATGTTCAGTCGTAGCATACCCTGCAGTCCAGAGCTTCTGCAGTCTCTACTCCTTTATAAATGTTTATGACTTAACCCTTGCTGTACCATTATGGTAAGGAAGCATTCATTTTCCCACACAGGGAAGGGAGGGAGGGAGGAAGGTGCACTGATGATTCAGAGGTGTGAAGCACTGGCAGGACCTGCACATGAAACCCCTGGTGTCTTACAACCAAGTTTTTCTAAGATCACAGAGGGAACTGGGCCAGGGGCTTGGATGCATGTGTTCAGCTTACATCTAACAAACACTTTTAGTGCAAAGCACTCAATTACATTTGCATTTCTTTCATTCTAGTCCAGAAAAGTGTCTTGTCACTCAGAATATTGATTCTCACAGTTGGTCTTTTATTCATATTAGTATGCATAGAATTTTTAATGTATATACCTCTGTGCCCATTTTTTAAGCACAAGCTTATTTATAAATATTATGTATCACTATTTTGGTGTAGGCTATTTAGTAGATGATGATGTAATTCAGTTTTTTTGGTCTATCCCACATTGCTACATACTTCCAAAGTCAGTTTTTACACCATGACTGGAAACAAATGCTGCTTCCTAGTGAAAAGTAATGTATGATACATGAAGTGTCAGGCAATTCATCAGGAGTAAGGAGGAGATGGCCCTAAGGCAAACAGTTTGCTCTTTAGAATATAATGGTTACTTAACCCTTTAACTCAGTGAGCACGTGTATGAGGAACAAACTGGAAGAAAAAAATCCTTCTCAAGAAGAAATACTAATTCTGTCTTGAAATGTTTGTATATGAGAACAAACCCTCAGCTCATCAGTGCTGATGTTTATGAGCAATTTATTTTAGTTATAAAAACTGCATCTGAATTTGCTTCTTGTGTTATTTCAAGTGTTTTTACCATTATTAGTGGCATGTTCCCCAAATGAAAAGTAGTTGCAGGCGTGTTAATGACTTTCTGCCCAAGTCCAGCCTTGATTATTGTATGTTTGCTTTCAGCAAGTGCTGCAATAACTGTATTACTTACAGTGTGATTTCTTCCACAGATGGAAACCTAAAGTGTATTCTTTAAACTTTTTTAAGAAATACTGGTACTTAGCTTGAATCCTAACATACTGGAAAGCAAATTGGAAGTTGTTTTAGGAATATTCATAAATACATTTGTCAATAGTGCAAGCCTTGCCTTATTTTTTACTGCTTTACTTGTTTTATGAAAAGCCATGCACAAACGGGAAATTTGAACACATTTTACAGAGGAGAAAGAAATGAAAAATTGCCTAGATATCTGCTTTCAAATCCACAAAATAAACCTGGTGAGGAATAGGGACCAGTCTTACTCTTAAGAGCTGTGACCATTTGCTCTGTTTATAGCCAGAGATGCTTTTACCAGCAGTAGTGTACAAAGAATCTTTGATACACTTCACATCTACTATTGTTATTATTTTGAAAAAAAATTGATTTTGCCTTTTCATGTGAAGTGGCATACGTTTATATTTGCTAATGGCTTTTTAGCTGCTGTTTAACTGCTGGTAGGTCAGCATGTGCTTCTAAGAATCAGTATGTTTATTTTGTTGTGTTTTTTGCCTTGGTACGATATTTACAGAGGAAAATTATTTTTAACAATGTTATTCTTTGCATGGCTGCTGTTTTTATTTTAAAGTAGCTGTTTTAGACTCAGATGAACAAAGTACTTAAACACATGTGCAACTTTAAGCCCAGGGACTATTCACAAACTTGGAAGTTGCATGCAAATTTATGTCCCTGGGGCCAGATCAGACCCAGAGAAAGAGTTGTGGAGTTTGCTGTACAGGGTTTGGATTAGAAATCCTGTTGATTTAAGGCCTGAGTAGTCTGTTTGGCTGAAGGGCAGTTAGTGGGTATTCTGATTCCAAGAGGGTAAAGCAGTGTCCTGGGTCTGAAGACATGAACATAAAACTGTTAAGAACTTTTTACTGTGCCATTTTAGGTATGGGACCGCAGCATGGTATGTAAAAAGGAATGTCTGGTGCTAACTCCTAACTTCTAATTCCTGTATTGAAGGAAATACAAGGATGGATTTGCTAATTGTCGCTGACAACCCTCTGTCTGTGCTTTAGTCAAAGTTTCTGAAGAAGAGTGTTGTATTTTTTCTGTCCTTCTGCCTCCCCCCACCCCCCCCAAAAAAAGAAATAAAAAAATAGAGCAGTTATTTTAAAAAGGTTCAGCACAAAGCCCTCAGTTACTCCTGAAGGGGTTAACGCAGCAAAACTCTTGGAGACATCTGGCAGGAGCTGTGGGTGTTGGGTGTGGCAGATCCCAGGGCCGTACCAGTCTCTACAAGGGAGCTGTCATCCTCCTTGATTTATCCTTCCCTAATGTCACGGGGTATGGATGTTGAAACTGTGGCTAGAATGTGAAATACGAAAAACATGAAGATTATGATTTAGTGTCTGGGGAGGCTCATTGTTGGCCTCTGTTCGCAAGTTGTAAGCATCGGAGGTAGCTTGACACAGGTTACAAAATCTGGTATGTAGCACAAAAAAAAGGCAAGAATATTTTGGCGTTTGGAACTCCTACATGTGTTAGTGCACAAAAATGAGTGACGGCAACAATTAAATCAAAGACTGCGCTGTTGATATATTACATTGGAAGCACATTGAAGTGCTTGTAAATAACATTTAAATAAATGTAATTTCTGGTCCTTCATTTGCAAATAAATATAACAGGAGCAGTAGATGAAAAAATAAGGAGTTAACTGTCTGCAGTAAAGACAGTTTTGATAAATAACTGATATATTACCAGAGCTCAAATGTAAGAATATTGTGTTCATGATTTGGCATCTTTTTGAATCTGACATCGGTAAGAAGCTAAGTTTTAGTATAAAATTGCATGCAGTTTTTTCATAATGGAATTTATTTTTTTCTTTACTTTCTTCTATCCTGACACAGTTAAATATTCTATAATTACAGTAGTTGGATCAAAGTGAGTACAGTGGAGTTTTTGTCAAAGTATTCCCATATAATAAATGTGAATTAACTGAAACAAATTTATTGCATAAAATTGTTTTTCTTGTTTCACTTTCTTAAAGTATAATGATGAATAGGACTGTGCTTTCATGATGGTAGAATACAGATGTCTTAGTAGTAGAAGCTGTTAATACTTAAGTATCAACTTACAAGTATCAAATAATCTTATCTAGTGTGTAAAACATTTTCTGGTACAGCATGAGGTGTATAAAGTCTCATGGGTGAACTTCTATTCTTTTGGACATATATGTATTATTTGGTTGGATGATAATTCCATTATTATCAGTCAAAGTAGTGTATTTTGAATTAAACTGCTCTCTACAATTCAGTTTCTAAAACAGCATTTTCTTGAAAAATACCGAAGAGCTTAATGTAATATCTGTGTTTGAATAAGCTGCAATTTAGCCAGTTGATGCAGAAATTCATAATAAACAAGTTCCAGATTGGGAAATGCATTTTGGTGAATTCAGGTATTAATGACCAAAGGAATACTGGTATTTGTGCTGAGGAGCAAAACCAACTAAGTTTCTATTGAGGAAAAAGTCAATTAGGTTTTTAGAATACTATGTGTAACATATAAAGCAATGTGTTGTTTAAAGCCATGTTTATGTTTTTTTCCCATTTGTTTTTTTTGTTGTAGTTTGGTTTTTTTGTCATCTGATTTGTTGAATTTGCAGTTACTTGAAGGGACAGAAGTAGTGTTGTGCTGTTAATGAGGTATTTTAAATTGGTTGGGTCTTTGCCTAAGACAGTTCCTCACACTGACAGCTGAGAAGTTGTTTTCATCTTAATGCACCTGGATGTATGAGAAAAAATGCTACAGATCAGTTGATACACTCAGGAATATCTGTGAAACTACTGGTTTTAGATGTGCTTTATCAAATGTGTTAGGAAATTTGCAGGATTTCTGAGGTTTGAAGTAGGATTGTGTTTTGAAACATTGCTGATACTGTGTTCCCTAAGCAGTTCCACACCTGGAATTGTATTGGGATTCCACATTAACCTGCTTCAAAGCCGGAAGCATTAACCTGCTTCTGATACCTTTGTACATTGGAGTCTGTCTTGGCATTGCTTTGTATTAACTTTGCACAGATCCAGGTGATGCAGCTGATGCAACAGAAGCTGAGGGGCAGTGAAGACTTAAGTATCAAATATGTGTTACTCAGTGGATTATCTTTCTGAATATCTCTGCAGTCTGAATCTTGTTTGGATTACCAGGTCATTTTGTTTCAGTTATAATGTTGGGATCTTTGTATAATCCTATCTTTGCCTTCCTGTGTTGTCATGTAGTACTATCTGAGCTCACCACGTGTAACTGTCTGAAGAAGTCTGGAATAATGGACTATGGAGTCAGTAAGATTTTGTTAGAACAATGTACCAGTAGTTAAAAAAAAACTAACAAAAAAAGGAGGATCACAATATTGTGGGTATTCTCTCTCAAAATAATGTATGCTTGGTCTAGTCAGGACATCTGGAGGGAGTTTGAAGCCAGAGAAAATGGCTCAGCTATACAAGGCTAAATGAAAATAAAAAAGGCAGCTACATGGATTCATTATATGTGCATAAACCAATGAATGAGCAAACTGATGAGCTGTAAGATCAGACAGTAATGTGCTAATAAGTTATGTCAGCCTACCTGCCTCTCATAAACATGGTATGTTTATAAAAATGTTAAGATTGGCATTTTTCAGAAATGTTTTCAGAAACAAAAGCCTTAGTTTTGGTATTCTGCTGTCTGCATGAAAGTAAAAGTTTTGAGAAACCCTGTACCAGCAGAGTCTTCCACTTCCTTTGGTGTCTCCACAGCTGTGTGTATGAGTGGCACTACTGTGTATCAGACACAAGTTGTTACTCATGTCTTGTTGCACTTTTTAATGTCCAAAGAGAGTTCTCCTGGTAAATACAGGTGTGGGTTTCTAACAATCAACCTTCTCTGCTGTTCTGCATCATACTTGCCTGCAAAAATGAGATCAGCTGCTTTTCCACTTCTGGATGCCTTCATTTAGGCGATACATTGAAGCAGACTAAAAGTTGTCATAGAGAAAAGGATCATTCCTAATAGGTACAGAAAGTCCACGGGCTCACGGTTTGAAAGGCCCTTTTAAATTCAGGAAAGGATCTGGGCACACTCAGAAATTCAAATATGTTGGAAATTGGTTTCCCAAGTCTTTGGGTCTTTTCAAAAACACATATTTCCAAAGTGAGTGCACCACTTGAGGAAGTTTAATGCATTTATTAAGAGCTTAGTTTCAGATTATGAGGAATACATTTTTTCATCATCTTTCACTGAGTTGTTTTTGTTTACTTAGTCTACTCACAACCTCACAAACTGGTAATGAAGAATCTACAGACCTGAAGGAAGGGTGTCTTAATTCTTATACCTGTCTTTATACAGATATGAAAACTTCAGAGGGATGATGGCTGAAAAGAGTTTTTCATTTGCAAAAATACTGCACGTGTCTCTGAATTTTGCTGTACTTAGCAAAGCTGCTTTATTTGTGCAAGGAAAGGTAAATTTTTTTTTGAACACAGGTTTTTCTCATGTAAATCCCATTCAAGACCATGAGTATTATTGCTGGCTGTGAATAGGCTTTCGATCATTTGAGCCTTAAGAAATTAATCCTGTTTAGTTTATTCATCCTTTTTTGTAAGGAGACTATTTGAATCACATGCTTAATTTGGAACATCCAGTTTTGTTTTCTTTTTTCATAATGATGCTAAAAACAACTTGTTTTGTTGTTTAGAGTATGTCTGTGGGAAAGTATACAGGAAAGTATAAGTATATGGCCTACTTCAAGTCTAAACATGATTGCTAATGTATATACAGTGAAATGAAACACCTTCAAGATTTGAATCTAACCTGTCCGTCAGTTGCCACATTACAATAATCTAAAATCCATAGACCTTCCTTTGGCCAGTTACTATAAATAATCCAGAATTTGGTGTGAATTTAAGCTGAGCATGTTATCTTTGTTTTTTAGGGAGTTCTGTATTTTAAGATGCAACGTCACCGTAACTGAGAATTCTGCATTTTAGGGAGTAACATTTCAAGCAATAACATTTTGAACTTAAGTGCAGGCTTTTGGGATCTTCTGGTGAGCCATGATGCTTGTGAGTGCTGTGATAAATAAGATTCAGGTTGGAAACTACTTACTCCAACTGGAACTGTTCCTCCATTAAATCTGGGAAATTATTCCTTTGAGTAGCTGTTCAACAGTGTGGATAAGAGATTAACAATCTTCCTGAAAAACCACATGCATATTTTCCAAGAGTGTTGCACATTACCTTCTGTTTGGTCAAGCAGTTGCTTTCTCTGTAGCTAAACCCTCCTCGGCTGAAAGGCTATATTCTTTGCTTTGTGTCCTAAATATTACACTGCTGTTAAAAAGCTCTTGTTCTCCACCCAGATGTAGCTGTATTTCAATGAAGAGGGAAGTGATCCTTGTGTACCTTTCCTCACTTGCCGTGAGGCGGGCGGAGGGGTAATGCATTGCTCGTAGAGGAGTTTGCAGTGTGTTCATGGAGTGTGCCGCTACGGAAGTTTGAAGTTATTTACTTTCAAGATGAATAGTTCTTTAAGAGATGGGTTAAACATTCTGGCTAATATGCAAGACATTTAGTCTCTAAAAAGTCATTGTACGTATCATTTGAAACAGCATAACCCCTCCCTCCATCTTAAGTTTATAGCAATAATAAGCCTTGCAGATGCTTTTCCTGGGAATTAAGGACCAGCTGGGGTAAACAGACCTCAAACTATCCTCTTAGCCAGTCATTAATCTTCAGGGAAAGCCTTTGCTTTGATCATTATTGCTAAAATATGCCTAGTGCAGCCTGGGCTTACATGCCAGTAAAAGCAAAGTAATATTTTGCCAAAACATGAATATTCTTTTGTTTGTCAAGTAGCCCTGTGTCTTGGACTCGTTTTTGATGTGTGTAAACATGCTTGTGTATATGTGTGTGCACACAAACAGACATGAGGGCATGAGTTTCCCAGTTAAATTATTCATTCTGCGTTTATGGCACTCTAAATTAAGTGGGGTGTCTGACTCAATGCTGTTGTATCGATCAGCTTTTCAGTTGGATTTACTTTGTCTCAGAATTTGGGAAAAGTCTTGGATTGGGAATCTTTGATTTTGAAAATTGTTAAGAAATACTTTGGCCATTATGAAGACTCAGTTTAAATTACCACATGGTATCTCATTGAGGATCAGAAAGAATCAGGAACTAGGCAGCATAATCCACCTCAGCCTGGCCTCTCCTGGAGCAGCTGGTTGATTGAGGGTAGTGTTGGTGCTCAAAATTAAAAAGCTGACAATTATAAAATTATTTTTTTCTTATATTTTTGGAAGAGACTTGTTGCTGTGCAGTATATCTAGTAAATAATCACAGGTTTCTGAAGTCAGCTGTGGTACAGTATTTCTGTATACAGGTCACAGAGCTGAATGTCCAGCAGGCAATCTTCCTGAACTTCCAGGCTTTAGATTTCCTGGAGTAGGGCAAATACAGAACTCTGAGATTGGAGGTGCCATGAATCACTCTGCTTTCCTAATGAGCTTGCCATGTGTTATGTGTTAGGCAGTGTCTTCTAGTCAAGAACTAACAAGAAAACAACGTGCACTTCAGATATTTACTGCTTTTTGCAAAATGACCTTGTATATACTTTGTCAGCTAAAGCCTTGATTAAGAAAAATACTCAATGCTTACAGTGTTGAAATAAGACAGGAATTCTTTGTGAATTTCTACAAACATCCCTGAATTTAAGAAAATACTGGTATTTGTTGAAGGAAAGAAATGCCCATCTTCTGTAGTTAACTCTGCTTTTGGGGGTTAGGGTTGAGGGGTATCCTTTATTTTCTCTTCTGTTATCTGTCAGAAGTGGAGATTGTGTGGTGCCCTGTTGCATGAGGCATCAGGCACTGTAGCGACATAAAAGTAGGTGCATGGAGTTGACAACTGAATTGTATTGAATAGATCCAGAAGAAGGGAGCTGTTTCCCAACCTGTGTCCTTTGCTCTAAAAGACTTTTGGATCTTCCCCACTACCGCCAATGTTGATTTTCTTTGTTCTGTGTTCCCTAAGGGGAATCATCAAAGTAGCAAGAGAAGGAAATCATTCTTATATCTTCTTGCCAACAGCATTTTCCCTATTTTACTATAAATGAGCACTGTGGAGGAAGTGGAGCGCGGGGGGAAAATAATTCTGCAGACCTTAAACACCCTGAGCAAAATCTCAGCTGTTGCAGAGTGTGAAGCTTATGGTTGCTTTTGAGAGCCCTGATGGACCTTCTTGCAAGAATCAAACAGCTGCAATGAAGGCTCCTGCTGGTGGAAGGCTGGGTAAAATCAATTACTGTATGGTCTGATCAAAGATAAAATTATATTATGTACAGCATATGTAATGTGAACTTTGAATGTTTTTTCCTATGTTTAAGCCATATATTTCAAATCACAAGAATTCACCTCTGTGACACACTGCAGTGAGCTTCAATGGGCAGAAACCCATTGCACTTCATTTGCTCCTCAGCGCAGTTGCCCATGCAATTTTTCATTATTGTGTGAGAAGAATATTTTGGAAAAGCAGTCGATTCAGTTGCTCGATTTTGTGTCTTGATATCAGATTTTTTTTCTTTTTCCACAACACCCTCTCCCAAAAGTACAAAGCAATAAATAGCTAGGCATGCCACTTGTAAAAATAGGTTTTTGACCAATCCATTTATTGGTATAACTTTAACCTTGCAGGTTTCTAACTTGTCTCTCTAACAAGTCTCTGCTTGGTCCCACTTTACACTCTGTAAAAAGAGAAGTTAATGTTAGTGTAGCAGCAGTACAGCATTACTTTATTTTCTGAACGGTTTTTAAACTGTTTCTCATGTATTAAGGGAATCTTTAATTAAACAGGTATTGGTTGTAATTTATCGGTTTGTATTTCAGCTCAGGCTGACTACTTTCTATTTAAAAACTGGTTTCTGGTGTTCAGTGTAGATGTGTAGGCTGCTAGTATTTAAGTAACTTCTCTGCCTCTATAGACACTTCAACTCCAGTAGGTAAGTAAATCCAATTTACTTGTTTCCAATTCAAATTAATTACAAAAGTTGCATTATTGTTGTTTAACTCATTCCCATCATCCCTTGAAGTTTCTTAGCCTTTCTTGTTAGTAGACATCCCTGGATGTCTCAAGCCTGAGAAGTCACTTGAGAATTCCTGTCTGTTTTCCTGTGCTGCAGGAAAACTGCCTGCATGTTTCCCAGTTCCACAGAACCATTGCCAGCATTTTTCTTTTGCTTCCTAGCAACTGCCAATTTGGCAAAAATGAATGTGTGGGACGTGGAACTTTCTAAACTGCAGGAGATGCAGAAACAAGGCTCTGTTTGTATTGCATGGATGTGTTTTATAGTACTTGAATAGCAAAGAGGTGTCAGTGTCACCAGCCTGCCAGCATGACAGATCAAGGAATAAATTTTCAGGGCAAAAGATATCCCTTCTCTGTAAGAAGTGTTTGTAGAAGAGAGCAAAGGCAGCATGGAGAAACCACGACTATGCGGTGTGTGATACCATTTCTGTGTTTAACTAATGGCCTTCAGCCTGGGGCAGTGTGCCCTCAGTGCAGTCAGGAACAGGGATGCAGATTTAACAGGAATCGCTTTAAAGAACTGCATTATTCAGATACAGCCTTTTCAGATAGTCATGGCAAGATAATCTTGTCACTATAAATCTGCCTGCTCACTTGAATTTTGCAGCCCACATTGAGCTTTGTGCATCTTTCGCTACATTATTTTTAGTTTAAGCTTAGTCTGAGGAGTGTTGACACTCACTGCCAATCCCACGGAATACAGTGTGCACGGGTGAAAACTGTCACACCTGTGCCTCATCCCTCACTCCAGTGAGGGAAACCTGTGTTGGCCTTGTGGTCTTTGTCCTACTTTTCCTTTCTAAAAGGTTTTTTTTCCTCCATGCTTAAAATTGATCAAGCTAATCCCAGTTACTTTTTTTAAAAAAAGAAAAAAGGAAGAAAAAACCCAAACATTACAAAAGCACTCCAAAACATTTGGGATTTTGTTCTTTGCATTTTTCCGCTGTACTTGCCTGATCTGCAGACATTCTTCTGCAAAGTATTTTTGATAGGAACTGAGAAGCAACTTGCTCTGCACTGAGAATTCATAACTAAATGTTCTTTTTTTAGTATTTTGCTTCTTCAAGCACATTTAAATTCTAACATTTGAAGCACCTGATTAATTTTTTCAGAATGTTGGAAACAAGTTATCCCCTGGCTGAGATCTTATACAAAACATTTCAGCCTGCAGCAAGCTTTTCTGTTTAATCTGGAGTTTTTGTAAACCCTCAAAAAATCAGGTTTATAATTGAAGTGACAGCACAACCCTAATTGTAGCATTGCTGGCACACCTCCACAACCAGAAGCATACATTGCTGTCATTTTTAAGAAAAAAAAATAAGCCCTAGTATGTTAGGGAGTGGACTTTATGCTTCCTGCAGTTTTCTGCAATTTTAGAGAAATCTGAAAATTACAGTTTGTTGCACTGAGGGTGGACTATCTACAATTGGCATAAGGCAAAGTGATTCAATTTGAGGCAGTGATACTGTGTAGATTAGCCTGAGGTGACAGAGTGGCATAATAAATTTTAAAAGTGTGTTTGTACCGTTTAGGGCCTTGTGTTTTCTCAGGTGGAATAGCTGGGTATGTTTGACATGTTTTGAGGTGTTTTTTTGTGTACAATAAAAGTGTCTTGAAATTTCCAGTCACATTTTGTACAATGAGACGTATTTCCAGTAAAAGGAAAAAAAAATAAGGAGCAGCTTTCTTGATGACATTTCATGCACAACTGTGAGTTGTTGAAGAAAAATAAAAATGCTCTGTAATCTTCCATCAGACCTAAGGGCCTGAGCTGCTGGGTGGTCCCAGGGACACAGTATCCTGCCAGTCAGATTTTGCATTGAATAGTGACAGATTTGGGGAGGAGAACGTACCAGTGTCATCTCTTCTCATGCATGTCTCACGATACTTGTTAGCATATGAATGTGTAATTCTTTATATTCTGTAATTCTCTGTGGTGTGACACCTCTAGCCTTGGGACTCCAGGTCCTTGGCAGGCACATAATTGTACATTAGATACTGGCTGTTATTTTCAGTTGTCAGGAGTGACAAGTGGAGCAGAGTATCAAAATAGTCACATCTTAATGAGTGGGGGAATGAAAAAGTACTTTGAAACGGCTTGTATTCAGCTCAACAGCCGGACGTCGTGGCTGTGAGGACAGTTTAGGGATCTCTGCTAACACTTCTCAATTACCTGAGGTCTAACCAAACTAGAAAAAACACCTTACACAGCTTACCAGGACTAGTGACCTTTGCCTTGCACTTGTGTGACTATAAACCTTCCTTGCCCCTGCCAGCAAAGCTTCTTCTGCCCCTGGTTCAGTGTGAGGAGCAGGGTGCAGACAGTCCCAGCCTGGCCCCACTGAAGCCCACCCAGGGCTGGCAGAGCTGGCTTTGTCTGGGCTGTAGTGCATGGCAGAAGGTGCCCACTGCACAGTGCTGGAATTTGCAGAGCTCTGTGCTGTGTCCCAGCTCTCCGTCCTGTTTTTCCCGATATATGCCAGATACACAAAGGCACAATACTGTGTTAGCAGTTGGACACCCCTCCTCCCCGTGACGGAAGGGAAGCTGTTGGGTGAGTGTTTGCAGAAGGTAAATGGTGACCTGGTCTTGGAAGAGTCTCTTCTGGCCCAGATTGAGGTCTGCCTGTGCAGAGAGAAACTTAAATTGCAGATGCTATTGGTTGTACTGCTTTGTTGTAGGGACATTTTGTCATTTAACATCTGTTAATCTAAGATATCCCCCAAGTATCCTCTTAAAAGGGCACATAAGTGACAATATAAATTAAGGTTCTTGGCACTTCAGGCAAACCTGCATGTATTTAATAGTTTAATTGCACTATTATGAATTTATTGTTGCATTGCTTAACATACTTTGATAGTTATACAGCAAGAGTCCTGCCCCTCAGATCAAATAGCTCCCTCACAGTCCCCATGGGGAGTTGTTCAAACCATATTTGGTTCTCCCTTGAAGAGTAAATGGGGCATACACATGACAAAAATGACTGTAAACACACCAGTCTGCATCACTTCCACCAGCAGTTCTCACTGGTGTTATCTCTGACACTCAGGCTAACTTTTTGTAACCATCATGCAACATCATGAGTAATAATCTGTTGTTAACACACTGTCCATCAGAAATGTTTACTCACAGAGTGACAGCCAACACATCTGGACTACATACCGTGTTTGATCTGGAATTCCAGACTCACTCTGCTGTAACAATGACAAAAGCCTGCCATGGCTGTGCAGTTCAAAGCATAAAATATAAGGACTGTGTGATGTCTGATGTAATTTAAATATTTATAAAAATATTGGCTATTCTAAAATACATACTAACAAATATTGTCTAAAAATTATTACCATTTGTAATACCACCTATAAGTGTATTTTTATGGTGTAATTGGTACTACAAAGTTAGAAAGGCCTTTTCTGAACTAGATTTTTTAAGTGTACTGTTTAGTGAATGCGCTGTACAGTAGAGCATAAAATATCCATAAAGTCTATCTTAGTGCTTCTAGGAGAGGTCCTGTGTCAAAGCACTCAGTTTTGAAGCCCAGGTATCTCCACTGTCATCAAAGCTGTATTGATGTAAATCAGGGATAGCAATTGCTGTATGCCGTGCATTATTGCAGTGAAGGCTTTTCAGATACTGACTAAATCTTTTGCAGATGTAGAGGGGGACTCTGTAGACAGCTCTCTTACCACCTGGGTGCCTCACCCAGGGCTTTCTGTGGGCCACAGTATTCCTCAAGGACTACTGCATCCATCCTCTTCTATGTGCTTCTCCAGCTGCCTTTAGCACCCAAAAGGAAAGGGCAGCTTAGCCCCAGCCTACCTTGGTCCCTCTTACAGCAGGTCCAGAGCAGTTCACCTTGAAAATAACCTGTTGTGGGTTTGGACCAGACAGAAAACATTTGCCCTCAAGCTGTTAAGTGGATAAGCTAACCCTGACCATTTACCCTATTCATACCCCTAGTACTGTCAGAGTTGCAGGTGCATTTTCCTCTGGGAAGGAGCCATAACCTGTATCTTTCTAACCATGACCTGTATCTTTTACAGTAGACTATTGTTGTACCTACAGGATACAGGTGTAATACTTGTCTGTGTGTAGAAAACAGAGTTTGCAATCTAATAAGATTTATATTTGAAGTAATTTTAACACTTAGTGAAAAGATCATAATTTAAGATCAAGTCATTCAGTAAATTGTTTCCTGGGACATAATGGGTTTGTTTCCTTCCAAAAAAAAAAAAAAAGAAAAAGCTCCTAAAGTAGATACTTGTTTTCCCAATGTAAGTAGAGGAGAGCAGGGATATAGCAATAACTGGCATGGGACAAGACAGGAGATAATGACTATTTCTCTGGATCAATTTTAGCAGGATACTGTATAATGAGGTTTTTTTTGTAGGCTGAAGAAGTCTGAAATGCAGATGTTTCTTGTTTAAGGTGAAGAATCAAATAGTGCTTGGTGGTTTATTTAGAATGATGCTGTAAGGCAAGAAAAAAGCACTCTTGCATGTCACATGAAAAAAAGATCAAATAGACATTTCATGACTGGAAAAATGAGTACTAAAGGGGCTTATAAGTCAGAAAAAGTAGTTATGCAGACTTTTCTCCCAATTCTTCCTTTAATGATCACCCTCCTTGCTAGAGGAGCTCCACCTTTAGACAAAAATAATCATGAAAAGACTGTAATTTATATTAAATTATCCCTTGAATCTACTGTTTTTCATAAGCCTACGTGTGTCATTTTGCAATTATTATGCATTCTAAGTGAAAAGGATATTTGGTGTGTTTTTTTCCTTTGGACTTTTACACCCCAGGGGAAGAGCCTGTTTGGGGATTTTCACAGCACTCAATGATTTACAAGGTGCACAGGAAATATTACGTTACAGAGAAAAATTTAAAAGTAATTTTGGCATCTAATGGAAATTAGAGCTTTACTTTTAAAGTGATTCTGAATTAACAGACACTAAGGAAGATACTTTAAAATTAAGAAATGGTGTGCAGGTATTCTGTGGAAGGACCTGATTCATGTCACAGGCTGAAGTAAGATCCTTGGAAAACTAGAGCCCTTTCTCCTAGAGAGCCCTGAAGGAGTGTCATGGGTTTCATAACTGTAGTCATGATTGCTCTGGCAGGACCTATCTGCCTTCTTCTGATTAGTAAATAGAAGTTTCTAGAGTGAAAGCAGCTGGACTTGTGGATCCTTCTGTATCAGAAGAGCAGTTGCACTCTAGGTTGTCTGCAGGTGAACTGTTTCTAGAAATTGCACCTCTTAATTGCTGTCTTAGTGTCTTGTAGTTCTAAAATTGTAGATGACTGCATGTCTTGTGCCTTCTCTGGTTTGTGCAAAGAGATATCTGTGAGAAAAGCTGAAATGCAGTGGGCACTCTGACCTTGAAATTCCTGATTCTGAATTTGCAACATGAAAACACCATATGAACGTTGCAACATACACACTGCCACAGCGTTTTGATGACCTCTTGCTTGCTTTCTGCAGGTTATAGTGGTTAAAGTAATGAGGAAGCTGAGAGATGCTATCTTTTATTTCTCTGCACAGAAGGTACTCCTCAGATTGTACTCAGCTGTTCACCTTATAAGTAGGTGGAACTATGCAGGCATAAAGGCATACATTTGATAAATGTAGTAAACTTAAAACTAGCCTTGAGAAAATGACTGAATTCCCTGGGTTAACAAGAGTCCTCTTGTTTATGTTTTCATATATTTCATTGGACAGTTTTTATTTTAAAGCCAGCTGTCACAACCTGATGTTTCACAGCCTTCACTGTTGGAACACGCGTGAGTTCTGGCATCAGTCTGTGTGGAATATCTGTTAGAACAAATGTAGTATCAGGGCATGCCAGCTATGGCCAGTTGCATTTAGTTATAGCCGTTGCTAAATGTACCTGGAGGGTCGGCATTCAGCAGGGAGTGAAGTCAGTTTTGGCATCTCTCTAATAATGCTTTGACTTCAAAACTTGTACCTCATCACATATGTGAGGAAAAAATTACTTTTCTCTCAAAGCTGAGGTAGCTTGCTTTGCTGTGGGACCAGTATAGCTGTGAGGACTCAGTTTGCACTTGGGTCATGAAGGATGCTGCAAAGGCTTAAGTGAAATGCAAGTCAAACTGAAACACTGTAAAAGCCCCCAAACCATTTTCTGCTCCCTGAGTTGTTTCCTTTCACAAATTCTTTCTAGTTACAAGAGCCTGTCTAAGGCTGCAGGACCGTTTCTTGTTGCCCACAGTGTAATTTTGACATTTTGAGGGAGCAGTATGTATATAAAGAGACAAATAGTTAATTAGAAATATTAGAATATATATTAGGCCTAAGTGCAGTCCTAGCATTCAAAAGTGTAGACTGTTCCCCTAAAATAACCTTGTGAGGTCACAGCTGTGGCATAAATGGTCCTTTCTGAAATACGCAGTATGTTCATCTTCTTTGCAGTTGTGACTGTTTGAAGTGAAAGAATCCAATAGTCTGTACTAGACTATTTGCACACAAATCAAGTTGTCATTAATCACTCTCTGAGAGAGTGTGCCCTATGTGGAGTGAATTATTGTCAGAAAACTACAAAGCACATCCAGATCATTGTGCAGGAATAAAAAAATCTTAACAATCACACACTAAATCTAAAGAGTAACATGTAAAGTATTTGGAAAATCAGTAGATTCCAGTCAGTGAGTTAATGTGGGTTTTAAGAGAAATACTGTGATTAATTAATTGGACCTGTTACAGATGTTATGTATACAGGTAGGACAGATAATAAGTATTAAAGAAAAGAAAATATTTCCTTCCACAAATGTAGGAAGGCTGGTCCTGACAAATCCCATTGACCTCATGGTCACATTCAATGAAATAATGGATCGCAGTTAATTTGGGGGCCTGTCTGGTGCTGGGAACAATATGGAGCAAAGCACCTCAGGGTGGTTCTGCTGAGTGTTGTTTGAATACTGTCTGACATTCCTGGGAAGCGCAAGTGTTGCTCCATCTTCTGTCTACTTTTGTAGTTCTGGTCAGATGAAAAATTAGATGTATTTATATCTGATTGTAGCCCTCCTCTTGGGGTGCAAGTAAAGAGCAGGAATTAGTCTGTGTCCTTGGAAGACTGCAAGGGCTGTAAAATCTTAACGGGTCCATTAATGTAACAGAAGGCTAAAAAAAGTCCTTGTTGTTTTTCTTTCCATTCCACATGATAAAAGAAAAGCCATCTTGATCTAAGCATGTTGAATATGCTGAATCACGACCATTGTCAAACCACTGCAAGGGAAAAAGCTGAAACTTCAAAGCAAACCGTGGAATTGCAAGCTGCATGCACCAGTCTGTATCCAAAGATGCCAGATCTGCTTTATGTTCTGGCGTGTTAAAGGACCTCTTACAGCTAAGTTACAAAATTCTGCACAGTTACATATAGATAAAATCTAAATTTGAATACCAATATACTGCTCCTTGATATTTGGCACTGCCTGAGCCAGTTTGGGGCTGATTTGCTTTGGGGAAGTGGCATAGCTGCCCTTGCATAGTTTTGTCCTGGCTTAAATCCTATGAGGAAGACTCAATGCAAATGTGACTTTACTGCTTCCAGGCTTCAACTGGTACCTGCAGAAAGGCCTGCAGAGCTCTGTGAAATCTTGCTGTGTGGGTCAGCACTCTGCCCCATGCACTGCTATGTACTTTTGACATGAGCCAACATTTCTGTGGAGCCCATGGGCCAGGAGCAGTTTTGCAGGAGTAATCCCACCGGTTGTTTGCTTGACACTCGTGCTCTAATTCCATCCTCAGAAGTATTGTTTCTGTGTGAGGGCAGACCTCCATGACACACCTTTTGTGAGTGGAGGTTACTCATGGAAGAAAACATTTAGCAGGATCAAGCCCAAAGACAGGAAACTGTGTGGTCACACTGAATGTAAGCTATGAATCGTGTATGTATTACACTAAGGTTGTATTGAATATTACAGAAGGAAAGCTCTGGAAAACAGAGCACTGAAAGACTCCAACACTGGCAGTGCTTGGGTCTAATTTCAGTCTTTAACCTCTTTCTAGCTGTTCCATTGCCATGTAGGAAAACTGTTTTACATCCACAAGTAGGACAGGCCCTTAAAAATATTTATTTGGGATATTTCAGAGCCCTCTGAAGTAATGCGGAGTTGTGTACACACATCACCATTTTTTGACTGGGATGTGAGAGAGACGACTTTGAAAGGACTTTTTTTCTGATGGATGGAGAGAGATTTCTTGCACTAGAGGATTTTGGTGGTGGATATAACATAAGAGTGCTACAGAATGTCTTATTCTGAAGAAGCAGGAAAATTATAGCCATGATTACTTTTTAATATTAATATGTGTACATTGCAAATAAAAATCATGTCGTAAAATTGTGATGGTAAAGTGAAGAACTTAGTCAAATACGATTTAGATTTCTTTTGGCAGCCATGTATTTTCCCAAGTTCAAATGACAATGTTTTGTCCAAGGAGAAGTCTTTAAGTTTTTGTCTATCTGATCTGAGTGATTTGCATACAAAGGATCTATGGCAAAAAAACCGACTTAAATGTTGGTATTTTTATTGGTTTGAAAAGACTTGCGTCTGCACCCTTCATTTCAGAAGATCAACATCTCTCTCAAGATCTGTAGGTAGATAGCAATTACAAAAAGTGGTTCGCCCACACATACAGTGGCTTAACTCTTTAATAACAGTCATTTTTGCATTAAAAAAAAAGGCATGAAAATATCTCAATCAATACACCTTTGTTGTTCTGCAGTATTTCTTAAGCTCTTCAGGAACATGAGCTGATAGCAGGGTTATAGCAGTACACCTGTGGTGCTCACTCATGTCCACTCACTTGGGGAGGAAGAAGTGTAAAGCCTGAAGAGCTCTAGCTTATTCTGTCCACATTAGTCCTAGAAAAGAAATGAGCTGTTAATGCTTCTACAGCACAGACTACAGAAAAACGATCAATATCTTATGAATGAATAATAAGTTAATTTTACCCTAGCTAATACTGAAGGTAGCATATGGTTTTACATGGGTTGATATGGTTTTATGTGTTTTTTTAAAATATGGTTTTATGTGGGGCTTTAATATGGTTTCGTATGGTTTATATGAGGCAGCATGTATGGTTTTCTATAAACCATGAAAACAAATGCTATTGTGTGAGCTTTCAATGGTATTTAGGTAGTGCAGAGATATAGTTTGTCTTAGACTAAAAGACTCAACTGGAAACCTGCTATTTCTTCGTGTTCTGTCGTTTCACTGCTGTCTTTTACTTACTGTTTCTGTTTACACTTTTGTTAGGTTGCACAAGTATTGATTCTGTGATTTTGGCTCCTGTGGAGTCCCCAACAGCCAAAGACAAAACCTTCAAACATCACCAGGAATGTGTGGAGCATCCTTCGCTTTCATTCCTCTATTAGTCTCTAGTTACTCTTCCATAGGAGTTACAGCACATTATGTATTCCTCAGAGGAATAAAAGCTTTTTGAGTAGGGAAGCTAGCATTCAGCAATTTTTTCACAGAAGACATGAGAAAAGTACTTGTGAAAAACCATAATTCTGGAGCTCTAACTTTTGTCTTATTCATTTTCTCTTGGAACATTTGACTGTTCTCTCCTATTTTAATTTTTTTCCCTCTCACTAATGCTCCAGCACCAAAATCAAAGAATTTGCCCTGAAACCACTCCAAGATGTGCTTTGGTGGAGGAGGAAAAGCCTCTGAGGCTGTGGAAATGTCAGATGGGTGCTATTGAGGTGAAAGGGCAAATTTGCTAATGAAGACTATGGATGATGCAAAGTGTTGCAAAGGTGACATGCAGAAGGTATTTGGTGTAAGGCTTGTTGCCAGAAGTCTTTTTTAGCCCAGTGTAACTTCCAGGTAAGCATGGCAATGAAAAAATCAGAAAACTGAAGAAGAAAGAACCCCAAAACCCAAACCAATTAATTTAAAATCTATTTTATAAACATAATTTGAAACATTCTTCAGTATCATGATAGGATCAATACAGGGGGCACAAGTATATGGATGTGTTTGTATATTTATGTTCACTTTTTTTTTGCTTTTTACTTCTGTTCCTGGCATTGCCATCTGTGTCCTGTGTCTCTTATTGCCTTTCATCCTGTACTTACAAAGATTTTGGTTTTGCGACCTCCTTTTTATGATGCAAATGTTGGATTCCTAGTGCAGTCTCAGGCTTAGTCCTGATCTTAGGTTACGGGAAGCCCCTGCTATGAATCAGTGGTTATAATCAGCACTTGTAAATGGAGAAATGGGGGAGGACATGACAAAAACCTCAGATGCACTGTGGGTGTTTTCCCCCTTTAAACTGGCATGAGTTTTTGTAGCTCTTATCTATGGTGGTTCCTAAGAGTTAACTTTTAAAAGACCAGCTATCATGTTTGGCAAAGTGGATTGCAAGATGGACTTTTCTTAAGGCAGAAGAACCCTGTTTGTTGTTTGAACTTGAATATCATTTGAAGTTGGGTTGGTTTTGGGTTTTTTTTTGGCCTCTTGGGCATAAATAGAGCAGGTGTGTGTTTGCCACAGGCCACAGCTCAGGAAAGCTATGTCAAAGCACAATGAGGTCATTGTGAAACATCAGTATTCTTCCAGAGACCTGGCTGTTACAGACAGGAATACTTAAAGATCTGTAGACTGGATTGCAGATGATAGACAGAAAAGACTTCAAGAAAAATCTTTGTCTGCCTAATTGTGTTTGCCCAGTGAGAACTACATCTTATCCCCCACCTCTGAACAAGCTGTTTGAAGCAACTGTGTTGACAGTGAAGTGGGTTTGCACACGTCCAGTGTTAGGTTGATCTCTGAGTGCTAAGGAAATCTGGTTTCTTTAAACAAATTCTTCTACATGTGAACAAGGTGAATATTTTCATTGTAAAGTGTGCTTTGACTTTGAGTGTGTCAGGAAATACTGTACCCACTAAATGATTATTAAATGGAAAGCGGGGAGGAGTTCCCAGGCATTATGGAGCCAGGTTCTACAGCTGGGCTCCTAGCTGACACCGACAGCACTTAGCCAGGAGTGGAAGAATATGTTGTATAACTCACTGGCTCTACCAAGTACGTCGTGGTACTCTGCAAATAAACTTTCTATCAAGGTATTTTTGGACTTCTGCCTCAAACCAAGCGGATAAGGAGCATTTATGGCTCTAGCAATAAAATTCTGCAGATGTTCTTTTTTCTATGTGCAGTACTAAAAAGGAAAGCTGTGCTATGCTTTTATCAGATCAACTTGAAATCAGTACAAGTGTAGCTTAGGGTTGGGATTTATGTTTTCGCAGCAACATACCTTTTTGCTCCAAGAAGGCTTTCAGTGTTTGTGCTTAAAGTCCCACATTAAGACCCCCAAAGTGACAACAATATGGTTTTCTTTGTGAGATTTGAATGTCTGGATTAGGTCACTTCACTCTTTTATAGCTTTAACCAGCTTCAACTTGTACTGTGGTGACACACATCTGCTGACTCGATGGATCAGTGCATTAAGCTTCAGGCTGACTGGTGGGCCATGCTTGAAAGACTTTTGGCATGTGCTGGTGCCTGCATTTTTCACCCTTGACTGAAAGCATATGCTTCATACAATTGAGACAGTGTTAGCATGTGGGTCTCAGGCAGCCTCCTACACATCTGGCAGAGCCTGGCCCTCCTTCCAGGTGAATCATCTCTCCTGGGAGGGTGGCTTGCAGCACTGTGGCATCTGCAGAGTGGCAGGAAGTGTCTGAATTCATCTGAGAGTGATTTTTATCTTCACATGCTTTTCCAATTTCATCAGGCCCCTCATGCTACATTCCAAGTGACATGATTAAACCTGCCAAAGACAAAAGGAGGCTGATTGATAAAAATTATCTCTGACCCTTCACAATCTGTCATAGCTTAAGATAGTACTAATAATAGTAGTAATGATGGAATGAAATAAGTGTTATGCAAAGGAAATTATTATTGTTTGAATAATATTCTGTAAAACAGGATTACTTCCTTGCTTTTGTTTCCCTTTTATCAGCCAAATTAACTTGTCATCAGCATAATAGAAGAATGGACTGCATAGGATTATAAACTTTACATTGACTTTTAAGTGGCACTTTACTGTGATTCCTATTGTCTTGGTTTTATTTTAACATTTAAGTTTGAAGGCACAATAAAGATGCAGACCAACACCAAAGGATCAGTTTTCACAGTGGAGGTCAGACATTTAGGCAGAGGTGTTTTTTAACAAGGAGTGTATGGATCTGTTTTTCTCAATATGAAAAGAAAATCTTTCAAGGAAGGTTCTAAACATAACTGGTACTACACAGCAAATAGAATATTTTATAAGCACAGAACATAAAAATATTTTTATTCTTTGGTCTGCTATGCTAGACCAGGCACTTGGGTTATATTTCGTTCCAGCCAAGCATCTGGACTGATACAGATGATCTGTAAGAACGGAGATTAACTCTTTGTACCCTGAGATGTGTTACAGATCTGTTGCATTTGCTGCCATTTCAGTTTTGCCAGTAACAAAAAGTTCTTATAGAAATATCAGTCTCTTGTCTTTTTTAGAAACTACCCTTTATTTTGCCAGAGGAAAATGAAAAATACTTAGACTAAAAAGCATATAGCTATTTTGAAGTACAAAAACTAGCACCTCTGTGTAAGTTACAGTGCAAAGACAACTATGCAAATTTAGTTCTTGGTTACTGTGGTGTTAATGATGGGTAATTCTGTTGATCTCATTTGAGTTCTTTTGAATTAATGTATCTAGTGAGGGCAGAATCTGACCCACTCGACTTTGATGTGTGCTCTGCTCTGTCAGGAGCTGCGAGCTTCTTTTGAACAGATGCCTGTGTTCTGCTGATATGCGGGGTCATTAAAAAGATCAAGATGACCAAAGCTAAGACGTTCAGATGGTTGCAGACAGCTGCACTTTGCCTCTGCTGGCTACATGGGGTGGATTCTCTATCAATTTTCCCTGTGAGGTTAGGTGTGTGGGAGCATTTTGCATACTGACCACTGCCAAGCCCCAGCCCCATGTCTGGATGTACAAATCTGGGCAAAGATTACAAGTTATGGCTCTTCCTGAAAAAGCAGGAGGTTCCCATGTGTCATATAGAAGGAAATCCATGCAGGGCTTTAGCTAGGCAGGCTATGAGAAAGTTGTAGGGCTTTTCCCAGAGAGACAAGGTAGCAAATAAATAGTTGCTGAGTGTGTTGTTTCTATACTTAACAAAGGTTTGGTGTTTAGTGTGTCCTGTAAGTACAGGACTTTGCAGTTTACTGCTACCACAGCAAAGCAGCTGGTCACCAAGTAGCTGAGTCAATGTTAGCCTGAAAGGCTTCCTTCCAGATATTTTTTACGGAGGAGTTAAAATTGCCCAGGATTCTAAGTTATCCTCAAATGATTGTAGTGAATACCAGCTATCAATGTAATCAGGATAGAATACTTCAAATCCCGCCAACTTGCTAATGAGAAGCTTCTTCAGGGCTCTGATGGTCATACCTTGCTAAACCCCAAAGGTTTAATTTTACCTGTTCAGTGTTGTTTTCATCCCTTTTTATCTCCTTACTGCTATAATAGGTACTTTATTTCAGCGTACGCTTCAGTAGATTGCACCAGTGTGCATATGTTCGTTTTGTGATTTTTTTTTCTTTCTTTCAAAGCCTATTGGATATAAGTGAATGATGTTATTGCTTATATACAAGTACATATGTAGGCAGAAAGGCATCATCCAGCATAGTAAATAGGGGGTTTATTTCTCAATGCAAATAAAGTTCTGCAGCTAAATTTAGCTCGAAATATTGAATGCTTGAAATGAAAGCAGGATTCACTGTTTGGACAGTGAAGCACAATCTGCTTTTTTTTTTTTTTTTTTTTTTTTTTTTTTTTTTTTTTTTAAGAAGTCATTACACACTTGGGATCTTTCCCAAACATGTTTCTGATTCATGGACTCTGTGAAGGCATTGGGATGGGGCTCTGAAGAGCAGGGCCATCATTTGGATATGGGTTGGCTGGGTTACATAGCTATGACTTTTTTTCTGTGTGAGCCCAAACACAAGCAGTGACTTCAGCAGTGCTGTGGGGTAGGAGGAAAGGCTGCTGCACTTTCCCCCAGCAAATCCATTCCAGCTGAAAAGTTAACATCCCAGTGATGAAACTGGGCCACATTTAAAGCACTGTGGTAGAGTCCTGTGGCAGGGCAGCTAAATAGGCTCTCATTTGGACCTGTATGGTTTTCCAGAAGAGAAGGACAAAGTTGGCTGGCACTTGATCCTTCTCTTGGAAAGCCTCCTTCATTAAGTAGTTGCTGATAGGAGGTGTCGTTTGGCAGTTATAAAGGCTGGCAGTTGTAGATAGGTCTCTGCAAAGGCTGTAGGCCAGAGGGAAGCCAGGAGGGGATGCAGGTGGAGGCATGCTGAGGCAAAGCCTGACAGGACAGCACTCGGCAGTCAGACCTGAGTGCCACTTGCCTGTCTTGTCCACTCTGCAGCCAGGCAGGTAAAACTGTCTGATCTTTAGAACTGCTGCAGTGAGTTGCACTTATGGCAGTCTGTCCATGTAGTAGTCATTGTCTTTTTTCCCCACACCAGTTACGGTGCAGGGGTTTTTTTTAATGAGTCAGTATTTCTTGCCAGTCAGCATTTAGCAGCTTACACAAGAATGTAAAGACATACAAACACTGTGTTCCTTGCATTCATTCAACAATAATTCTCTTTGAGATAATTGTAGTAAGTCATAAAGATATACTTCATTTTTGGCAGAATTGTTCCGTACCTGAAATAAGAGTGGAACTGCACTTTTTTCTCTGAAAACAAATAGAGTTGTTTAAGAATTCCTATTTCCAGTCTTACTGACCCAGCTTCTGTTTTTTTTTGTCTTATGCTCAAACTTGGAATCTCCTTTATACAGCAGGGCTTTCCTTCTTTACTTGTATGCCTTAAGATTGTCAAGGTAAGATTATTTTAGATCAGGAAAGGTTGGGATATATACAAATGTTCCTATATATTCATGTGGGTGAATTTACATGTCCAACACTGCATGTTGTTAACAATGAATGTATGCTTCTTTTTATTTCTCAGTTGCACAGGTTGAGAAATGAGTGTTTGTGAGGTGACGCTGTATGTGTAATTGTGAGGTAATGGAGCAAAATGTAACATTCTTGCTGTATTTCTTGGCACTTGTCTTTAATTGTAACCATAACAATGAATTGATTAATTTGCTAAGTGCAAGGACCGTGCTAAAACTTACTCCCCCATGTTTCCAAGTGCCTTTGCCACTAAGCAACAGTCTTTTTCCAGCTTGTGTTCTCCTTGCTTGGTAAAAAAGTCTGACAAATAGGTGCTGGGTGTGTGTGTGTGCATGCATACACATGTGCATGTGTTTATTTTACTCTCATTTAGAGCCATTAAGAACTTGATCCCATGAGGTTCTGAGCATTTTTATTTCCTGCCAGCTTTTCAGGGGGAACACCTTGTAGAAGGCATTTGGCCTTGATGATAACACTTACTGCAGAAGGAAAAAAAAGTGGGGAGGATGAGGGTGGGGGGGAGATGGGAAAGAGTGAGTGAAGGATCATGACCAAAAGCAGTGAATCCACCATCTTCTTTCTGCCTGCCTGGTGTGTTTGCTGCCATGAGATTCAGGGCGGCCAACCAGCTTGGAGACAGGACTTTACACAGGTTAATAGGCGTGCACAGCTTTTATCTGCCACTGCCCTCTACTGAATAGAATATGAGAGATGGTTTTTCAGCTATCTGTTTCTGCAATAATTTCAGTCTTGAGGTCTCTGAGACTCCATTAGAACAGACAGGAGAGGTCACGTACTTCTGGACATCTTTACTTCTTTGCAGGAAGTGATATCCAGCCTTCAATCATGTAACGCAAAGGCGTGGAGCTTGGGCAAAACACTCCTACTAATGTTCAAATCACAACACCATTTAAACCCCTTCTATCCTGTGCATGTAGAATTAATAGCTCTCAAGTCAATGCATGCAATGTATGCCTAGCTTTAGGAAATGTCACCAACTTTTTACCTAAAGAAACCGAAACAAAGCACTAGGCAGCCTGTAAGTAGAACAAAGTTTAATTTTCCTGTAGCGTTCCAGTTTGTAAGAAATTATTAGCGTTCCAGTTTGTAAGAAATTATTTTAATAAATTAAAGAGCAGCAGTTGTAGCTTCTAATTTCTTTGCTTTAGACAGTTTAAGGCAAAAAGTGTATTTGTATTTTTTTAACCTCTGACGTGGAACAAAATAGTGACTGAAGCTAAATGTGGCCCAGGCTTCTTTAGGGAAAAACTCTCAGGCTCGCTATTTCATCAGCTTTCCCTTTAAGTAAAGCAAGGGACACAATTTCTTGGTGAAACAACAGAAAGCAGTAAGAGCTTAACAGGGCCCTCCAGGTAACATGAAAGAGTGCCTCAGTCATCCTCTGTCTTGTTACTCTAAACACCAACTGCATTGTCTCGAGTCGTTTTCCCTTGCGGGAACACTTAGCCTTACCAAACAGAGCTCAGCCTTACAGGTACATTCCCACCAATTAAAGAGGAGGGGTTCCTCACAAGTGCTGCCAATGCACCCACCTAGCTTGAGCGAGGATTGCCAAGTACAACAAACAGTGCCAAAGCGTGTGGTGGTTTCAGGCTCCGCTCCAACGGGGACCAAGATGAGACACTCAGTCACAACTTAGCCTTTACATACAGCCAAATCTTTGTGTATTCCCCTGGATTATTCTTGGAGCCATCCTCATAATGTAAGGTATACCTGAGTGGCTTCTGGCCTCATCTGCTGGCAGAGCTCCAGCCCGGGACAGACTGGGCAGTGGTGCATGCTTTGGGTTGAGGCTTAGTTTGGGGCTTACCGGTTAGGTCGGCAAGTCTGGTTTGTGGCTATCAAAATTGAGATTCTCTCAAGGTTTTCAGCTGTGAAGCATATGAATTCGGGGCCTTGCAAAACACCAGCCTCCCAGAAGAGAGAAAATAGGTACCTTCCAGTCTTGGATCTAACAAAGAACTGAGGGTGGGGTTTGGACGAAGGTTCAGATCTGTATTCTCTGTTTAGTTTCAGCATTGTGGTTTTGGACCATCAGTAGTGGTAACATACAAATGATTTTTCACTCTAAAGAGCACAGTAAAATGCTATTATACTTGTTAATCTTCTTTTTTATATCTTGCCAAGTGAGGACTGCTACACTGCAGCTGGCATAGTGGAGGTGCCTGTGTTTTTTGCCATTCTTTGTTCATGGGGGAATGAGGACAGTTTTCTGTACACAGAATTCTGCCTTTCCCTTAAAACATCTGAGTCACACAGCTGTTTCCCAGTTAAATCACAGATTCAATCTTACTGTACATTAAGTTGTGTTATGCAACACAGGCTGGCAAACTTGTCCACTGATACAAACTGCACAGAGGAATCTGAAGATGGACAAAATCCCATTCCTCTCAAAGGTTTACTCTTTTTTGTATCACTGACACTTCCATTATAAGCCCCTGCCTTGATTTGCAAGAGGTTTGGTTACAGTAGGCTCTGCCAAAGAGTGCTTTGAAATCTCCATAAACCTCTGTAACAGAGCCCAGAGTAAAAGATGTTCCCATGTGCACACCATGACACCTCGGGCTGCCACAGCTGTGAACCTGCCTTGCCAGGCCTCTCTTGGTGCTGCTGCCACTGCGTTTAGACCCCCAACAAAGAGGAAGGCAGTGGGTGCTTTCCACTGCTGCTGCCTCTCCCTGCTTTGCTGGCAGAGGCCGCGTGTCCTGGTTTACATTGGCAGAAGCCAGCATAGCTCAGGGATGAATTTAGCCCTTGGCACTCCTTAGAGAGCTGACTCAGATGACTGCACATGAAAACTACAAGCTGGTCTATTATTTAATTCTCCTGAATGTCCAGATTTTATTATTTTAAATTTTACTTTTTGTAAAGCTGTTTTTGTGTTTAGTGGGACAGCCTTGCTGTTTGACTCCCTGGGCTGTCCTGGAGTTATTATGGGAATAGAGTAGTAATAGTATTCACCTATACAGCACCTTGTCTCGAAGGATCTCAAGCTCTTCACAAAAAATAAATCCAACCCTATCAGTGGGACAGATGATAGGTAATATCCACTATTTGTTATTTGAGAAAAGGAAGGTATGGAAATTTTACATGGTGTGCTCAAAAGTGCATAGCAGATGAATTTCAGAACTAAGACAGAAGTTAAATACCACATTTCCTTTCTCTGAAATTTGTGGGCAAAAGGATGACCTCTGGATTTCTTTTCTTCTGCCAGCTGCTTCTGTGAATCACATTAAGGTGCAACTAGATCAGTTTGTGCCTTGTACTTCTTTTGAAATTGATTGATTATCTTTGAATTTCAGCTCATAATCTGAATTAAATGTCCTTCTGGTCTTTGCTTTGAGGAGGAAAGCTTGAAAATGCATCCCAAGTATAGATTTGGAAGGTATGGTAGTTTCCATAGCAGCAGTTCGTAGGCAGTAGCTCTGGAACATACCTGCACTGCTCAGTGTGCTGCTGGCAGTGTCCAGTGCTGCTGAGGGCTTGATCCACAAAATCCAGCTGTGGGAAGAAATGGTCAGAATTCAGGCAGCCTGTGTGAACAGATACCCTGTATCTGCTGTGCGTGTGTTAGTCGGGAGTCTCAGAAAGGACAAAGGAACCCCTGCTGACAAATCCACACCTAGAGAAGAATCCTCAGTTAAGTATCAAATACCCTTAAGTAAAAGCTTGGGAAGACTTGTGCTGTCCGAACTAGGTGCCACGGTCATGATGTCAGTGTGTTCTGGGAGGATTATACCTTACATGGTAGGAGGTGTCTTTTCAGCAACCAAGTGTTATCTGTGCCTGGGTCTCCACAGAAACGGAGACTCCTTGCACCATTTCTACACGCTTGCAATTTTGCAGCATGCAGCACATTCCTTAGATTTTGAGGCAGAAAAACTGGAGTTTGTCTTTCATGTGTGAATTCTTTGGCTTTTGGAGAGAGCTCTGGACAAAGACAGGAGGAAATAGAGGTTTGCTTCAGAAATAAAATTCTGCTGTCCTTGTTGCCATTTCCCTGTGGAAGTGCCTGCTGCCAACTCTGCCTCTGACACACAATTTCTATCAGAAGCAGAATTGGTTGGGGCAAGTTTGTGACTGTAGCTGGCATTTCTGTCATTCCGTGTGCTGAATGCACAGCCTCTCCCTGTATCCTGGGTGTCTGAACACATTAGGAACATCTAGGGGAGGAGGGCCTTGGCAGTGAGTGCCAGAGGGGGAAAGCCACAGGCACAGCCTTAGTGAGCAGAGTTCACTGTTCCTCCTTTCTGAGGACACTTTGTTGAGACTGTGGGGGACATGCCTGAGAGACACCATTGGCTAATACAATCTATGAGTTAAATCTAACTGCTAATGTGAGATTTCTATGAGGCTATAAAAGTTTTTGTCTAAATTGGTCTTGCATGCAACATGCAAGTGTACCAACTTCTTCAAAAATCTTAATAGAGGAAACTGAAATCAATGGATTAGTTTGCAGTGCAGGGACTCCATTAATTGTTCTAATAACTTGACTGAAGAATTACCCTGCTATTCAGTAGTGCTTGAGTTTGTTTCTTAATCCAATCACCTCATGACTGCTCTCTAAGCTTTCTCTTTCCTCTTCTCTTCTTAACATGCAATTAAAATGAAACTCTCCTGTATTATTATGGTAAATTATATGGAAGTAAGAGAAAAACATATTTTTCAAATGTCAGTGCTTTGCTCACTCCTGTTAGCTGAACTGTATTGCTTTGATAATTTAGTTGAATTCCTTGAATTTATGACAGCACGTGATTTTTCCCCTTACTAGTAGAATAAGTGAACGTTCAGTAATTAATAGGTCTAATTATGTTTGTCACTGACAAAGATGGGGTTTGCTCTTGCTTTAGATAGCCATGCAGGTCTCTTTGCTGCATCTACTGAAGAAGACACAAACAGGTAAGGGGAAGCTGCTAAGCTACAGAAATTTTTCCTTTCTGAAATTTCCAGGTTTCTGCCATAATTAATTCTCAGTATTAAATATAATATATGATATAAAAGTCCAAATTAATTGGGGGGGAAAGAGGTGCTTTCAAAACAAAATTTCTGTTCAAGATAAGTGATTAATTCCAACTTTTCTATAAGGCTGTCTAATGCCATGCTGCTAAAACATTTGGTTTAGACTAAGTTCCACTAAAACTCCTGCAGTTTAGAAAGTTTTTAATACTTCTGTGACCTGTTTTAGAAACATACTGAAAAGTTTCTGTAATTTAAAATTACAGAATTCTATTGCTCATGAAGTTTGAACAAATGACAGTAGCTGGATCCCAGGCAGGCCATGCTGCCAAGCTGCATAAATGTCTTCTGAGCCCAATAAGCCGTGACTTGGACCTCCATGGGCTTTGGAGCAGGCTCTTTGTGTCTTAATTCAGGGCAGCAAAGCCTTTGCATACCTCTGAATGGGGTTCTGTAAAGATGGCTGCACACTACGAAGCTGGCCAGATGCTGTGATTTTTGTGATGAGGGTAAATATCTGGGATGAATTAAGGTGGATTAGTCAAACTACCTTGATACAGTTGCCAAGCATTCAAAAGTGAAAGACTGCCGCTGAGCCACAAGACCCTTACCACAAGCAGCGCCATGCTACTGTAACTATTATTTATATGAGTGCAGTGGGAGGTATCTCTTAATAACCAGATTAGTACAGAGTTGCTTAATGACTTCACATGCAAATAGATAACCATTAAACTCTGTAGGACTAAGAACCATGTCCCCAGCAAACTTGGAAGTTGTCTGTCTTCTTAATGGACTGTGAAAGCCAAGCCTGGGGCTGAATCGCAATGTGAAGTGGAAGGAACCATTCGAGAATATGGATCTGGATTTTAACTTAAGCCATTCTCCTAATTAGTTACGTCTTTGAGTTATCTGCTTTGTAAACATCCTGTAGATGTTCACACAAGAACAACAAATTTCCATCAAGTCCTGCACTATGAAGGGGCTTCTGTGTGTTTAATGGTTTTTATCTTTGCTTTCATAGGAGACTAATATGGAGTTCAATGGGAACATACTGTGAGAGAGTTCTAGTGGAGTCCTGCTTCTGGGCTTATGGGCACAAGACTTCTAATACTGCAGAATTTTTGTAGTTTTTCTGTTAGCTGCATTTGTATTCTGAGATAAGCAAAAACTGTATTCTGAAACTGGCCCGCTGGAAGGAAAGGTGGGGGTGTCTGTGTGTGTGACACTGAGAATGGGGAAGAGGTGGAGACTTTAGTCAGGTCTTCAGTACTCCCTGGAACTTCAGATACATGCCATACTTTTTTATCTTGTAAACTTAAAAGAGCACAAATAGCAATGAGAATGACAAACGGCATAAATCGCAGATTGCAAGATTTGCAGTAGTAGGGATTTTGTAAGAAAACACGAAGCTGCAGATTTGGTCATGTTATTGGAACACACATTATTTAATGCATATTTCTGTTCTAGTATATGAATACATTTTTTTTCAGGCTAGAATTGAGTATTTTGATACAGAGCCTTAGCAGACCATAGTCTGTAAGAGTTAAAGACAAGGTCATCAGGCCACAGGGCATCTTCAGTTTCATCCTTTGAAAATAGGTGAGCATATTAAAAAGATGTAGGAGAGTTTTTATAAGTAAATTTTACTTCTGTAACAAGACGTTTATTTATTGTCACTTGTTTTTATTAGATATTTCAGTTTTCAAATAACATTAAAAACAAAAGCCTCTGAAAAGGACCCTTGCCTGTAGCTGGAAGCATAATCTCCCCTTTTCTCTCTTTCTCTCTCCTCTCTCTCATTATATGCTGGCATGAACACTCTGACATTGCTAATTGCCTCCACATTACACTGGCTGAATTCCAACGGTAGTGGCATAAAAATTAATGAACAAGACAGAGCTCACACATAAGGAACATATGGTGCAATAGCGGTCAATTGCATTCGAGTTTAAAATAATGTCTTGAGAGAATCATGATCAAAGCAGTTTCACAAAATGAAAAGGGCCAGATTCTACTTGTGCTATGTATCTATGCTACCTCACTGTCCTCACTGAGAGTGTGAATGTGAACAAGGAGATTCCCCAAACTGTAAATAGAGAATGCCAAAAAGTTGTTTCATTTGCAAATGTAGTAGGAATTTCCTCCTCTATTCTTACTTAAAAAAATAGTATGAGTTAATTTTCTGCTGGAGAGCAAAGCTAGAGAAAAAATGCTCTTTGAAACAGAGAGAATTCTTCAAAGATGTTATCACTGTCTCTGCTAACAGTGCCTTCACAGTGCAAACTATGCAATTTACAGAAAGGTGACACAGTTATTTCCCATTATCCTAAAATGTGGAATTTAAAGTTAACACAAGTTAGTTTTATCTGTGTATATGCTTCTCGCAAAATCCAGATTTCAGGGCAATTAAGATGGTGTTAATACAAGGTACTCTCAAGATTCTTTCAAATTGAAAGCTTACTTAAGATTAATGTTAAAATTCAGGTTTTATTCTCTTGCCAAAGTACATGCTAGCTAACCTCTTGTTAACATTAATGGGTGTTAAATATTTGCACTCAGAGGAAAATAGAGCCCAGATATGATACAAACTGCTTATATTACATAATATAAATAGGCACTGCTTGTTTAACAGCTTTTACTGCCTTATTGTGGAACAAACTTACAATAGTATTGCAAGGTCTTAAAATATAAATGATTGATTTTTATTATGCTGGTGATTCCCTATGCTGGTGTTCTTTGTCTCGTGAGATTTGAACACTAACTTTAACTTATTTGGGACAAGTCCTACAAGAGTTTAACGAATGACCCAAATAAATCGCTGTATCAGTGCAGAGTCCATATAGATGGAAAGGGGCTTTGTATCACTTCAGTGCCTGTCTCGTCAGGCAGATGAGGTACTTCAGCCCATTCCCCAGGTTAGAGCAGCCTGGGTGTTGCCCAAACTGAAATGTGGCTGCAGATGGCCCCGCTGGGTCATTACAGCCACTGGAGACAGCTGGAATGCAGAAATGCTCAAGCCAGTCCCCAGTATGCCTCCTGCTACTCTGCAGGAATTTCTTTGGGGCTAACTTGCACTGGCTCATAGCCATTTCTGCTTTAACTCCTAGCAGGATGAAGGAGAGTTAGAACAGCTTATTGGGACACTGGGAATGAATGGTAGATGGTTCTTTATCTGTCTGGATTTGAATCTTACCTGGATTTGGGTTTGTCTCTACTACTTAGTGTGTGTTTCTCAAAGAATTACTGAACCATCATTTTGGTAATCTAATCCTGAAGCAGCAATTCCTTCTCATTTGGATTCTCAGAATATGATATAATGTTGATTTCAGTTGAGCTTTTATGTACTTATTTTAAGGTTAAATAAAATAGTTGATTTTAAATTTGGAGCATAGTTTTGGGTTTTGCTTAAGATACACTACAAATTATATTTTAATAGAAAAATCATGCAATAGCTGAGCCGAGTTCAGTGCAATATAGTGGCTTCAGCATAACCCTTTGCATTTACAATGCAATTAGGTGCTATTCTCCCACAATTAATGGGCCAAATGATACTCCCACTTACTATAATAAGCTTCCTGATATGAATCTGAGATAACTGAGATTGATACTGAGACTTATGGAAATGCAGAGATGCAGCATGGAGAGAAAAGCACCTGCTGAGTTGCTGTTTCTGCTGCTCTTACCACAAGCTGGTTTTGACCCACTGTGTCTTGATCTATTCAAGAGGAAGCAGCCTCTCCCTCTTCTCTCCCTTTCGTAAAAAGAATGCAAAAGGGTACCAGATGACATGTGTTAGAGAGCTTTTCCTTCTAGCACAGAATTTATTTCCAAGATGTAGAATTGTGAGGATTCCTTCAGTCATCCCCCCAGAGTCACAGGTTTGGTATCTCGCCAGTGGCATGTAATTCGCTTCCTGGCATGCTGCAGGAGAAGTAAAATTAGTTCAGAACTTTACTTTACTGTTGCGGCTTTCCTTTTTCCTGTGCTATTTGACCATGCCTGGAAAAGGATCCGTGTTTAAGGTTTATTAACCATTTCATTTCTGAGTAGGCCATAGCCTCTTAGCCTGGTTGTAGACTTGGACAGTTGTCAAAATCTGAACACTGAGTCTTGTTGCCTAATGCCACGTGCGAGTATCTCTCATGCTTTGTTCTGTTTGTTCTGTTTCCTTGGTATGGACTAAAGCATTAAGAGATAACTGGAAGTGACCTTAAAAAAAAAATCCTTCATTTATGTAGCTTTTGTTACAAAAATATTACTGGTAAAATTTATTTTTCAGGAGTTGGGACTTCCAGATGTGGTTTCAGGGTTGCTTTTGTAGACAAAAGGGAAAGGAAACAATGTCGAAAACTCAATTATTGTAGGTTGTTTCCTTTAACATTTTCAAGTGAATTTAAAGCTACATGAAAAAATCTTCATGGAATAGTTATTACAACTCAGTGATTCTTATATCCTAAGAGATACGTGATTATTATATACTAGTAGATATTTCTCTAGTTTGCAAATTTAGGTACAACTTAACAAGCTGAGTGTCAAAAGAAAGTTTATCTCATGGGACTTCAACAAAAAACTTCATTTAGGTCTTGGGACATCCCAGCTAAATTCTTTGGCGTTTGCTTGCTGTCTTTCCTTTAGACAAAATTTTTTAGTTATGTTATGGGTATGAGTATTTGTTTAATATTATGACGAAAACTATTTATGATTTTTTTTGCTATCTCTCTTACATATTCCCTTGTCATTTTATGGTGTGCTGCACTTTTATCTCAAGAACAATATGCACCACACTGTATGCATGTAGTTGAGGGCATGTTTATATGAAAAAGGAGATTGTTTCTGTCTTGCTATAATCTATGTTTGTACAATTCTTTCAATGTCTTTTAATTGTTTTGAACTCTAAAATGAAATGACTTCTAGATAAAATGAGCTTTCAGCTCTCTCCTTTCGTGACAGATTCCAGAGCATCTCTACCTCAAGGCACGTTTGGTCACCATTTTGCCTTTGTGACCCTTTCTAACCTGTACCACTCAGCAGGCTAGCACTAATGTCAGTACTGTTTACTTGGGCAAGACTGATAGCATCCAGGTGGAGTTTCCAGTCCTCCTTTTTTTTTCTTTCCTTTTTTCCTCCCTTTTCTTTATACAGCCATGGAATACATACCCTAACCAAAGAGTCAAGCAGCAGAGTGTTTTTCAGATCTGCCAGGTTTTTACTTTACAAATTAGTTAACATTGTCATTTTCTTTTGCACAAACACAGGACAAAACCTCCACTCAGTGGGAAATGGCATGGTTTAACTAACTTAAGTGGTGTTATACCACTCTGAAGTGTACTAAGGATCTCGCTTATAAAACTGATTTTTCCCTTTATTTGACCTTTTCTAAATACACTTTGTGGTCAGCTTGTAGTCCTCACTTGTCACTGAAATACTGACACCAGCACACTTTGAGTTAATCACCTGTATGCTGCTTTAGTGACACCAGTTACTCAAATGCCTTTTCCCTGCCTTTGTTTCATTATTTCATCTAGATGAACAAGGTTGTTCAAATTAGTATAAATCAGTCCACTTACAGCTTTTGACACTTACAATTTAAGTACTGAATTACTGTCCTTGACAGCTGAAAGTTGCACATTCTCTGAATTTAAGACTGGAATGTAATTCTTGGCAATTAATAATAGATCATTAGAAATACTCTGAAAGTATCCGCAGCTGAACTGTAAAAGCAGCGTGACTGATCAGAATCCTACTGAGTGCTGCAGCAGCGCCTGTCAGGGAGAGAATATTTAACAGCGAGTGCTCGCCTTCCTCTGCAACATCAGCTCCTCCAGCCAGCATAAAAGCAGGGTGGGAAAAGTCCCCCCGGTCACGTCTTCGGGGACCAACCTCTGCAAAGAGCTTAAATACCATTAGTGTGGCAAACGGTGCCGGGTACTTCTCACAGTCAAGTACAGGAAGTCCAGTGTAGTGCCAGTGCTCGGCTGAGGTTACATTTCTTTAATGCACACAGATCAGGAGCCTGCCACTGGAATGCAGCGGGAGGCTCCATCCTTTGGCTCCAGCTGCAGAGCTCGTGGTCTTACCTCATTTCCAGATAACAGCTAATGTGGTGACTGTTTTTCCAAACCTTCAACTGGAGCTCCGTGTTGATACCTGTGTAGGTTCCTGGAGGAGATGAACAGATGCAGCCCACTGAATTTTAGAGACAAGTTGCTGAATGAATTATTTGCCCATTCAGAAAAATACAGATTTGTCAACAGGTGCAAATCTCTAAAGATGAAGCTTTGTAAACATATTTTACTTCCTCTCCTTTTGTTTTGAAAGTGATTTCCACTACTTATGCTGTCTTTCTGCAGGCACACAGTCACTCTTGCTGCTTGTGTTGCTGATAACATACTAGGAGCTAATTTTAAATAAGTTTGAAAGTGAATTTAAACTAAGAAATCTGAAGTTTTATGCTATTATCTTGATCTGGTGGTGTTTTCTTCAGTATGTCTGGAGGCAAGAGAGAAGGAAGGAAGAAAAGATGATACTTACTGAAACTAATCTTCCTAGACGCCATGTATCAACATTTCTGTAGAGTCCTGTGCAGAACTAGGCAGAATATCTGGTTTAGGCTCCTCCTTTGAAACATCCAGAGAAGGAGCCTTTCCCTCTGCCCTGAAGATAAAGGAAGCCTGGACAGAATAAACTTTCAGAATATCCTCTGCTGATGCTTACTAATTGTTAAAGAAGTCAGGAAACTGTTGTCCTAAAAAAGCTTACTCAAGTTGCATTCATTTGAATATATGCTTTTCAAAACTTTACAAGCAGTTAAGTAATGGCACAATAGTACGAGGCTGGCTGGCTCTGAAACAGCCCTTAGTGCAACCCAGGGTATTTCTTGCGTCTGCAGTAGGGCAGATCCCTGCACAGGCAGTAGGGTGGAGAAAGAGAGAGGTATCCCTGCCTGTAGTAACAAATTGCCTGGCAGAATGTTGGGAATATGGTCCAAAGTCAGCATTCAGCCCATTAGGCCAAATTCTTTGGAAAACTGTCCAATAAATAGATAGAAGTGCAAGGGTATTTGAGCTTAAACTTGCATTAAAAATTCTTCCTTTGTTATGTAGACAACTGTTCCACAAGTTTTGTAGTTGACTGCTGCTGAGATATGTTTTCACATGTGAAATGGCTTCAGACATTGTTTCTGCAAAAGTTAGAGGATTACTTGAAATGCTAAAATGGACATTTGCCCAAAAGAGAAGACATGTCTGGTTTCATTGCTACTTCAGAAACTTTAAAAAAAAAAAAAAAAGGAAAAAAATTTAAATTACACCAATAAAAAGGTCTTGCATCATGCCTAAGGTCGTTAGCATCTGGCTTTGGGAAGCTGCCAAAGGGAATGAATTTCAAAGTCTGAGACTATTAGCTGAGAGCCTGCCAGTCCCAGGAGGTCTTACCTCAGTCTTAGAGCAAGAGCTTCCTGGCAGATCTTAATAGCTGTGACAGTACTTTGAGTGCAAGGATATCACTTAGGAGCGAGCCTAGAACTACACAGGACTTGGAAGAAACTTTTGTAACACAGTGAATGGCTCCAGGAAGCCACCCGAGCACAGCAACCGGGCAGTGTGCAGATGTTGCCTGCTAACAGAGGTTCTCTCTGCTCCAGGGGAAAACAGATGCTTTTCTGCACCTGCTCTACTTTCAGCCCAGCTCAGAGTAATGCATTGCATTAATCTTGTACAGAGGTGACCAAGGCAAGGTGAGTCGGTGGGGTCTCTTCCCCAGCCATGAACAGGCAGCTCTCTAGATGAGCACTGCTGTATATAAACCCTCAAGCCAAGAACAGGCAGTGCATATGTATAGCAGACACTGCTCCTGCTCAGTCCTCCAAATACTTCTCCAGCCAAAAATCTCTTCTAGCTAAATCCCCGATCTCTTCTAGCTAACCTGAAATGAGTCGGTCAGATTGCCTGACAACAACAGGGGACTTTATGAACACTGAGGAACAGATCTATGGTTGCACGTTATCTGCCTGTTAATGTGACATTGCAGATCAGAATAGGTGCCCATTCCTTCCAGCAGCCTTTAACAGACACGGTGGGGAGGTGAGAGGAATGCAGGCTCTTCTGGGGTACAAACAGCTGCCCAAGGGTGTGCTTTGGAGCACATACATCCATTTTAAAAGGGGAGAGTGTGTGTGTGTGTGTGTGTGTGTCTGTGTGCTTGGGCTGTCGCATCCAGGAAGTGAACTACCAATAAACCCCCCAAATAAATAAATGAAGCAAATCTGCAAATCAAATGTAACACTGGTGCAATTCCTTTCCTTCAGTGCTTTGTGTCTCTTTTCCAGTGTACTTGTCCACTCTACTAGTGTCAGTTATTGTCCCCACACATTAAAAAGCTGATGTTCTCACCATGTTACTGACAGAAGTGATGGAAGTATTTCACTGATAGTAAAATGAGTGAGCATAAACACAAAGATTCCTCAAAACCTGCCTTTCTTCACTTTCAAGTTCACCTCCTGTTGTTCTCAGCTATTCTTGATAGATCGTTGGCAATCCAGGTGTAATAGAAAGAAGTGCCTAAAACCACTTGCATGACTATAAAAGTGTACAAACATGAGACATTTGTTCCAATAGTGTATTGATGTTGTAATACAAAGAGGTGAAATACATCTTCTTCAAATAAGAACCATTGTTGTTCCACAGAGAACCTGTGGCTCATCACTCTTCTACATGAGATCATTGCACAGCAGAATGAATTCTGCAAAACATAGTGCAGGTAATTCTAAAATGGGATGGATTACTGACTTGCTTTAACCTCAGTAATGATGACTGGTCTCAGTTTAGTTCCCATATGGATTCAGTTTAGTTCTCACATCGCTAAAACTGGCATCTTTTTTCTTGTTTTTTTTTTCCTGATAAATGGAGTCATATTCAACAAGATGGGGGAAAGCAAGGATTTGAGTGAGCTGTGAAAAGAAAACATGTTTTTCTGCAGTTGATCTCTCCAGGGCTAGATTTGGGTGGTAGATGGGACAGGGTGGGAAAGCATGCACTGTCTGCAGGCCCCTCAGATGTCTTTGTGATGCCTTTCCTCAATAGCTAAAATAAGACATAATTTTAAATACCTGCTTGTACTATCACAGGCCCTGTGGATTTTGTTATATTAGTAGCCAGAGAATTTTTTGCAAGAAATAGAGGAAAAATTTTTCATATAGTTCAAGTTTGTTCAGTTGGGTTTTAATTGCAGGTTCAGTGGCATCCTTTGTGCAGTTTTATCTGTAAAGTGAAAAAAGTTTAAAAGTGACACACAAATAATTTAATTATTTAAAAAATGTTAACATAATTTATGCTTAAATTTAACTTGAAAGAAACTAGCCGCATAAAATAAAATATTTTTGACAAAGAATAAGCAGTTTGATTCAAAAGAAATTTGTGAAGGGCTGCTCAAATACCTTTTCCAAACTGTAATTGAAAAATAACTTGTCCATCTTTTTGCTGTTAGTATTAAGTGAAAGTCTAGTTTATTGTTCTTAAAAATGCAAAATTTTTTTTTGAAATCTGAAATACTGATAGGCTAGTTAAAAGGAGATCAGTGCTCATGCCTCTCCTGCCGTAGCTGCTTGAGGCCAGGTACTGGCATTGCTAATTGGGTGTATTTTTGCCTAAGGCAGCACGGCAGGATGCTGGACCTGGTGTCCCCTCCTTGCTCTTTACATGTGTGCTCAAGTGATGCTTGTGCTTCCTGGTTAAGAAGTGTTTGATTTCAGAGAGGAGGAGCAAATGCTCTTTAGGATAGATGTCTTTCTTTTCCCAAGATCACTGTTCCTTTATTGGCTCATTTATTTGTCAATCATGTTTCAAAGTCCAGCTGAGTGTTCAGAGCTTGCTAATTTCCAGTTCTGGGTATGGTTGTTAGGCACCTGAGATTTGCAAACTGCATGTCTTTGGTAAATACTTGTTTCAAGCTGCATTTATTTAGTAGAGAGATAATAAAGCAGGTATCTGCTGTACTCCTGGTCACAAATGTTGTTTACATAGGCTCCTTGGGCCAGTTTTTCTGATTATAACCGGCTAGGTGTGATGCAACACTTTAATTGGTACATAAAATAAGCAGCGTGTTCCACTGCAAATAACTGGACTGTATAGAGCAGTGTCTAATTAGACTAAAGAAGCTCCAAATACTGGCATTGTCACAAACAGGCTTTCCAGATACTTATTTACATCACAAAATCTGTACATGAAAGTAGCTTACATCCCCCTTCCTTGCAAACACGTGTTTCTCATTCTGTGAGGCAGATGCTTCACAATGAATGTCATCCAGGTAATGTAGTTTAGAGAAAGCATCTTGATAAACAGAATATGAAATTTCCATGGCTAGAAATGAGTTTTTAGAGCTTTCTAAAGAAGCCTATTTTTTTAAATAGACATATTGCAAAGACTCTTCTATTTCTCTTTACTGGCTGGTATAATATGATGGTTCAGCACAAAGACATCTTTTACTAAGTATATAGAGGAAGAGTTTATAAAGGCAGTTGGAACTATACCTGTACTCCGCTGGTTTTATAAGCAGCAGTTGCCACTCACGTGCTAAAATGGAGCTCAGGAGAAGGTGCTGTTCTTGGGAGGAGGATGAAGCCAAAAAACTGTCTGAATGACAGGCTGTCTCTGTCACAGTTTTATTGTATAATTTTGGGTAAATCACAAATTTACCAGGTTGATCAAGGGAGATAATACTTTTAGTGAGGGTTGTGATGTTTTGATGGTGGGGTTTTTTTAATAAAATGTGTTGAAATTACTTGAGAAGAATGATGTCAGAGGTATATGGATTTTATTACAGATCTGGTATAAATTGTATTTCTAGGAACTAAACAGATTTATAGCAATGAGGATTTTAATGTATTCAGAGTATAAAAGGGCACCTCTTTAGCAGTTCTTCTTTACTATAGGGAAAATTAAAGATCACACCAAGTATTTAATTTCTATTTGAAATTGCCACAGTTTTTTAATAGAGGTTGTGCTGACAATACCACAGCCTCATTTTAGCATGAGGGATTTCAGAAGAAGATAGCACTAAATACTCAGGCTGAATTTAGTGTTTCTTCCCTCTTCAGGTTTTTTGTCTATGGAGTTTTAGTGCTCCTTTAATCAGAAGTTACAGAGGCTGGATGCCAGCTGCATCTCTTGTTTGTGGAAGAAACAGTTCAAAAAGAATATTCTCTTAATAATCTGTTGGACAAGGAGCTTATGTTAGAGCCATATCTGGGCGAAGAGTTTAACACAGAAAAATTTATGGCAACTGGGGGCTTTGGAGTAAAACATGTGGCCACACTAATAAAATTGTCTCACGGTTACTGCTGGAGGGCTTGATCCTGCTTCCCTTGAAGCAAGTGGCACAAGTCACGTTGGCTGTGCAAAGGCAGGATCAAGTCCTTCAGCTCGAGGATACCCTCAGCAGGAGGGGACACCTGTCCCAGCCGTTGAAAAAGGCATCAAAAGTAATCCTGAGCTGCCATTAACCCCATGCTGCTCCAGTATGGGCTGTTGCAAGGTAGTGGCCCTTACATCCTATAGGGCAGTGACCATTCAGCTTCTCTCTAGGGGCCCCAGGCTCCTTCTTAACACTGCTGCATGGTTTATTTTAATACTAGGACAACATAAAAGAGAAAAGGAGGTTTGTGAAAAGTCACACAAACTGTGTGTGTGTTTAGTGTACCTGAAGGCTCGTTACTTCCTTGTGGTAATTCCTGCCAGGCCTCCTCCTTCAATCACTTCTGTGTCGGTCTGGCAGTCAGCTTCCTGCAGATAGTTTACCCCAAACCACTGCTCCATAAGAGACTTCTGTTTTACACCTGCCACCCTTCTTATGATTGTATGATCTCGCACCTTGTTCCAGCCCTGGCACTCTTCCAAGCAGTTCCCAAACATGCACTAAAAAGTGGTTGGTCTTGAAGCACTTTTCTTTTCCACTTTTTATGCTATGCATACTTCCCTATTATTTTAAACCACGGTATTAATGGAGGGAAAGCCCAGGTAACCAGTCCAGGGCTTCAAAGTTACTAACAGGGCAGCTCTGGTTTCACCCTAAAATAGGCTTGTGCTTGCTCAAGTGCATTTCAAGAAGCATCAGTGATAAAATTTAAGGGACTCAGTAGCCAATACAATACTTAATTCACATCAGCTTTGTGTTTCTTGAATTGCTTCTCTCTGTTGCAGCACTCAAACATTCCCACAAGTTAATTTCTTCCCAAAGTTGCTAGCTGTCTGTGGCATCCCAGCCACTTTAACCAAGTCTGGTGTCCAGATCACCCAGATAGATACAGCTTGAGCTGACAGTTTAGCTCCAGTCTGAACACATTCAAGCTGATAATTTCTAGTATGCAGTTCTGTTGTTAATGCTGCCTAAATACCAGGTAGGAGAGGTTCTGTTTTTTTCTCTATACAGTCTTCTGTCAGAAAGCTGAGACAGGGATTGGCAGAAGGAGGAAAGGGGCTGGAAAGCCTGTAAGCAGAGAAGGGCTCTGTGCTGGAAGTCTGCTCTGTATCCTGGGTTCAGAGGAAGGCAAAGTGGTGAGGAGATGAGAGGAGGGGAACTGCGGAGGCTGCCTGGGCAATGGGGCAAGGCAGCGTCGGAAAATAAATGAGAGCTCACGGCAGATGCCAATTCCTCAGCCAGCTATTCTTGGCAATGAATATAAAGCTTAAAGCAAGGAAAAGTTATATTTATTTATATATGTGTGTGTATGTATATATGTATTTTATTTTTAAAAGGTTTCTCTTATTTCCAGGTTTTAAATTATTTCAGACGCTGCCTCTATTGGAGGTGCCACAATAACTCAAAGCTTCCCAGAGACAAATCTATTATAGCTTATATCACAGGAATGCCCAGAGGCCTCTTGTAAGGACAAAGCCCCATTGTGTCAGATGTTATGGAAACATCGTATATATCTTTGATTTACAGTGGATTTTGAATCACTCTTAATAGTTTAATATTTTTTCCCATCAGTAAGTTTCAGTTTTCATGCTTTGAAAGGGGCTTTGAAAGGGTTTTTCTAGGTCTGGGCAAAAAAATTTCTATAGATCACTACAGCTACCTCTGCATACAATTTCTATATACTACCATTGGCAAATACCAACAATAGGCAATAAAACTAGATATAAATGATTCTGAAGATGTATCACACTGGTAGATTTGAACAGTAACGGTAAAAAGAGTAGGAAAATGAGAATTTTTCCTCTTTTTTTTTGTGAAATAATCTTAAATTTAAATGTCCATTTGCTAGCAAAGTATTTAGGCATTCTGTGACCAGAAATGAAGGAGGCAGAAATGTGATGAAAACATTGAAGGATCTTTTAGAAAAACTTGAGTGTAACATTTTCAGTTAAGTGTTTGTCAGTTTTTGGGGGTTTTTTCCCAGTAACAGTAGGATTTGTCCTAGCTGTTGCTAAGCTGGTTTTTTTGGATATGATAATTTTACAGACACTAGGTTGACTGTACAGTTTAAAGTTGTTCTATTGGGCATACCAATAGTGGGATAGTTGCTTGCACAATTTAGCAGCAAACTCTGTAAATAATATTTGGAGGCCACTAGGACTGTTAATTTATTTTAACAAGTGCTTCTGTAAAGTTACAGCTTTGACCAGGAATGCTAATTTCATTAAATATGTGAACACAGTAATTTTGAATTTGTTCAGCATAATAGAATAGCATCTGCTATGCACAAATGTTGGAAGACATTTGGACTGTGACTGCATAAAGTGATGGTTTGTACTAGCCAGAGTTCCAACATTTTTGTTAATGCCACTCACATCATCAAGGTATATCCAAAGCTACCACCAAGTAGTAGCCAGGCAGCTTTCGCTGCAAGTTTCTCACATAATATCTTTCTGCACACCATTTCTAAAGTCTTATCTCCCTTGTCCATAGCCAAAAGCTACTAACTTGGAACAAAGTTCAATCAAGACCCAAATATAATGAAGAAGGAGAAATCACAAAAGATGGAGTTAATGGCTGCGGCTACCGCTGTGGATCCTTTTGCCACAGGCTCTGAAAGTCTGGAAAATTAATCAAAGTTCAATCAAGGATGTATGATATTGCGGCTGCTGCTGCAGCAGTGTCTGGTGTCACCTGGGAGCTGTCCATTAAAAACAGCTCACTGCAAACCGTCCTGCTATCGATGTGTTAGCCCGGTCGGAGGGGGTGGGCAGAAGCTTCTCCAGGACATTGCTCTGCCTTCTGCTTTCACTCCTGGGTAAACTTCAGAAGTTTAACACATATTCTAGACATAAAAAGAACAGGCACATGTCTGGAGTAAGTTAGTAAAAGAGGCAGCTGTGAAGAAATCTACTAATGGAGGACAGGTAACACTTTCAAGGAAGTTTTCTTGGAATGTCACTGTAAAATAGGAACTGAAGTTTTCTCCCAATAAATTAGAAAAGTATGTAGATGGGAAGAGAATTGAGAATTAAGGTTTTGGTTGAAGCGTAAAGCTGTAAGCAAAGTCTTCAGCAGACTGGGAGACGTGGTAAATAAGCCTTTATGACAAGCATTGATTGTCATAGAAGTAACAGGACTTTAAGTATTTTTGTTTAACTCAACTATTTGGTCAGAAATTTGTAGCTGAATGAGCTTGCAAAAGAATCTTCAGTAGATAAATTAGTAAATTTCTTTTGCAATAATTCTTCATCCAAAATTTGTTTAAAAAATACAGACTGTTTGCTTTTTATTTCATTGCCTGGGAAAAACGTGTCCTGTAACTTGTTTGATGTTTATGATTAAAACTTGGCAAGAGTTGTAGGCAGGGAAAATTCATCTTTCATTTTATCAGTCTGCCACTGAGACATGTCCTAGTCATCTCTCTAATACTCTAACACTCCCATGAAACAAAGCAAAATTGCCACCACTGGTATTACTGCTGTGTTACTCATCAGTTATTATATGCCATGGTTTAAACGGTTCAAAACCACTACCTGGTATTACAGAACAAGAAGGACAGAAAAAAAGAGGAGAAAATAAGAAACAAAGCCATAACCAAAAGAAAGGAAGAGGCTGGAGGCTGTGAAAATAAATACAAAGCTCCATAGAGTAGGTGAAGGGTCTCCTGTATTGGCAGGATTCATCATCTTTGGGGAAAAAAAGAACAAAGAACATTACTGTTTCAGGTGTTATATTGCCAACTTTCCTTTCTTTAACCATGTGAATATGAGTGGCTACCCGTTTTATGGCAGGCATTTTGTTCTGACTTTGACACACCTCTGGCCCAGTGTCACACCCTTTGGCCCCAGGGCACAATCGTGGTTCCTGACTGTTCCTCTTATGACAACACCAAGTCTCTGGAATTCTGTCTCAGCCCTTTCAATCAGATAGCGTAAACATGTCTATCTCCCCATTGTATTTCTGCCTGGTTCCTCAGAATGGCTCGACTGAAATTACTGGTATTCTTTTGATAAACCATTAGTGTTAGAAAGGGGTTTGAATTTTTTTTGTCAATTACTAAATCTTGGTGACAGGCAGAAACTGCCTGTTAAAACTTGTGTTGTAATTTGAGGATTAAATGCTGCACCTCTGAGAAACATCAGTATCAAAACTGATTTGCTCTAAGAGCCTTAACGTTGTTAGGAGCTGCAGTCTGACAGGGTAGATTCCTTAATAACAGAGTTAGCAATTAAATGTTTTAAACTCCTCACAATACTTGCAAGATTAGAGAGCAGTTGGTAGATTTGTGCAGAAAGGGACATGTGTAGCCAATACAGCACCCACCTTAATCCCTGACAGTGAAAGACTTCAACTCCCATTATTGTTTGGTTATTAGATAAAATTAGAAAATTGCATTTCACTTCCTAACACCTTTATCATTGTTGGGAAGTCCTCAAGGACCCCAACTTTGCAAATTCTTATTTTTTGCTAGCAGTTTCATGCAAACCCACCCCAGACTACACTGATCATGCAAAGAAAGATGGGCAGAGCTGCCAGGAACCTTTGGGGTGTTGTTCTTGCTGCAGCATTCCCATCTCACTCTTTATACTTTATCTCCAGCTGGGTGGGTACCTCGTGGATGTGTATGACACTGTAATATGGAAAAATGATGCAGTCTTTTGTCATCCAGTTAGGCAGAAGATGCATGCTTCACTGCAGGTAAAATATTTAGAAAGGTAGAGAACAAAATCAATAGTTAAGACAGTTTTCTATCTGAGCCCAGAGTGGGGGGCAGTGGGAGGAAGGAGCAAAAAAGAGTCCTTTAGTGCTGACTCTCTAAAACCTAATTTGCAGATTTCATAAATGCTTTCAGGTCCTAGAATGAGGTTGTAAGCATTCAACAGAATAGCACAGTTGTTGCAGAATTGGGGGAACTCACCACTGTGGCACATGTGAATATACTTTCATTAGGAGCAATAAAGTACTGTACTTGTTTGTCATCAAGTGTATGCTAAATGTCTTCTGTTCAGTGCAAAGCAACATTGAAGGGAAGAAACTGAAACACTAGAAAGTGAAGGACTGCAATAGAGTAATACTTCAAGGTTAATGCTACCAATGAGTCAAGTGGAGCAGTGATCCTAAGATACCTCCAAAAAGATTTACACGAAGAATGAAGAATCCAAACTGGAGAATCAAAATACACAACTACAGAAATCATTGGAAGTGGAGGAAGGCTTTGGTAAGAGGATCATCAGCAGGACTATCTCAAGTAGTGAATGATATGACATAATATGACATGAACAAATGTACTGATTAACTCAGAGGAGTCACACCAAGTCCTTTGGTTTATTATGCTTCATGGTTTAAAGCTGTATGCTTTAGTACCAGTATACTAAAAAGCTTTTGCTGTGGGATGCATAATTATGCCACATTGTATACATATGCTGCTGTTAATGGTGAGATTTGCCTTGAAAAAGGCTGTAACTTAAAAACACCAAACTGTATTAGATGCAAAAGTATTTCATAATGAGTTTTTTTGACAGCAAATACACTATGACATAAAGCAACCATTAATACGAGTTAAAAAGAAACTTGCTTTCCAGGCCAGTCCTAATTGTTAATTGCAGTTTCTTGATCTTAGTGGTAGTCAGTGGAGAAGGTACCATTTCACAGGAATGGGTCCATGGTACTGGTGTTAGTGATATGTCTCTGGCTTTGCTGTACCAACTATTTTAAATGTTAGCATTTTGTAATGACTTCACTACTGTTTTAGGCTACAGAAGAGTAATGCAGTGAACAGTTAGATGAAAATTAGTGCTGAAGCAGGGGTGCAAATGCAGAGAGTATTCAATAAACTTATCTTGCTGGGTTGAATTTGTCTAATTACCCTAAGGGAGATGTAAGCAGCAAGATGGGGTAAACATTTAAACTCAGGTTAAACTGTTAGCGGAAAACAGTTTTGGATACTTTATAGCTTAGGCTACCTTACAAAATCAGCCTGTGTGGAAAGAAAATTTTGTTTCTCTGTTGCTTAGTGAGAACTGAACTGCTCTGTTCTTCCACACATCTTAGCAAACTTTATCAAGTGCTTTATGCATTTAGCAGGCCTGTTTGTAGTTTGACTAGTGCTCAAAACCTGGGCTGCAGCACATTAAGTTTAGATCTCTTTTCGTCTTCATGTGCATTGGGTTTGTTAGACTTTAGAAATCATTGAACTTCCAAGTTGTTTGAAACCCACAACTGTCTTTATGTTTTGCTGACAGGTTACCAGTTCTCATTTTCAAAGTCTGCTTCTTCTTTCTCCACCTACTTCCCCAAAATCTTGTGTCCCTGTAGTCCTGGACAGCAATTCCTACTCCTGTTGGCTTTTCTCTCTGAAAGGTGACCTGGGGCCCGGTGGTACGATCATGGGGCTGACCATTGATTCACATTTCTTCTGAGGAATGTTTAATCCACGTCTCTCGAAAGCAAGTGAGCAAAGCATTAAATTAGTGCTAAGATCTCTTTGCCAGCGCTGATTTAAGTAAGAGGGACATAGTGTATTATGTGATTGGAATTCAGGCCAAGCAGGCGGAACATGGAGGTTAACGCCATTGTGCAGTGAGCATCTGTTTAGGGAATTTACAGTTTACATGCCCATTTGCCTAGAGAGCCCAGTGGCAGGACAAACCTACTCCCAGTGTTTAGTCAGTGCTTGGTTGTTTTCCTGATACTCTCTTTAGAAAGATTTTTTTTGAATCAAACACGAAAATTCAGATCATGATGGAAATTTAAGAGTCGGGAGAAATCTTTGCTTGGGGATTGTATTGCACTTTGTGCTGCATAACTCAGGTTTTTTTTGCAGTGATTGCCTACAGTTAATACCCATTTTTAAAGTACCCTAGATAATAAAATCAGTTAAGAGCAGCAGCTTTTTGTTTATAGTCAGTTCCATGTGTTGGAACCCTTCTCAAAACCATGTATACTCTTGCATTTGGTTAAGAAGTTTTAGCACTTCACAGTCTGCCCTGCATCCCCTTACATTCATGCTGCTCTGAGCACACAGGCTGGGACATGGAGAAGAAGGAACAGGCTGGGGCAGGTGGGAGGAGAAAGCTGCTTTCCTTGGTCTGCATTGTTACACTGTGATTTAAGGTATTTGTTATGACATACGTGGAGTTCAGACCAGGGGACCCTTTTCCTTTGCCCTCAGCAGTGTCCCTGAGAAGATAATGAGGTTCTATGGTTTCCTAAAGAGCTTACAATTTACATAGATTTAAAACCAAAGAAATAGCAATACAGAAGCAAGGAAATATAAATCAATTTAAATAACTTGCCTGAGGTCAAATAGCAATTCAGTGGCAGAGCCCCAAGTGAAGTCCAGAATGACTGTCTTACGACTGGTGCCCTGTCCCAATGTCTGTTTCTTTTCACAAGAAGCTGGTTTTCCAGGAAGCTGGAAGAAGCTGTAGGGAAGTCAGCCTCTGCTTTCCATTTTGGTCATTCTTAAGATACATCTTGTTAATTGCTCTGTTCAAGTAAGCTTGAACTATGAATCAGCTTAAATTACTAAAAACGCTGTTAATGTACCAGTATTCCTTTAGAAGTTGACAAATCATGCCTTGCACATGTCACATTATGCTAGGAATCACTGGATTCTGCAGGAAGGTGCACAGGTAGTAAAACAGTGAAAAATTGCTAATCAGAAATAGTATACTATTTAAAAAGAGCATGAATATGCTTCCATTAAATATTCATTGAAAAAGCTTGAATAATAAAAACAATGCTTAAAATAAAACACTGTTAGTAGATAATTAATTAAGAAAACAGTAAATTGGTCCTAAATTGTTTGCTATGGATAGTTAGCTCATTTAATAAGAATTATCATCTTCCAGCCAAATGGCAGATAGCTAGTAAATAGGTTTTTCCTGGGAGCTTGCTAGAGGGGAAAGCAGCTCTCCACACATCTAAGTTTTAGTCACTTATCATTTTGAAGTCAGTTCAGAGCTTCTGGCAGTTCATGTAATCTTAAGCCACTCTTCTCACCTTTGTTGCAGAATTCTCAATCATGTTGAGACCTTTTTCATTAAGATCACTGCTTATTTCATTAAGAAGGAAATACAGTTTTAGTAACAAGGTGTACCTTTGGCTTTGAGTTAACATATTGAGAGAGCAGCTAGGTTTTGTGCCCATCACAGAGCAGATGCTTCTGAAACACTGGTGTTAAGAATCAGTTCAAATAACGCATTTTTGGCCATGACTTCCTGGGCACTTTTTCCCTCAGTTTACAAGACCAATGATAATCCACATGTGTCCTGCCTTGTGCCCCAAGAGAGAAGTGCCTGGGGCATCTTGCAGGACCTTGAGGTGGCACTGGAGCCTCCATGTGGTTCTCTATTGGGAATGGACCAGGTCACCACTGGTGGCTGACTCTTGCCACACTTGAGTGCTTTTTGCCAGAAGGATCTGGCAGACCATTCTAGGAAACTCCATCTCCCTCTATATTTTTCCATCTTGTTCGATAGCTCAGTGGGAGAAATAAGGTAGAGAGTGGAGAAACCTAAGGATTTAGGAAAGGCTGTGCTTCCTGTCATGCTCTGTAGGATCAGATTCTGGGATCATGTTGGCCTTTTCCTGGTCTGATTCCAGTTACTGCCATGCACTTAACATTAACTCTATGCCAATATTTAGATAAATGTAAATTAGGTTCTCCTTAAGCCTTGTGCATTTATCTAGTGAATAGTAAACAGGATTAGTAGGAGACAACTAATAAACCAACAATAATAATATGTTAGCTGTCTTCTCCCCACAGCCATCTTATTTCCTACTGCCTTTCCTATGGGATTACAGCTATTCATCTGGTCAGATGTTGTCCTGGTAGGTTCCTACAGGGATTCCCTCTGAGTTCACTGCAATGTGCTCATGTCTCTCTCTGGTTTACTACAGTGTGTTCCTAAGTTAGGAGAGTGCAAAGAAATTATCTACAGGAGTTGAAAGGAGAGGAGAGGAGAAGAGTTTTGTCTTGGGGGGTTGTTTTGGTTTTTTAAATAGGTGAGAAAGGACTATGACAAAAATCCTGCTCTAGCTCATGAATGCAACCCAACACCTGAATAACTAGAACCAGATTTTGGCCCAATTACTAGAAAGTAATTCTTCTCCTGTCTTTATGACCTGTGCTGCTGTTAATAGGAAGCTTCAACTTCATAAAAAGGAATAAAATTCACCCCTAACTCAAAAGTCAGTTGATAAGGGGAAATATTTTAACTTGAAAAAAATACATACCCCACTCACTGAACCTTTGAGACCTGCAAATGTTTAAAAAGAAAAAAAAAAACCTGCAGCAGCTGCAATTTGAAAAACAACACTGACGCTAAAAATAAGTAATTTTACTCGTAAGTACCTCATAGCTTATTTGCAGATAGTTGTATACTCCGAGAAGAAGAAAAAAAAATTGTAATAGGCCCTAGGTCAGCTGCATTGATTTAATGCATTACTTAGGCTGCCAGAGCAGAGGTAGAATCTCCTCGCACTGCATTAGGAGCGCCTCAAGCCTCCGTGACTCCTTTTGATCAAATCTCTGTGAAAGATGAGTGTCATGCCCTCTTCAAGCCAGCTGTGAGGGGACTGCCCTGCGACTGGAGGAGCGCGCTGGAGCACAGCACTCCGGGGCAGCGAGGTGAGAGCTGGCTGCAGAGGTGAGAGGCAGACACAACTTCGTACTGTAGGTCTGGAGAACACCAAGGGGGAGGATCTTATTTCACTCCCCTGTGCACAGCCTGAGCATACATCAGACCTTGAGGTGCTCAGAGTCAGACAAGAGTAAAGAGGCGTGTGATGGTTCTGCCTTAGTACTTGTACAGGCAGGAGTGTTTCCAGTACTTCTTTGTACAACTCACTGAGGGAATGGGAAACTGTTTTATAGCTCTGGAAACATAAGCACAGTAAGAATGTCTGAGGTAAGGAAAGTTCTTTGCAGTTCTATATGAATGTGTGTTTTTACTGTGCAACTTTTACTTGTGGCTATGCACTGTGGAGATATAAAAAATGTTGCAATGGTGTTGTTTTGGGTAATGAACAATGGAGATGAGCTGTAGGGAGCTGTGCTCTCCATTTCTTAATTATGAAAAGATATTGTAAAAGTAGAAAACTAGTTTCTGTAAAAAAAAACTGTTTTTTCTTTCTGCTGTGCACTGTAAACAACTGTGTGACTTTCCTGGTCTACAGTAAGTAATGCAGAATTGCAGGCTGATTATAATAAGCAGAGCCATCACTTTTGTGGCTTGTGTTTTCCAATTGAAGTAGTAGCATGTAAATCATAAATACTTGACAATGTTTAATTGTACAAGTCCTCAATATACATTAATAGCAGTAAAATCGGTGATTTGTGACTCAGATGTGTTTTGAGTCAAGTGCTTTAACCAGATACATTATCATTATCGTGACGTATAAATGCACTAGAGAGCAGACAACAATGTAATTTCACTATGAAGTTCTTTAGAAATTACTACTAAAGTGGAGTGTAAAGTATGCCCTTTATATACAATTTATTTTTGACTATTTAGCACCCAGAAAATAAGGCCAGCAATTATTTTCTGAGGATCAGTCTGTTTGTATTTGGACG